>OZ022595.1:5575641-6175641 GCA_963669155.1 Arbacia lixula
GACAAAAAAATGCAGGCAAGCAAGGTGACACCACGTCAAAGAAATAACAATAGAGTTAATAGAGACCAACTGATAATCCAACTCATTACCAAATCAATCATAGGGTGCAAAGTACACTAAATGTAGTTAAAGCGACCATAAGTACAAATTCAAAGAGCTGACCCCATAAAAATGTAACCCTCTCATAAATAATGACTCTCCTTTCATGCCAAAGAATGTCACATTTCTGTGATTTGTTTGCAATCGTCATATTGCCTGAACTGCCATGATATCTAAATGTCTTTACAAAGCACAATTTTCCCCCACCATTTCATCAATTACCTTATTCCATTGGTTTAAATTCTCTACTTCTTAACTTTAATCATGCAAACTGCCATTTAGGAGTTTAGTACTTCTGAATAAATGGTCAAAATTTTACTTCCAATGATGTACTCAAATAGTAAGCCTCCTTTCAATAATTACTCTCCTTTGTGCCAAAGAATGTCAGATTTCTGTGACTCCTGACTATCAAATATTGCCTACACTAACATGAGATGACCTGTCTTATAAAGCAGTATTTTCCCCCCTATGGTTCCCTAATCACCTTATTCTATCGTTTAGGTACACTACTTTGCTCAGTCATGAATGGATGCCATTAATGTTAATTGAAAATGTTTTTTTTTTAAATCATGTTAGTACTTTTGGATGAATAGCTAGCCAATTGGGACATGATGCAAGCTCTTAAATACATGTTGCTGTGTTTGTAGACTTTGTCTCATTATGTCAAACATTTCTCATAACAAAACACTTTACATAGGTGTATGGACAAATGTTTTACAACTTGAATATTTATATCGAAGAACCCAAACTATACAAAGTGAATAAGAAATCTAATTCACATATATATAATTCATTACTTATTCTGTAGAAATATTATTACCGGATGTAAAACTATAAATATATCACATCTTATAATTCCAAACATATTCAAAAGTAATGCTTAGCTGTAACTAAACATTAACAACTTCAAATTGTGTGATGCCAATATCATACACATCATAATAGTATGATTAAAACATGATGAAAATAAGTTGTTAAAACTTGTGTCTCAGCACAACTAACTCATCTTACGTGTGTCAAAGCCCTTGGAAAAGGCTTATGAAATATGCTTGTAAACAACTACTTTTAGTAATATACATTCCTTTTGTCCTCTCTCAATAACATTTCTTCTTCAAAGTTACTTTTTCAGTATACTCCATAAAAATTGCACTTTTTAATAAAACAAATGGCCAACAATGCTCTCCACTGAGACTAACTGAAGCCATTTTGCAGTAAATTGAAACTCCATGTTGCAGTTTGAGTGTAACACAACGAAAGAATGTATTCAACAAACCCAACAACATACACATGTAGATGCTAAATTGGTAACAACTTCTATTGGATTACACTTACCGCTGAACAATCTATCAAGGACAAATCGCCCAGTCCAACGAGCAGCTCCAAAATAAAGTCACGCTAATTAGTATTCGCTATGCACCAGCTAAACACCAGAGAGTTTAATTCCAGATTCCTTAGTCCTCAACTCTACATCCACAGACTGCTGAGAGCTCGTAAAGTTCCCCCGCTCGCTCGCTCCTGAGGCATGTAATTGTTGCGCTTTTAATTCCACGTTCCTCGCACGGATGCACGATCACATAAACTAGGGGGTGGATACAAGCTCCCCTCCTCTATCTTCCTGACTCGCTCCAAACGAAGGAGAGTTTTGACCTAGCTGGTAGCTTTGTCTGTGCTAGGCTATGTGCATGGCCCGACTGGTGTGCATGTTTGCCATGTAATAAGTTTGTTGTCCGCCAGTCACGTTTTTCTCCTTGTTTATTCCTCACGATGCCCCAAGTAGACATGGAATGTGACACGCTAGTCTTTGCCTCAGACTCTCTGCTTGAATGCAATATGCTTGATGCACTGAACTGCAACAATACTGTTGACAATATTTTTTTCCCTTCTGTTTTGTATATGTTTTATTGTGTCAAACTTCCTTAGTCTCCAAAGACTTCCTTAGTCTTCCTAAGTATAAGTCTTAGTCTTAGTCTTAGTCTTCCTTTATCTCAAAAGGCTCATTCATATTGCCATTTTACTACAGGCACTGGCAGCACACTATATTGAGTGATATTCAAGTTAAAGCAAATCAATTACACTTACAAGGTTAAAAGCTTCATATCAATAACAACTCACTTTCTTGCCTTTAAGACAAAACATGTTATCACAACATTTATGTCCTTAAAAATGCTCAAAAAATGTTAACATTGTATTTCTGACAGGTTTTCTTCAATAATACAGTTTAATATGATGCATAATCTATTTTATCATGTCACCATTATACATAATGGTGTTAATTTAAAAGCTGTGTTTTGATAAATCAAATACATTTCATTCAGAATATGCTGAAGTCATAGAATACAGTTTACTTACAGAGCATATCTAGAATTCAATGTTGGTTCATGATGTCAATTGACATAACAAATTCATATTTGTGCCTTTAGCGAGTGAAAAATCAACATCATCATGCTCAGTTCTTCAATTTTAGATAACGTTTAGCCTCCACACAAATAACAATGTTATGCTATGTGACACAATAGGCCTACTCCAAAAAAGTCATAAAATGTGGTCATACACACATCAGAATATTGAAATAACAGTACAAATATTTGGCTATGATAAACTTCGCATTGCCACTGCAGACCATATGTGTGTTCATCACATGAATGTTACTTCTGTCCATATATGACGTTTGAAAACAGAGCATTGTCAAATGTTAGTGGAATAAAAGTATGCTCTGTTTGTTGAAGAGTCCACGAGTCCAAAGTGCATATTCCGCTTGCACATATGTTTGATTGATCAATAAAAAGGAGATAAGATGGGTTTGCATTATAATTTGAATGGTATCTGCATTGTTATTCCATTAAGGTGAGACTACTGTTCATTTGTACTAAAATGCAGCAGCTGGCATTCAAATTAGGGGGTAATCAATCCTCGCCAATCAGCGCGCAGTTTGTCATAACTTACATTTAATATTTTTTATTTCAAAATAAAGTGTAATAATTGTAACTGGAAAATGGAAAGGGCAGGAGATGAGACTAAATCCTGACTGAAACATTATACCGCTGATAGTGGTTTGAGCTACAAATGCTAAACAGAAGCAAACGTTCAATCAAATTATTTGTAAATATTAAAATTCCTGATCCCAATAGCCAATCAGCAAGAAATGTGTCATCACAATATCTTTTTGAAGGGCTGATGCATTATTACATAAACAAATGAACGATATAAATCCACCTGAAATAATGTAATTTTTTTGGAAAAGTGACTTGTGGTGAGCCTAGACAATGGAAGAATGAAGCAAGGTGTATACAAGAGATGGATATGTCAGGCCGATGAAATACGAGTCAATTTCTCTGATAAATGTCACACGTAACCGCATAGTCCTACGAGGAGTCGAGTCGCTGGACCCAAACATTCCAAAACAAAGACCCCTTGAACTCTAGGTTGGCGTTGGAACAGTTCTGACATTCGATGCGTCTTTATTAGAATGAAGTTGCAAAATAACCTGATCAGATCAATGCAGGAAAATATCCTGAAATTGGCGTAGTTCCTTTTGCATCAGCCCGAAACAAGTGAATAACGTGCTACGTCGCCCTCGCTCATCAGAGCTGATATAACCCCAGCTGCTGCCACTACATTAATCTATAGCAATGCGCACAAAAGCTATCTGTACATGCTACTATGGCGACCTTCAATGTCTGGCCATGTGCTGCAGGCTGGAGAAGACACGCCACGGCACTTTTCACAATTATGATGCAAATTTTGAGAAATCATTCTAATTATGTTAGAGATCCCCAAGGCAAACAAGCAGGCAACTTGCATCTTTCTTTATAGCCAATAAAGCGAGTATTGTATTATCAGGTTAATTATCTGGATCTGATGTGGCGCACCATTTTGAAACTTTCCTGAAATAAGGACATCCCTTCTGACCCAAGAAAAAGCTTCCAGGATGGACTGGAATCTAACGCACAACATTCTTGTGGGTTGGCTTAATTTAGCCGCCACGACGTAAACGCCATCTGACATAGGCCAGAATAGTTCTAATTCCATCGCGGCTGATTCTGGGCTGGCGTAATATTTCTTTAACCTTGAGGGCCCAAACCTAACGAGCAATTTACAGACTAGGGTTTTTGTTGGTGAGTTATCTGGCTAGCGGCACTTGGCCATGGAAGTCACTGGCGGCTTTCTTTAGGGATCATCTAGCAATTACCCGAGGTGGAAGCCGAGAAGACAGCACAATGTCACATCATGTTACTCCGTCACCCTACTAAGCTGACCTAAATGTACACCACATACACTACAGCTCAAAGGAATTGGCATAGGGAAAGGGAATAAAAGGAAGGAGCCACAGTTTTAAACCTTGGTAGATTTTGTCCAGTTCAGCATGAAACACAATGATTTAGCCTAAAATGCACTATGTTTCATGCTGAACTGGACAAATATACTATGGTTTAAAACTGCAGCTCCTTCCCGTTCTTCCCTTTCCCTTTCCCTATGCCAATTCCTTTGAGCTGGAGTGTACATGTATGTAGTCTCATTTTTGGCAGTCTTTCGAGTCTAAATCTGTTATGTTCCTCGAAGGACGATTCTTGCATGGTGAAAAGGACACAATGAGTTTCATGATACACAATGTGATAGTTTTTAAAGACAGGGTGTCCCTTTTGCAATAGTCATGAAACTCGGCAGGAATCCACAGTACCCTAACATGTATGAAATCTCACAATCATATAGCCTCACGAACCATTTTAGGAAAAGTGAAAAACTATCCTTGTTTACATTTGAAACCTAGCGACCATTAATTGTACTGTCCCCATCAGTGTGCAATGCGTTGTTCACCGTGCATTGCTCTCATTTAACGCATGCACTGTGGTGTAGACCATAGCGAACAGACGGGAGGTTTTGAATGAACCGCCCACAAACTTCCTTGAAGTATAGCAACCGTTGTGATTCCACATATATTCAGTTTCTACTTATATTATTGGGAGAGAAGTTCTTATAATGCATTTTCTTGCATTCCCCCTTCCATTTTCTCTGTCACAAACATTTTGTTCTTGCTGGCTGCAAAATATGTGGCATGCCATATCTCCCCAAATATGATATTTACACAAAACAGCAAATGTTGAAGTACATGTACAATGAGCTGCTAACAGTGATAGTGGACATGGTTCATACCAGGGCCTGTCTTATAAAGAAATTGAAATTAAAAAGAAACATAACAGAGAAGGTTCGACGAAAATCCGTCAAAGGATAAGAAAGTTATGATCGTTTGAAATTTTGATTTAGTGACGTCACGCGCGAGGTACTCTCCTCGTGTGCTCTTGTGTGCTGTATGATTCCATAAATTGCTTTTTCTGTTTTTGACAACAGATTTTCTTTTTCAGAGAGGTATGTGTGTAAAAACATGTTTCAAATGATGTATCAAATGCACTGGTTAAAAGATGCATATCTTCTTGAGAAAATTTACATTTAAACAATAAATGTACACAACATATTGGAGAGCACCTCGCAAGTGACGTTACAAAATCAAAACTTTAAAATTTGATAACTTGTGATTTCTATAAATTGTAACTCTGTACATAAGTGATAGGGGATTGAACTTGTAATTGATTCAGATTAATCATAACTCTTTATAACATGGGGTCTAGGAGGGGGTAAGTGGGGGTTACTCTTCAAGCTCATAGGGGCTGTTTTCTTTTTTAGAGGGGCTCTTTTTATGCATTTTGATGGGCTCACACATGCAGAACCCATATATTTGTTTTTCACTTGTTCATACAATGTAGCTCAACCCTTTTACTCCCAAGATATCAAAAGGCCATTAGTTTGTACATATTGATGTCTGGCGATTGTAATGAGAGGGTTAAAGGTAGCCGTCCCTTTTGCAGACCTAATTCTGAAAGTTCTCTAACTGTGTCATCATTTGAGAAAGAGTGGCTATATAATCCTACCCTGGAATAAACAAAGGGTAATATTTGGTTTTTAGAAAATAATCTTCGATAATTGATCAAGCTTTCTTTTTTCATACTACAAAAAAAGTAAAATCTCAGTGAAAACAAGTTAAATTTTCATTTATTCTACGGGAGTTATAGTACCTCTGACCTTAAAATTTCACAGTTGGTATCCAAAAGATACGTGCTAAATATGTGCAAACTTTCAGGAAGTTTTCAGATGTTTGTAAAAGGGATGGGCCATCTTTAACATCTCCCTACGCATGGAGTGAGAAATGCAGCCTGCTGCTGAGACTACTCCGAAGATGTGACCAGATTGCAAGAGAAAGATTCAACATTGACTGAATGGATCAAGCTTCATCTTGGATAAGACCTAATGCACACAGTCAAATAAACTGGTCCAGTTAACTATCAGTTTCACACCAATACACATATGTCTACAAGAGGTTTCTGGAGTGGTGGGTTTCTCTAAACGATGTCAACTCCAACGCCAGCTCTTAGGTGAGGAACGTGATGTTAGCTTCATTCATTAGCATGTCAAGATATGCATATTCGTGTATTGGATATGCAATTTGTCTTTCTGCTTTTTTAAAAAGTTAGTAATTGCAAACTAGGCAGGTTTTGTAGCAAACACTTCACTTTAATCATGAATGTTTTTGCTCGACCTATAAGAAATTGCTTGTGGGCGGTAATCAAATGTTTTTACTCCTTCTTATGACAATGTCCCATTATTATGTCAGGCATACACTGTGCTGGGGTGGAGGATAAATAGTGCCTCCCAGCTTGACTTAGCACTGAAGTTAGCATTGACATTGCTTCGAGAAACACACCCTGGGTTACAACTTAGAAGAAGAAAAGTCTTAGGGCTAAGTGCATAATACTGCAGCCAGATTACCAATGGAATCCTATTAGAATATAGCTGTATCTATTACCATCCACTACAACTACTCATGTAACATATTAACTGCGAAGTGTCCATTGCTATGTCTTTTGTTATGTCAGTTAAGTCCATCGTTATGTCAAGCATGTTACACTGCTTAATCTGGGGAGCAACTTTCATGATGTATATAAATGGCAATGGGTTTGGAGTCCTGCAGTACATAATATTTACTTTGGCAATCAAAGTTTTAAGGAAATAACAGCTAGAAACTTTTAAAGCCTAGAGCCTTGTTTCTACAATTTTTGTTTCAATTATTTGCCTGAGATATCCCTTTAAGCCATTGTCAGAAGTTGCGTTGGTAAAACACACAAACCTTAAAGATTGTCAGTCCCTTTTGCAAGCTTAAAATTTGAAATCATGTATCACGATCGTAAATTGAAGAAAGTGTGATTCAAGACCATTTCTAAGAATATAGCATGTTGAAGCTTTTTGTATATGTAAAAGATTTCAGCCGTTAAATTTCAAACCGACTTTTTTCGTACCACGAAAAAAGTATTAGTCTTTGTTACAGTATCTATGTGGTTATTATGCGTGTGTGAAATCCTAATTACATGAGTAACTACCAAACTTTGGAGATGATTCCTTCTGAAGAACAATTTTTTTCATAATGCGTTTTATAATTCAATTAACAGATTAATCAATAAAGCAGATATTTCAACACAAGCTGCTAAGAGCCTGGGGTAAAGACTATTAATCATACGTTGTTTACGTGCATTATTTGAATTTTACACTACGTATCAGTTTCAAATTGTGAATATAGAGCTTACTGACACTTCTCTATATGTTTTGCCAGTGTTTCGACGGGTTTGTGGTGATCTGAAAAAGGGACTGGCTGTCTTTAATAGGCAGAATTTAGATTGGATTGATACAGAGGTAGTAACTTTTGTGGAACACTTATGTCTGAAACTTGAATATCTTCATCATTTCAGATTACTTTGAACATTTCTTGTTGCATTCACACATTCTGAAAAAACAAGAGTCTATATACATAGTTGAATAAAAATCAGAAAAATAAGCAAATATGAATTTTGTAACAGCTTGGCGCTCACAGAGGACTGACAATAACAGTGTTTTTAACATACAGTTTCATCCTTAAAGGGACATTTTGAGGATTTGTGATTTAATCACTAATTAGTCCAAATGTGGATCATTTGAATGCAAATAACTTTCATCAATTTTCTAAAGTGGACAATATATGAATATAAGACCATTGGCAAGAAGATTGCTCACGATCACCTTTTGAAGGCTTTTTGTCTTCCTGGTACATTATATTCCCTTTGATGATTTGAGTGCAACTTTTTCATTAGTAACTCACATAATCCACATAGAGCAAGAGTTTATCTGGTACACATAGGGTCAAATCTTAACACTCTATGGTGCAAGACATGTCAATGACATGTCTTTTAAAACAAGAAAATAGCAAGAATCTCACTATAATCATAATGACAAACATCTTCTAGAAACCATATAAATTATAAACATGTCCGGCAATGAGTAATATTTATTTGTATTTCCAACAAATGTTATAAGACCATGTTAAGAAAAACTTTTCAAAATGTAATATTTATCTTTGTTCCCAATATCCACAGTATCTTTAATATGAAGACTTGCAAATATCCGGCGTCAAATTGTTTTGTTTGCAACACTTACAGTTCAAATACACATTGCCACAGTTCAAAGTCCAGGAGTAAGTTCATGGTACAAAGTTTAATTGAATAGTGCATTTGCATCATGCTGTGCAGTATCATTATCATTCGTGCACTTGTGATGTTGGGTAGTGTGTCATCAGATGGTACGGTGATCATGTAACTGGACCATAAGAAGCACCAGAGGGCAGCATGCTAATAGCAGAGACAACAATTATGTGCAGGTGATGTTTTTGCCATGTTGCATTCATGAAGATGCTTATATTTACAATTACTGTAGCTTACAACAGTTGTAAGTACAGAAATAAACATAATATAACATTAAATTAAAACATTAAAAGAGTATACATCACCTTATTCACCACCTATGCACCTTGTGTAAAGTATAGACTCACTTTTACTGATATGGAATATAAAACAAAGTACATCGGTAAGTTTTTTAAAAAGTGAATAAATTCACCATTGAATATGTGCGCAGTGCACTGTACGGATTTGATGGTTCATAAAACATTGATTTATGGTCCTTGTAATGCAATTGCTTTCAGGAATGAAGGAAATACTATGTATTGTAAGAAGTTGCATTATAATGGTTCCAGAATGAACCATTACAATGCAATGAATGTCACTTGTATACAACCACATCCCCCCCTCCCCCCCCCCCCCCCCCCTCTGCCCAGTGTCCGCCAGTTCCAGTTCCAGTTCTATCATTGGAAGGGAAGTGTTTAAACAGTATTTTATTCTATTTTCTGTATATTTTACAAAATTGTATTCTTTTGACCTGCAAAAGTGCTACCCTATCTTTAAAGGCAATGGGAATGAGTGGTTAAGATCAAAGAACCAATGATTAATTGAGTGCCATTCTGCCATGATCATGGCTCCCATTCTTATTTTATTTTAGGAAGGAATTATCTTAAAATAAATCAAAATCCAGACCTGGTCAATAATGGCAGGACGGTTATGCCATGATTATTGTCTGTAATTACTACCACCACTACCCGTTATCTTTAATATATGGTCTGAGTGCATTAACCATAAACTCCTCTGTACTTTCTCTCACAGAAAGACTGGCTTCCTTTTTGATACATTTCTCCTGCACTTTCCTAATAAAACTCCACTTTATTGACTGAAATCAAACAGATCATGAGTCATGTGTGTGCATATAATTGTCATCGCACTTTAGGCCTTGCACCAAAGGTTAACAAAACCTGGTGGGACATTCATCATTCCAGTTTTTATTTGCTAAAAAGGGGAATGAGTTATTATGTAGTACAACACTTCAGGAACCTTTTGTAAAGTCAAAATAATGATATTTGTAATGATTTCATAGCAAATAGTTTGTACTTCAGTGGTTCCTCCTTTTTAAGTGTACTCTTTAAATTAATTGATTGATCAACTACTTCCTTTAGTCATATTGCTACTGCTCATTTTTTTTTTTGAGGTAACATACAATTTAGCCAATAATTAATTGGTCATTATATGCAAGAGGACATTTGTACCGGTATGTAACATTATATCTAACTCTTATTTTTGCTTTGCAGGAGCCAAATCTCTCAGATTGAGCCTGTGTGTAATATTTCAAACTACTTTCCATCAAAATGAAAAGAACCACATTCAATCACAGCTCTGATCACCTTCATACCCGGATATGTTCACCTCTCTGCTAAGCAAGCATAACTGGCACATAGATGCATCTGTTTCTGCCACATTGTAGATATGCTAGATGAACCAGGAAACTTAATCAAATCAGGCTGTGTTGTTTCATCACTCTTCCCTGCAGTAATTGAATGCATGATCTTACTTATCCTTTGTGGGACACTATTTTTCACTCTGTCACTAAGTCTACAAGCTGCCGTGATGCAGATGAAACAGGAATTCTAAGTAAATCAGGAACTCAATTATCATCAGTCTTCATTGAGTCAATGATTGCAGATATCCTTCAGTCCTTCTTGTAGTTTTGTTTAGCTGCCACATTCTAGATGGGATAGAACTTTCATATAATTAAGAATTACAATATCAGATCAGTCTTCATTGTAATGATTGCAACCATTCTATAAATGAATCCCTTTTATGTATCTATTTTTGTATTTTATCAGTGATTCAAGAGAGGAATGCAATTTTAATTACCTGACTAGATGAGAAGCATCCTTTATCAATCATATCTGTCTTCATGTAAAGATTTGTGTCCATGTACTTGGTTATTCATTTTGGAGTTTTCCCCAAAGTATTCTCTTTTCATTGTCATTTTGTTGTTACTTGTATTACATTTATCTGGAATGCACTTCCATCAACCTTGAATCTATGTCTCTCTTTCGTTTTAGTCAGTTCGTGCAACTGAATTAAATTCATGTCTTATTCACAATAGAATGACATTCTGCAGAATCCTTTGGTAAATGATACTCTAGTTATTGATTCAGAATCTAAGATACATATCTGAAGATGACGTACCTTGAATATAAAGCGACAAAGAGACAAATGATGACAATACATACCGAACACAATCATTGCCCCCAAAGCGTGGTAATGTTCCATTGGCCTAGAAACGTAACAAAAGTAGGTCAGCCATACAAAGAAGCTCTAACCTGAGTTGTCTAATGACAAGTTCAGGCCAATGAAATTAACCCCATTGTAACATGTGGAGGAGATTGAATAGGAGCCATATAATCACATTTCCTCACCTTCAACCAGATGGGAGCATTTTCTGATAGGAAGAAGTATAATGGTGTGTTTATTTATACAGTGAAACCTGTCTATAGTGGCCACCCAAGGGAAACAAAAGTTGTGGCCTTTACAGACAGGTGGCTGCTATAGCCAGGTTCTTTAACACATGATCTCTCTCTGGGGGAATCATTTTAGTGGCCACTATAAACAGGCTGGCTGATATAGACAGGTGGCCGCTAAGACAGGTCTGACTGTATCTATATTTTTTTGGAGCTAGAATCAGTGTAATGTAGGACAGAAATACCCACAGAAAATTAAAGAAGATATTGCATAAGAGCTTCCATCCCCCTCCCCATGATAGACCTGGAAATATAGTTTGCAAAGCTTTGAATGAGATTTCATACATGTTATCGATAGGGTATAGTGCTGATTCCTGCCGAGTTTCATGACTTTTGTAAACCGGCCACCTTGTCTTTAAGCTGTAGATGCAGAGCCCTCTCACAGACTCTCCTTTATTGCCAATGCTAGATTAAATGGGATAAAATATTAACTACATTAACGCTGCACATGGTGAATGAGCAGAAACCCCCCACTTTGTGAGACACTGCACATGGTATGTTAAAAATATAAAGGTTCACCTTTCTGTTCTTTTCTGTCAAACCAGGACACTTGTGTTCCACAAAATGAATAACATGTATATACTTCAAATTGTATTTCTCTTGGAATTGTTCTTCTTTTTGGTCTGGTACCTGTCCCATATCTCCATCTGCATTCTTAATTCTTCATGTGTCCTGTGTGGGGTTGGCACCAAAAATACACACACAAAACCCACATAGAACAGTTTAAATGGCATACAAGGAGTTTATGCAATCCCAGCCCACTTACACTACAGCTCAAAGGTATTGGCAGAGGGAAACGGAAAGGGAAGAAAGGGAAGGAGCCGCAGTTTTGAACCACAGTATATTTTGTCCATTTCAGCATGAAACATGATGTTTTTTAGGCTAAAGCATCATGTTTCATGCTGAACTGGACAAAATATACCACAGTTTAAAAATGCGGCTCCTTCCCTTTCTTCCTTTCCCTTTACCCGATGCCAATTCTTTTGAGCTGTAGTGTAAGTTATCTTCTATCTCTTTGGTCAGACTCATTTAAATATGATTTCCTTTAAATGATCCTTCTATTTGATATTGCTTAAAAGACCCCTTGTGTTGAAGACATTGAACATGAGATTGTTTCCCTTTAATGCACCCTTCTATATGTCCTTGCTTCTTCCCCATCTCTCTATCCACACTCTTAAAAGACCACCTTGCAACCTCCAACCCACTTCACTTTTTGTACCTTTTCATGCCGACCAGACCCCTTGTGTTGAAGTGATCAATATGCGATATTTACCCAACTTGTGAGTCATGGAAATACAGGATTTGTCCAGTAATGCACCCTCTTCAATCCTGGGAAAGTTGCATTCACATTATCAAAAATAAAATAGATTGATACATTTATGTTAGAGGAAGTTAATAAATAACAACATTGCACAGGGGTTTTCAGGGCTCTTGACGGAATTAGTTCTGCTGACGGTAAGAAAAGATTTGTTGTATTATGACCCAGCTTGAACATGCTATTAAAGGTGCGATGTTTGCATACAGATGGGGAAAACAGTAGCACATACTGTGCATATCACAGGATTTTTAACACTGGCAAATGTGGCAATACAACCCAATGGAACATGCATTGTCAAAAAATGCAAAACACTACCAGATTACTTCACTTCCAATTGTATGTATCACTCTGGGAATATATAGTCATGATCATACAAAAGTTTAGCAAAATTAGCAAATTTAGAACTGCACTCAAATTCATTTCATGTCTTGTGGACTAATGGTTCTTTACAGACATGCAAGCCTTTTTGCAGGTCAAAAAGGCAAATGTTGTCAAAAACACAGAAAATAGAAGAAAATATTGACCAAGAACTTCACTCCCAATAATAGATCTGAAAACTGATTTTAGCGAACCTATAGCAATCACGAGATCTCAAATGTAAACAAGGGTAATGTTTAACTTTTCCAGAGAAGGTTTGTGAAGCTGCTACTGTGAGATTTCGTACACACTATTGTTAGCTTTATTAATATGGCTGATTCCTGCTGAGTTTCATGATTTTTGCAAATGGGCTACCCTGTTGTTAAGTGTTAGGTAACTACATACACATTGACTATGATATCAACTATGATGTTTTATTAGAAATCTTAACAATGTTAATGCAAGCATGGAAATATGGAAAAGATTAAAATCTGATAGAACGTGGTGATTCTTTGCATCCGAAAGAGAAATCCAACTACCAAATTTAAAACTCTGACTGGTGAGAACATAGCCAGGGACACCTTGAACTAGACTCCTTTAGATAAGCTCAAGGGAGGGCCTTCTGCCATCTGCATAATCAAACACAATTTGCAGCAATTTACATGAAAATTTGTCGTGAGATTCCCCAGGGCAGGGCCTTCACATACACCGTACCAGTGAAATGTTGTGTGCCATGAGTGTCTTTAGTTGCAAGTAACACACACAAATCCCATTGTATCTGGAATGCAAGAAGTCAAGTACTAATACTAGGCCTGCTTCCTGGAACAATTATGGAAGGAATACAGGAATATGATATCCAGGACATTGATACAAGCATATATCATAAAGCTCAGTTTTTAACACTGTATCACACTTTCATGAAGTCCTTCACTGCCAGGTTCCATACTGCCACATGAGAGCGGGGTGTATTACCAGTGCAGAAATGCCCTAATGGAGAAAAAAGAGTTCATCTCTCTTTTTTGAAGAACATTATGAATCATCTTTAAGTTCTCATTATTGAAGTTTCATGACTTGGCTTCACAGATCATTTTGTGAGAGGAATTGTAAATCTTACAATAATTAATTTCATGATTTGTTGAAAAACATACTTTATTTAGCAATATAGCAGATCCGAAGTATTCATAATAAAATGAATCTTTTTTTGTATTCCTCCTTCACTACCTCTCAATGATGACAACTACAAAAATAAAGTAATTAAATAACTACATTGAAAAAGAAATTATTAGTAAGAAGAGGGTAAATAAACTTTAAAACGTCTTTCTTACCTGTACATATCACATCAGATTTTGTCATAATATCTCTCCTTCTTGGAGACCAAGACTCTTTTCTATAAGCAACAGTCATTCCTTTAATAATTCAGATAAATTTGAAAGTATTTTTGATTTATGAGAATGCATTGTTCAGCTGACCATAGGTCAACAATTATTCTGTCATCACAATCGACAAGTAACAATGGTATCAAAAGAGTTGAGGGGACCACCCATATCTTCAATTCTAATAAAGATGTCTACAGGCAATATTAAGCCCTTTGACCTCCCCACCTGCCATAATGCAAGATAATACCCTCTAAATAGAACTTCACATTCTCTCTCTCTAGGGGTGTCTTCATTAGCCTGATGTGGGCAAAAATAAAATAGCGAGCTTGTTCTGATTAGGTTAGCTAGCCAGATCACGAAATAGCTAGCTATTTGCATCTTCATTAGCCAGATCAGGCAAAATAGCGAGCTATTTGGTCGAGAAAATTTCCCAAGAAATCTTGGGCTAGATGGAGCTAGCTCGAGCTAGTTCGCGAAATAGCTTGAGCTAGCTCGGAGCGTCTTCATTAGCCCGAAAATTTTCTGACCCCAGCACGCATCAGCGCGCATGAGGCATTGTTTACATTAGGTTTTTATACGTGAGTGAATGCGAGCTCACAACTGAAGCCACGCGGTCGTGGCCTATTCCGGTTGCACACTGCGCATGTGTGAACATCGAGATAATTTATGCATCCCTAGTTTCAAAGTTACGTATCCTGAGTTTCGAGCTAATGAAGACGCGATTGCAACTTCAGGCTAGTTCCCCGGATCAGCAAAATAGCTTGCTATTTCATCTGATCGGGCTAATGAAGACGCACCTTCTCTCTCTCTCTCTCTCTCTCTCTCTGAGTGCATCCAGACAATATGTAATGTAAATATATGCCTGTTGAAAGCAGGAAACAATAGTGGAAAGTGAGTGAGCGAGCATGGGAAGTTTCTTGGCTCTGATGAAGTGTTTTGATTGCTTTGAGTTTAAATAATTGTTTCCAATTTGCAAAGATATTAATATAATTTAGCAATCAGTAATCATCATACCCCTATGATTAACAAAATCAATAAATACCAACAAGCCTATGAAAAACACAGTTCGTAAGAAAATAAACATGCGTTCTGTTAGTAGGATTGGTTTTCTTAGTTGTGTTATAAATGCATTAAAGCAAATGGCATGTGTGGATACAATTCACACAAGAAGCATACACATGTATGTAAATTCCTACAGGATGTAAAGTACTGTATATGCCATATATAGTCCTATCGCAAGGTTTTTATTTTCACGAATTTCTCGAGTCGGAGAGTATTCGCAAATTTAACAACATGCGAAAACATGAATATGTCATGCTCAACTACATATACTACTAGGACTAGTACTCCATGATAGCAAAATTGTCGAGAAGTCCTGATTCGGGAAAATTAGACTCACGGAATATATGGCGTATACAGTAATAACAGTGCATTCTGCAATCTACAAAATAGTGCACATTCGGATTTGAATTTCCCATCGGTGCATACTATTCAAATTTGGGCAAAGAACCACATTTTTATCTTAGAGTCCACAGAGGGTATAGCCCACTATTTTTCTTCCATGTATGTTGTCATGGGAATACATCCAAATGTTATCACAAAAGCCAGACTTCCTTCTCCGGGAAGATTCCTAGACACCCGATACTCACCATCCCAGTTTAGCAACCAAAATTCCCTGATTATTTGAACTTGAAATTGGAATTCAGCAAATCTGTTAGAGCTGGAATTGGACTAAGTATTACCCTAGGGGTATAGTTTTGAATACACACAGACATGTAATATGGGAATAGTCCTCAGTATTCATGCTTTGTAAGACACGCTTAGGATAAAATTACATTAGCCAATCTTTTAAAGGTTTCACAGTTCTTCACACGAATGAAACATTATATGTGTATATGTTGTACTTGATATCACCATAGCCTCATTTTATACATACCAACCCTCACAAATGATATCAATACCATCACCATGACTACAACGGAAATATTCGGACAAAGTGCAAAACATTGACATTAATGAAAATGAACAAAAAAAAACATTCAAAAAGACGTAAATACACCTGCATACGCTCTTTCATTTGATACCAAATTCATAATTATAGTATTTATATTTCTGAAGATATAGTAAATATTATGATCAATAATGCTAAATATGTTACTCATTGCGGATAAATGGCTACTGATAATCGTTTGTCTCGCAATGTAAGGTAAACGGAATCAAAAAGATCATGACGTTTCGTGCGCCGCTGCAACACTGCGTCAGGTGTGATACAAAATTGTAGTAAGTAGGGGTTTAAATACCCTATGGTCAGTGCAGCGCACTAACTGAAATGTGCTCATAAATGGTCCAATACTAATAGCTGGCGTATCCGGGTACTTGACCAACAATAGATTTATGATTTAACAATATTATGATGTTTAGCAAGAGAACAAAGTTCACTGAATTTCATGGGTGTATGTAAACTTTTGGCCTCAACTTTACCTGCATTTCCTTGTTTTGCACTAACAGATGAATTACACATTGACACAATCATAGATTTATTTTGTAAGGAATATGAACCGTATTAAAATATAATACACCATGTCTTGTGAAAGCTTGGCTAATCTGACTACCTCCAAGCCTGAGTCTACCTATTGGAGAGAGAAACGTTGTTATTGATACATAATTTACTGATCCACTGCTTTTGTGAACATGAACTAGACTAATCTGAAGAGCTAGGAAGTAGACTAAACATGCCCCCAGGGAAAATGTTTTAGTAAGCAAATATAAGTGGAGAGGAGGAGTGTAAGACCTTCACATTTGTAAAGTGCTTCATGAGGTCACATGTGGATTGCAATTGATACTACCTACAAATGGTACCAAAATAGGAGCTTCTCTGTGGGTACGAGGGGTGGGGGGGGGGGGGGGGGGTACAGGAGAAAAGGGGTTGAAGAAGAATCATAATGATATGCTGAACAGGATACAAGGTACAAGATTTTACATTAATGAAATAATACAGATAAAACATTATCTAAATCTGTATGGAAATGTAGCAAAGGTGTTGCCAGACCTAGCAACAGCTAAACTGCACACATCTACATGGGATACTAAAGAGTCAATACTATACTGGACAGGAAAAGAATAAATTTCATGTCCTGAGGGAGGAAGCATGGACATGTTGAAAACATCATGAAAATTGTCCATTGACAGGTCCACATGCTTCCTGTATCTACTGCTTTCTACATTGCTTACATCCCACAGTTCAATGAACTTTGTCCTCACGGGGTAACTTCAGGACAAGGTATGAACAGCAGATTATCAGGCAGTGTCTGCACAGTTTGATGACCTCATATGGGTGCCTATTTGTGGATCCACCAAGGTCACAATTCAAGCCTGGAGGGTGGGAAGTATTATATAACAATGTAAATCCTCTGCATCACCAGAAATAAGACATGTGTATAAGGAAAGAGACTATACCTCTTGAAATACTAATGCCTCAATTTGCACCATTTATACACACAGATTCTATGGAGAAGTGTCTCGTCATTGGGAATGTTATGAAGCATTACCGTAACACATGTATAACACTGGCAGTTAGTTAGTCAAGAGCCATAGATGGCAGCAAATACATATTGACAGTTGTGCATTCAGAGACTCATATTATCCAAACCTGTGAACAATTTGGTGACACAAATGGAAAATTAACTAGATATGAGTTGTATACGGATGGTTATGAGAATTCTCCTTTTTCTTCTTTTGTTTCTTCTTTATATCATAGTCTTTATTCCTCTCCTTTATTTTCCTTTCCTCCTTTACCTTCCTTATCATTTATCAGCATAAACATCATCATTAGCATTGATGATACTTCTCACTATCATTTTCTAAGAACATTATTTCCATCATCATCATCATCATCACCACCATCATCATCATCATCATCATCATCATCATCATCATCATCATCATCATCATCATCATCATCATCATCATCATTATTATCATCGTCATTATCAACATCATCATCACTATCATTATTATTATCATCATCATTATCAACATCATCATCACTATCACTATCAATATCACCATCCCTATCACCATCCCCATCACCATCCCTATCACCATCACTATCACTATCACCATCACCATTGCCATCATAATCTCTCCCCATATATACCTTTCCATATATCCTTCATTTTCTGCATCTTCCTCACTTCCTACTGCAATACCCATCATCACTTCCAGCAAATGCACCATCACCCTCCTTCCAAATTTGATGGTGTGAAATGACATTCCAAAATTATCCTCCCTCACCTAGTTCACCCTCCCTACTACTACTACCCCTTTATCTTTACCCTAGTTATCTGTTCTTTCCTTTCTTCCCTTCCTCGTGCATCCCCCTCCATCTCTCTCTCTCTCTCTCTCTCTCTCTCTCTCTCTCTCTCTCTCTCTCTCTCTCTCTCTCTCTCTCTCTCTCTCTTATCCATTCATTCAGCCCAATTTTATAGTCTCTATCACACCTCCGAGCCCATATAGACCTTTATTCAGGTATAATGTGCTATATAATTGAATTCTTTACCTCACCCCCTACCTGTCTCTTTCTCTCATCCTCTAATTCCATTTATTTAATACAAAAATACCTTCCATACTCTTCTCTCTTGCTGCTGTCTTTTCCTTTCTCCTCTGCTTCTGTTCCCTTCCATTAATTGTTTCTGTATCATATCCCTTCTCTTTTCTCCTCCTTCTTCCCACCCTTTCCCATCATTACTCACCCTTCTTTCCTTCTCCTCTCCACACCCTCTCCCGTCATATCCTCATCCTCACATCCTCAGAAATGAACCTCGTCAGAGTGATACACGACTCTATGAAAATAGCAGCCAACATCATTACGGCATTTCTCGCTGGCATTCTCCAAATATTCGCGCCTCTTCATTTCTCGCCCTTACCCCTAACAATGGGGCAATTTGAAAGGGCTTGCTTGGCAGCTTACAGCTCATCCATTTCGCACTGATTTACTAAGTCACAGATGAAAATATTTCGAGAACAGTGTGGTGAGCTTTTGCTACTAACTGGTATTATGTATAATCTGATAATAAAAAACACAATGCATTTATAGCAAAATTATATTGTGAAAATAGCACAGAGCATACTGTACATAAAACATCCAAGTATCTGCCAGATTACGAGAAGGATACAACCAAATATATTTCCTGCCATTCTGACCCCATTCCCAATATAAAAGTAACAATAGTTTTGAGTATTCAGAGGTTATCTCTTATAATACAACTTAAAAAACTATCCATATTTACAGTCATATTTTCTAATAGACAGAATAAAAAATATGAAATGATTGAAAAATAGCAATATATTGAATGACATTACTTTTCAAATTCTTCACTGATATTTCAAAACAGAGGATGAGATCAGGAGTATGATCACTTGAATAAATAGTTTGAGATGGTAATGATGATGATATTAATGTTTACAGCGCATCGTGATTATCAATTGATTCCCAATGAGCGTAAGTATACTATATTCAACTTGTTGTCAATAGCCACTGACTGACACTCAAATTGTTTTTTACCTCAGTTGGGCAGCATCCATACTGTACTAACATTTAAACTTTGTGTACATACAAAATGTTTTACATCTTGATTGTGAACAGATCATCTATTTATCAAGTTCAACCTTACTATGAAGAAAAGGATATGAAGGAATGGTAAGCTGATGACACTTTTAAAACACCACTCTGGAACATACACTGCAGCATTCCCTACATAAGTTTGTTCTAGCTGGTTAACCGATGCAGGTGACATGATGAGTTCTCCACTCAAAATAACTTAAGTTCCAGTGAGGAGGAATGTTTTCATATTGAAACTAGATAAATACATCCGAAGTCTCCTCTCACAAGAATGTAGTAGGATGATGTTACACACCCAATGACATTGCCAGAAATAGCATAGCTTATACTGCCCTAATTTGATAAAAGGAAGCGAGTGACAAATCACTCAAATTTGGGTTATTGACTGTACCCAACATCCCCCCAGATACAGACAAAATCTGGAGAAGAAATATTCATCTTGCTGCAAGATATCAAATCTAACGTGATGTGGTATTGCACTGATGCCAATGCAAGTGACAGATACATTTTGTTCATTTACAAGAAAAGTCTCTTTTGTTAGTTGCTTACTTCTGTCAAAGTAGGGCAGAATAGATATCCACTGATCACCAGGGGTTGCGATCCCTTAAACTAGTTACACATGTAGATCACTGTAGCATCTTTCCATATTAACACTTAATGCATCATTAAAGATTGTCCGTCCCTTTTGCAAGCTTAAATTTGAAATCGTCTATCACGATCGTAAATTGAAGAAAGTGTGATTCAAGACCATTTCGAAGAATATAGCATGTTGAAACTTTCTGTATATGTAAAAATTTCAGCCGTTAAATTTCAAACCGACTTTTTTCGTACTATGAAAAAAGTATTAGTCTTTGTTACAGGATCTATGTGGTTATTATGCGTGAGCGAAATCCTAATTTTATGAGTAATTACCAAACTTTGGAGATGATTCCTTCTATAGAACAATTTTTTTCATAATGCGTTTTATAGTTTTAATAAACAGCTGAATCAATAAAGCAGATATTTCAACACAAACTGCTAAGAACCTGAGGTAAAGACTATCAATCAGACGTTGTTTACGTGCATTATTTGAATTTTACACTACGTATCAGTTTCGAATTATGAATATACAGCTTGCTAACACTTCTCTATATGTTTTGCCAATGTTTCGATGGTTTTGTGGTGATCTGAAAAAGGGACGGGCTATCTTTAACCCTCCCAGACTACCAACCTATAAAAAACCGATTGGTTTGTTACACATCTGTGTGACCATTGAATTGAGAAGGCATTTTTGCACACATGATACACACATATCCCATAGAGCAGCAGTACATCAGCTATTAGCCTTGCTTTCAGGCTGTTGAGCATTTTCAAACTAACCTATTCAATAAAGGGGTCTGGCTGCAGTAGACTAATCATTCTTAATTTCATACGCTGCACAGACTGCAATAAATTGATTAAGCGACTAGTCTTCTGGGTACTTCACTCTGCTCTTATATTTTTTTATTCCCACCCGGAACAGACTGCGATAAAGTGATACAGTGACTTGTCTAATGGGAACTAGATTCTATTTTGCAATTTGGACTAGAAATGTCCAACAGCCTGGATGTTAGGCTACACTGCTGCAAGAAAGGTTAATAAACAGACATCACACAGAACAGTATGTTTTTCTGGCATAGGAGAATCTGATAACATTCACCAAGCATGCAATGCATACCTGTCCACCCCTACCCTTCAGTCAGACGGTGACAATGTCACAACACAAATCAAATCTAAGTGGAACCGTAAGAACATACTGTGCCACATTAAAGTCGGATTGACATCCACCCTCCTACCCCCGCTACTAACTCACTTCAACCGCAATTACCGTAATGTCTAGTTATGCTACGTGCATGTTGATATTCTTGGTGCGTTCACATCGAGAGGGTATGTAAGGAGTTGGTGTTTATATCTCCCAGCTTTCTTCATGAGCGATGCTACACTATGAACACAGCATGGGCAAAAGCAATTATAACTATATCATGCTCTGCTACATGTAGCCTACATTCATGTCGGTGTTGATGTGTTTGCAACTTTGCACTATGGGAGAATGTGTGGAATCAATGTTATATATACATTCCAGCTTCCTCTGTGAGTGATGCTACAATAAGATCACAACATTATGGGCAAAATCAGTAAGCAGAATGTATTTAAAGTCTACAAGCATGTTGATAGTTTTGTTGCATTCACACTATGAGAAGATGTTGTGGAGTTGGTGTTATCACATCTTCATCATGTCTCCATACTACAATATGAACACAACCGGGGCAAAATCAATTAGCACAATGTCTTGCTATGCTACACGCATGTATTACTTTGCCATGTGATTCGTGTTTATCTGTCTTATACATGGAGTAGACCTAGCAGGGATTGAAACAACTCAACATCCATCACATGGTCACTGCACAAGCCTACATGGATATGCCAACGTATTTCAAATACGCTAGAAATTTTGCCTGAGGGCCACACCATGGCTATGCAATACCAGTGTGGGTTCCCTGATCGTCACAGACATTTTTGCCAAAGGTGAACAATTTTATTTAGATCTCTAACAACATAAATCTCAGCCACAATCTATGGCACTTACAACGGTCTGTTGGATGAGAGGGGAGGGAAGGAAATAGAGGGAGCAGGAAATATTGTTTACAGCAGGAATGAAAACGGAGATGAAGAAATTGAGGAAGAAAGACGGAGAAAATAGATGATGTAAACATTGATGATGAAGTAGACTAAAAGTGAGAATGATAAGGGGAAGAGGAAGAAAGGAAAGAAGAAAAGGAAAAAGGAGGAAGGAGAGCAGAGAAGGAAGGAGAGGTAGAAGAGAAGGAGAAAGAAAAGGAGGAAGAGAAGAAAGAAGAGGAAGATGAAAAAGAGGAAGAGGAGGGGATTGGAGAATTAAAAGCATATTTAGGAGGTGAAGGTATTTGAGACAAGGGAGGAGAGAACTAATTAATGCAAATGAGGATAAGAACAGTAAGAAGAATCAAAGAGAATGAAGTCACAAGAAAAATGGAGATGAAGAAAAACCAGAATAAGAAAGGATGCATAAAGAAAAAGAAGACATGATGTTGTATTGCATATTATATTGCAGAATTAATAATAAAATCAGAAAGACTAAGACAGTAAAAGAATTGTCTTGACAAGCTGGATAAATATAGTTTACAGGTGATGGTCACAGAACATCAATAATCAAAACCACTATTAAAAGCAACGGCTCACAGAAAATATTTGAAAATACCTAAATGGAACAAAAACATAATTTTAAATATACATGTATTCCCTTCATATCACAAGTTTTTCCACAGAGAGAATTACATTTTTGGATGAAAGAACTACATGATTTATTGTTGATGATAGATCTTAATGCAACACGGAAATGAAAACAATTTTGGGAAAACTGAAAACAGATGTTTCACAGCTACTGTAGAGATGGTACGAAATATAAATCGTAACTCACAGCGGACACTGCATTACAGCAACACACATTGAAAGTAAAAAGCACATGGAGGAATTCTCTTCCACCTCCATGACCTACTTTTAATACTGTGAAATACAACATTGTGCTACCTCAAGGATGAAATATTAAAATATCTGGTTACATACCTTGACAATTCCTTCTTATCACGAGTGACTTTTTGTTAATAGGAAATATTGTGCTGTCTTTAACCCATAACATAAAAGATATATAGATACAATGATATGGAAGAAAGTGGAAGAGAAAAGGAGATGGGAGAGAAGAAAGAAAGAGAGAAGATTGATACAACATAAGAAGGTAGAAGAGGAAAAGCAACTGAGAGAAAAGGATGGATACAGAACAAATGGAAACATGGAAAATGCAACCATCAACATAATGTGCGCTTAATGATCTTAATATGTTTACTTAGTTTCTTTCATCATCAATCCAAGATCATAAAACCAGGTTGTAAAAGATGTTTACAAGCAGAAAATGCTTGTTCAGGAAGTACCTGAGTGGTTAATGTGCAAAACATGCACATGCAGAGTACAATATGCTTTGCAGGTTAGCCTGGTTTTCAGGCTGTTTGGCATTTCTAAAGTATTTAATATAGGGGCCTGGCTGCAGTAGACTAATCTTGATTGCTTCTCTTTCCCCCTGGACTGAGATGGAGGAGAATGATACTATGAGTAGTCTTAGAATATATGACTCAATTTTTCAGTTTAGATCAGATATACCCCAAAGCCTTAAAGCAAGGCTATTTGCAGGTCAGCATTCCAGACAGGAATGGTTCTTACAAATTCCTTACATTCCCCTACTTTGCCATTGCACCTGTTAGCAACAGGTGTATATTGCTTGTGACAGGTGGATTCATGAAAGGAACATTACCTTCATGTGTAATTTGCACTCTTTGAAGACTCAATCACAACTATCAATGAAGCCGCGAGCAATTCTGATCTGATAGCATTCAGGAAGTGCTTTTATTGCTCAAAGTGACCATGAAAAGTTAAACTGCATCTAGAGTCCTGTTATGTCTACAAATGGAATCAGGACAGATTAAACTGCAACCCTGTTTATCCATTTGGTACTGAACATATTCAAGACATTATTCAAACATTTAAAAGGGATCCTAATTATCAAATGAATCTCAAAATCCAACAGCGACCTGAATTACACAGGATGTTATACTGAGAGAAAAACAACTCTAGACTCAGTTATTTACAAATGTGTGTGTGAGTGTGTATGTGTGAGTGTGTGTGAGTATGAGTGTGAGTGTGTATGTGTGTGTGTGTGGGTATGTGTGTGTGTGTGTGTGTGTGTGTGTGTGTGTGTGTGTGTGTGTGTGTGAGTGTGTACATTTGAAGATTCAACTTCATCTGTAACAAGGTTTTTATTCAAACAAAATTATTTGGATATAGCTAGAAAAAAAACACAGTTTGGTGCACATTCAGAAAATGCTATTACAGAGAAGAAACATTTCACAAACAGTAACTACTAGACTTACAAATTCACAAAGATGGACAGAGACAGGAGGAATACTACGGTCATTCAGATAAAAGGCTATTCTTAATATGAATGGGGCTTCATTCAAGAAAAACTCACCTTCATTAAAGGCATGAGTCACTCATGATCACCCGACTCCCCACTCTATTACCCCCAAAGTAAACTCATCAGCCCAGCCTATAACTCTGCTGCCAAAACCATTTCCATTCATTTCTCATCATTTATGCACATCCTTCTGAGACTCTGCCCCGATACTTTGATAAATGTTCCGGTAGATTCCGACACAATCGAGAGGGGAAATAATGATGTCCCTCCTTCCTTTGTCTGTCGCAGTCATCAATGAAGTCCACAGGGCCTCGTAAAATTGGATGATCTCATTCTGGTATCTGAATTTTGAGTTTAATGTGTGCCCTCTCCTGCAAGGATAATGAGCTGGGATAGGACGCTCCAATAGCCTTTGTTGGATTTTTTCAGATGAGGCGCATGTGCGAAGATACTCACTCGACCATGAAGGACATTCACACATGTACAGTTTTACTTCAAACTAGTAGTGGTAGTAGAAGAAGTAGTAGCAGAAGTAGTAGTAGTAGTATATAGTACTAGAAGTAATAGTAGCAGTAGTAGTAATAGTAGCAGTAGTAGTAATAGTAGCAGTAGTAGTAATAGTAGTAGTGGCGGTAGTAGTAGTAGTAGTAGTAGTAGTAGTAGTAGTAGTAGTAGTAGTAGTATATAGTACTAGAAGTAATAGTAGCAGTAGTAGTAATAGTAGCAGTAGTAGTAATAGTAGTAGTAATAGTAGTAGTAGTAGTAGTAGTAGTAGTAGTAGTAGTAGTAGTAGTAGTAGTAGTAGTAGTAGTAGTAGCAGTAGTAGTAGTAAAAGTAGCAATGAGATTAGTAGTTAAAGTAGTAGTACTACTACTAGTACTACGGATAGCATCAGTATTAATTGTACTTAGTAACCATAGTAGTAAAAGTACTAGTAGTCTCAGTGATAGTAGTAGTAGTAGTACTACTAGCAGTAGTAGTAGCAGCAGTTGTAGTATCGGATGACTGAATCTAAATATATCCTGATTCCAGTGATGGAATTCCTTTGATGACGTACTATAATGATTTTGATGAATGCATAGACTGCGGGGGAGGCGAATATCATGTTTGATGTGTTTATTTATGATATGCAGCTGTGCTGACAGTTGGTACAGTAACTGGTAGTCTAGGCCTCCAGTCATAGAGATTCTCAGGACTGTGAATCTTTTGATATTCTGATTGTAAAGTATAATACACATTTACCTTGCATATTGCATCATTGCCTTGTATCATACATGTATCTATAACTTTAGGCAATGACTCTTTGAGGGATAGCATGTTTGAATATTTATGGTGAATGTATTATCTATTTTTTTTAAAAAATGGTCCACTTGTCAAGCATGCATGACCGGATGAATCTAGAAATCTCCAAACCTTCACAACACTACAGCTCTATCACACACACACACACACACACATACACACACACACACACATACACACAGTCAAGTACATGTAGATCCATTATATTCTTTGAGTAGATTTATAAAAGCATCGACCCCACACAGGAAATTATAAATTGATTTTTCAGAAGGATAGAAAACTGAGGCTCTACCACCACTTCATCCACATCTACCCCTGATATCACTTCTTTCTTCAGCAGAGGAGGGAACAACCTAGGTTCTAAGCTGTGGAGGGCATGGACACAACTTAGACTAGCTTTCAGGGCTTTGGGGAAAAAATACATGGGAGCTCAGGGTGATTTCACCCCCCAAAAGCTTGAAAGAGCCCTGGAAAATGTTAAAAGAGCCCCCATATTCCCATAGACACAATGTAAAATTGTAGCCAAATTGGCCAATGTGCTAAAAAAGAAGCCCCCCCCAAAAAAAAAAAAAAAAAAAAATTAATAAATAAAATAAAATAAATAAATAAATATTTTTTCCCTGTAATCCCCGGACATTTCTGATCCAAACTGAAAAATAGAGTCTAATATTCCAAGACTAGTCACTTTATCATTCTCTTTTCAGTCATGAGAAGAAATGGAGAATGATTAGCCTACTGCCGCCAGACCCATTTCATATCATATAGTTTGGTTTAGAAATGCCCAACAGCCTGGAACCAGGCTACACATGTAAGTCTATCAATAGAGACTAAACCATAATCCTGCCTGCTCTCTCTCTCTCTCTCTCTCTCTCTCTCTCTCTCTGTGTGAGTGAGCAGGAAGGGAAGAGGAATTAGTCTTTACTACCAGACATACTTGTATCCAGACTCAGTTGTGTCCATTCACTGGACAGTCTAGAAGCTAGACTAAGGAAGGGAGGTATAGTGGAATTGGAGTAGGAGAAAACGGGTCATGCGTATTTCCACTGAGGACTAATGATAGAGGCATATTAGGGGCCACAAGGGATATATACCTTCACATTGGAGGGGGGTATTTAGCGCCTCTCATGAAATGCTGTGAAAATCTATGTTAATTGCAAAAAATGGTGTCATACCAGCACAGCTAATCAAAACACGCTTCATTCACCTTTCCTGTGCCAGATAAATGGCTGTTTAATGGAATTTGTCCGTATTACTGGTGACAAACTCCAAACATGGCACATAAATAGAGAATTGAATAATATGGCATCAATGTTCACTAAATGCCTCTCCAAAATGCTGTGAAAAGTTGTGTTAATTAAAAAAAAAGGTGTCATACCAGCACTTCAGTTCAGGCTAATTCAAGCTCGCTTCATTAAAGAACTAATGGAGCATTACTGCACACTACCACTTTATTACGTGCAGTGCAGCACATATCGTGCGAGACTGATCTATGGATATCACCGCACAAAATACCATTTATTGAGTGTGTTTCTTTCTGTAATCGCAAGTCCAATTTGTTATCTCTAAAGTACAGAGTTAAAATCGGTATCAATTGCAAGTTAAGTCAAGTTGCGATCAATGACAGTCCTCTATATGACGGGGTCTCCGTTACCGAAATGTGAATTTGGCTATTTGAAGAAGTCCTGATGAGCATTAGACTAGAGTAGAGCAGACACACTGGTGAGGGACATCAATTCTAATCATCTTATGACAGGTCTGTGGGGCGGCCCTGATGGATGGGCCACAACCTGCTTCATCACCGGGGATGGACTCAATTACACTTCCATTTACTTGTGTTGACTTTTAATACATCCCCACCTACAGTATAATGTGTACACCCATCACTATGTAACACGCATACTGTCGCCCATCATACAGGCAAAGAATGGAATGTTTCTGTACAGGCCCAACTATATAACTATAGAGTTTATCTTTTTACATCCTGAACTACCAAACGACAAAAGCTGTACAGTCACCAATACTGCAAGCATGGTGTTGACTTTATCTTCATACATCCTCAACTATATTAATGATTGTCATGCAATCTGAATACAGTCTCCATCAATACAGTCTAGTATAGAATTTATTTTCATACAGCTACATACATACAAAGCCTACATACAGTCACTATGCTACAAGCAAAGTTTTGAGTTTATCTCCATACCGCATCAACTACAAGTATATCAATGATTGCCATGAAACCTGCATACAGTCTCTGATAAAGATGTAAAGGAATGGAATTTGTCTCCATACATCCTTAGCAATCAAACGATCACTATGGAACCTGCATTCAGTTCGTAGCGATATGGGCAAAGTATGGAGTTTATCATCATACATCCTGAACTATATCAAACGATTACCACAAAAACTGCAAACAGTCACCAATAATACCAACACAGCATGGAGTTATCACCATCTAAATCAAAGTTTATCTGACACAAATCTGCTAGCATCATATTAATACATGCATTTATCTTCAACCTACATTTTGAAAGAATGAGGTTCTGTCAGCAGCCAATTTTTGTCAAAATAAAACATGACTGAAGTATGTTAGGATTCCAGCTAAGTCAAAGTCAACCTGACATGAATCTACCAGCACTTCTCCATCTGTCTTCTTCTCATAAATCGACAATGCCACAGCTATTTATACCCCTCTCTGGCTCGCGGTCATGTACGTGTATCTGGGCCGTCACAACTCATTTAAACAACTGGGCCACAACCGGCTTCCAAAAACCCAATTCACATATCATCATATCTGAAAGGAGCCAACTTCCTTAACTCTTAAATCTTAACCTGCCGCTGTCGCATTTTGCAACTAAATGGTAACGTGCCGCTGTCGCAAATTTGCAACCAAATTGTAATAGAGAAAATTGTAATAGAGAAAAACCCTGGCCCAGAGGGGTTTTACTCCCGGCAAGTTAAGAGTTAATGTGCCAATGCAACCAATAACGTACATAGAGCCCATACAGCAGCACTTTATCCAGCTCAGGAATCAAAGATTTTTAAAAAAATGGAAAAAGCACCCCATTCTGGATCCAGAATATTAGCCCAATCAGAAAAAAAGCATGTCATTCAATTAATTAAGAGATGAATAGCATGTTTGCATATGAAATAAACACACCTATGATACATATATTGTGTAACCCTACACTAACAAGCTACCAGGCTTACCATTCATCTACCATGGTTTTTCAGTTACCATTCATTTTCCAACATCTACATGACATCAGCATGACTAAATATGGAAACATATTGTGATCACAATCCATTTCTACAGTTTGAAACAGAACATTGTGTTGAGGGAATCCAAATAAACAATAAACACAAGCATATTTGAACCATTCCAAAAATGTGAACGATTCAGAATGTAAGCAAGATTGATTCCACCTGAAATAAACAGAGAAATATGACCTCATCTACACGCAAGAACTCTGTCTCTTTCCATACCCTGGTAGTGGTTAGCCTGGTGTCCAGGCTTTTGGGCATTTCTAATCCAAACTGAAAAATATGAGACCCGACAGCCCAAAATGGGTGACAAGTCGCGCTTGCTCGAACCGAGAAAATTGACAATTAACTCATCAAACAAAAAAAATTGACTTTTTGGATTTTTTTCTTATAAGATTCTCCATAGTTTAATCTATCATGTGTCAAAATTTCAGACCAAAAGAATAAATCTAAATATGAAATTTTATTGTTTTTCTGAGGTCATTTTTATGCAAGTTTCGCATTTTGCGTTTGCCTCCTGAATGCGTGGATAGTGGTCTAAGCTCCGCCCACTTAGTTACCGCTCGTCGTTCATTGGCTTATTTATGAAAAAAGCCTAGTACTCATAAGCCTAGTCATACTATTATTCTCCTCTTTTCTTAGTGTTGGCACAAGGCAGGAGGAGATATCGAGAATATTGAGTCTATTGCAGCCAGACCCCTTCATCAAATACATGTAGTTTGGTTTAGAAATGCCCAACAGCCTTGAAGCGAGGCTAAGTGGTGTACTGCCTCACCATCTTGAAAGTCTTCTATACCAGTATTGGTCTAATTTTGTGGAGAATGTCTGCAATGCAAGGTTCAAACCCTCCTCAGTTACAATTGCTGTGTTTTTGGAGTCATGGTGAGGAGGAATATTAGTGACGTGTGCTTCATAGGGGGGTGAAGGGATGGGGGGGGGGGGGGCTACTCATTTACCCCCACCCTCCACCCCCTCCCTCAGTGATCCATCATTCTCAATTCTCTATGGAAACGACAGTCAGCTGATGAGATATTACCCAAAGAACACATGTAACAAATGTACAAATGTGCTAAAGAAGGAAAACAAGAAGTAGGAGGAGATGAAAGGGGAGGAGGAGAACATCGAATGAAGGATATAAAGCAGAAGCAGATACATATCAGCAATGCATGGATCTAGTTCTCATTCCACAATGTGTTTGGCAGTTGGTACCACAGTTTGAAATCAAAGCAACATTGTGAAGATCCCCTTTAAAGGGAATATAATATACTGGGAAGACAAAAAGGCCTTCAAAAGGTGATCGTGAGCAATCTTCTAACTAATGGTCTTAAATTCATGTATTTTCCGTTTTAGAAACTTGGTGAAAGTTATTTGGCCTCAAATGATCCACATTCGGAGTAATTAGTGACCAAATCACAATTTCCTGAAATGTTCGGCCCGAACATTTTGAGGATTTGTGAATAATCACAAATTACTCCAAATGTGGATCCTTTGAAAGCAAATAACTTTCACCAAGTTTCTAAAACGGACAATACATAAATTTAAGACCATTAGCAAGAAGATTGCTCACAGTCACCTTTTGAGGGCCTTTGTGTCTTCCCAGTACAGTATATGCCCTTTAATTCATCATGATATGTACATCGCTCTGGCTGGTATACACTATACATACCCCACTCATCTTACAGGACACCATGAAAACTTCAGCCCTGCCCAGTGCTGCTAACAATCTTATCAAAACGAAATGCAGGATTACAGATTACCGACTGTGAAAAGACACGACTTCATTGACTTCATTTTCATCTGGCCGGACAGTCACGGCAAAAAATTTGAACCATGTGTGAGGAGACATCGACAGAAACTTTGGATGTTTTTGCTGACCGATGGCTCAGCTCAGCTCTAAGAGGAATGTGGAATCTTCTACTATTACATACAACCTAGTGGTGATTGATTGTTTCATTCTACAGGGAATAATACATTCTGCCTGCTGGCATTACTACATGGTCTATGTGTGGTAACATGTTATACAAATGTTTCATTGCCTCTAATATCTTCACTTATTAGATCAATCACAATAATTTTTGTTTCTATGTTACTGCTTACTCTTGAAACACTGCCTCAACTGAGAATGATACCAAGTCATTCTATTTTCTTGAACCTGTTCCTTCTCCAGATCATTCTCTTTCCATCCCATCTTCCGGATTCCTTTCATTCTTTGTACTACTAGAAGCTACAACTCTACTCTTGTTTTGTATCTACATTAACCATTATGATATTCCTTTCTCCAAACAACACTCTCCCTCAATATGAACTGGTTCTTATCATCATTTCAACAAAGTAGGAAAATTATTAGACAAGTGTATATTTCTATGTCTCCCCACTGCTAGTTGGCCCTCCATCATTCTTTCTGTGTCTTTTAATCACAAAGTCACTCCCAAAATGCACAATCCCTTGCCGAGGGGTATCATAACAACCCAAATGGCACCAGAACCTCATGAGTCCAAGAAAGTTACACTCTAAAAACAAAGTTGAGCCTAAAATAGCACCGACACTTGACCTCCAAAGGGACCCCCAAATTATATCTGGAAATTCTTCTGTCAAATTTCTACCATTCCTAGTCCTCCAAACAGGGTCAATATATATTCCAAAAATGCCAAATTTTATTACAAATTCTTGCTACAAATTCAGGTTGGAGTGACCTCTGCCAGTGTTGACTGTGTGATATCTCAGTCCGGTGATTAGGATGAACAGAAAGAACAAGAGTGACAACAAGTCTGTCAGCTTCATTTTGAGAGAGACCTGGAATAGAACTTTTGGCCAAATTATTATCTCAAAAGGAAGACCACTTTTACACTTTAGTCCTTCCTTTGGGTTGCATCAGAACCTTTAAAGGAATTCTCAAAATAGGGGCAAGAGTCCCATATTGCGCCAATAACCATAGCATATAGGAGCTCTCCATATGACTCTTTGCTTTACCTTTGACATGAAGAGATATAATATGGCAATGAGATTTTCATGGCCCAGTAATGTAAAGGTTAACCACTAGTTTGCAGGCATAAACCCTTGTCAATCAGTTAGTAATGACTGACTCAATGAAAATCTGCAAAGACTAGATAATGGCACATTTGGCCCACCAAGGCGCTCTAGAGTTGTATCTTCAAAAAAACACATGTTTTGAGAAAGTGGTGCATTTGGGTCTGTGTTTCCAGACTAACTGATCACCTCCATGTAATGACCTAATATTACGGTACACTTCCACAGACATGCCACTACAATTAGTGTCCATGGCCTGATAATGACTAAAAGCTTGTGCACACATAAAAAGCTTAAAATGTAAGAAAATGATATGTGCATGGGCTTAAATTAAGGCTCTTAAAAGATGCTTTGAAACAGTTTCTCATGTTTTCCAGATATTGGAGTTTGGATTCATGTGTCAAAACAGCACATAGAGGGTAGAGCTACATGAATATTCTATGAAAATTAAATGAAGAACATGTATGAATGTGCACTATTTGGAGGAATTTGAATCACATACATATACAGGACCAGTATATTATAACAACGATGCATGTACCCATGTATAGGTTAAGTGGTATTTGAACACACCAAGCTCTTGTCGGCCTTTAAACGAAGAAAGGTTAAGCATTTGAGGGGCTCTTAAGAGAGCTGATGAACTGCTGTGTTCTAATTGATTGAGAAATAGTATCATCACCCCACAGCCCCAATACGATTCTCCTTCGCTGCGTTATAATCTAGGCCACATACAGTTCTACAGCTTTGTATTGCCCTGTTCATATAGGCAACATTTGCAGCAAATTTGCAGATGCCTTAGCTGCATATATGAATGGGAATCACTCAAATAATGCGGTATTTGCTTCATCCTTTTTTCCACATATTTTGCTGCTATTTTGCGGCATGAAAAATAGGAAAAATACTGTCATATTCCAAGTGAATCTTAAAATCTGAGTTTAGAAAAATAGCTGTACATAAATGTTGGAGCTCAAGGATAGCGCTATGTCTAATCGCAATGCTCGTATTGCTTTGATAGAGGGAGAGGTGGAGAAAGGGGGCAGCTCTAGCCAGCGGTATAGCCAACATTTGTAAAATTAGTATCTGGGACTCGTCTTATAATCTATTGCAAGTCCAATTCAATTCCTTGTCTCTAATGTACAGAGTTATGATTGATATCAATCGCAAGTTTAGTTGTGATCGATCCCAACTCTTTATAAGACAGGGCCTTATTAGACTGACAAAACAGAATTATTGCATCCCTTACAACCTCAGTTAGGTTTGCTACATTACAATTTAGCCAGTGGCCAGACAAATTCTACATCTCTTTATATGTGATGATTAGGGGGAAGGGGGGGGGGGGGGTGGTTATGATGAGGCAGCTCTTTTCACAGCCCCCACCTCCATGACACTGGGCATCCTGTACTGTCTAGGATCTTTTTAATTTGAGTCTGAAGGTTGTCAAATTTACACTTTCCATATTGCCATCTGGGTCTCTTCATTTTGCATGTCTGGCTGACAAGTATGTATTACTGGAGCACAAATATACTGCATGTACTTCTATACCAGACAAAACTCTTCATCTATAGGATTGGTGTATTAATACTGACACATCAAATTACAATCGCAACATTTAACACTTGTGAGCATTTCATAGGTTAACCCTCTCATTGCTATCTAGGCACTCCTGTGTGCAAAAGGTGAATTGTCATTTATTGGTTTGGTACTGTGAGGTTTAAGCTCTGTCTGATCTCTGATGTGCCTTTGCCATTTGACTCTTTGCATTGTTGGCTGCGTGCCACTGGATGCAATATTCCCCAAAGCACACAATGAACTAGTCTCTTTTCCAGACACTTCAATCAATACCCTCAGCCGGTAATCGCCCACCAATTAATTCATGACGTGGTTATCACCTGTGTGAGAGTGCATTCTGTTACTTAAAGGTAAGCGGTAGTAGTGTTATAGACTGTGGCACACATAATGAATTGTGTGCTGTTCTGAATTGTATGACCATGGCCGAGTCCTATCATTCTTGGATTTCAGGAAAACAGAAGAAACCACATCAACATTTTAAAATGATTGAATTAAGTGAAATTGGGGCCTCTGTAATAATGATAGAACAATTCTGGCATGATTAATGCCCTTAAAGACAGCCCGTCCCTTTTTCAGATCATCACAAAACCATCGAAACATTGGCAAAACATATAGAGAAGTGTTAGCAAGCTGTATATTAATAATTTGAAGCTGATACGTAGTGTAAAATTCAAATAATGCACGTAAACAACGTCTGATTAATAGTCTTTACCTCAGGCTCTTATCAGTTTGTGTTCAAATATCTGCTTTATTGATTGATCTGTTTACTAAATTATGAAACGCATTATGAAAAAATTGTTCTATAGAAGAAATCATCTCCAGAGTTTGGTAATTACTCATAAAATTAGGACTTCACACATGCATAATAACCACATAGATACTGTAACAAAGACTAATACTTTTTTCGTAGTACGAAAAAAGTCGGTTTGAAATTTAACGGCTGAAATTTTTACATAAACAGAAAGCTTCAACATGCTATATTCTGAGAAATGGTCTTGAATCGCACTTTCTTCAATTTACGATCGTGGTAGACGATTTCAAATTTTAAGCTTGCAAAAGGGACGGACAATCTTTAAGCATGACCACTCCTATCCCTTACCTGCAAGCACTGTACTGTAAGTTGAAGTAGTCTGTCGGTCTACCTATAGAATTTAAACAAGCTTCATTCACCTTTGTAGAAAAGGAGGACCTGTACAATAACTGATGATATGACAGGCATACCTCAGCAAGATACAAAACAAAAGCTTCACATTACTATTGATCATGTAGCTGGTGTTCACCTGTGATTCGGAATACGTAATTACAGTAAAGCTCCTTAGGGAAAGTGTGAAGTCATGGGTGTGGAATCAAGACTAACAATGACCTGGAGTAGGCCTCGGCTAGACTGCAAGGGGCACCAACTCCATCATGGCACTGTCTTCAAAAGTATGTCTGGAAACAAGACTACAGTGTCACTTGTGGGAGGCATGTACAAACATATTAGAGGTAGTCTCTACCTTTGCATACCTATTTATTCAGATTGACTGACTGACAGACTGACTGACAGACTGACTGACAGACTGACTGACTGACTGAGCGACAAGGGTTTGTGTCTGCAAACTTGACCCGAGCACTGTTAGCGACTGGAAGAGATCTATATCCTAAATCACTATATAGAAATTATGCCAAATATCCCAAATGCCTGTTCCCTTTTTTTTAAACAGTAGGCCCACCTTCCTTGTTATACCACCGGAATGTTAAGGCATATGAACATCACATTTAATATGTATGTGACAATTAATATAGGAAATTGTTATCATAATTAGTTGTACATTTATTCATCAAGGCCAGTTCAAAATTGATATCAATTTAGATGGTGATGCACAACACGTCTGCTTGCAGCAAGACATTTTATATTAATAGTTTCATCAGCCTCATCTATGATGAGATGATGGCTCCAGTATCACCTTGTTACAACCTTTTTGACACAGAGCTGTTCATATTGGGTTCGTACAAGGTAAATGGGGAGTTTGTATCTCCTTTGTCTATATCACCCCAAACATAACAGCCCAAGCTTTGAACAAGAATGTGTTTAAAAAAAAATAATCACAATTTGCTATATGACATCATGAAATGAAGCCACCATCGTCCCCTTTCCTACTACACACACATAAGCCACATTCAGACAGAAAAAGGTGTAGCTGAGCCGGCGCAGAGCCGGCTTGAAATGCTCCGATGACCCCCTTCAGACAGCCCAGAATTCGAGTTGTAGCTACACCTTTTCGCCGTCTTAAACCATTCACACAGCACCCAAAAAGGCGGAGTCGTTGCCATAGCACCGGATACGTTCCACTGCTCCATGCACGGCGTTACCGGAACAGGAAGTGTGTTTCACGCATTGAATTGTTACTGGCGTATACGCAAGTAACAATGCAATGCGCGACCTCGATCTCGAAGTGTGTTTCACGCATTGAATTGTTACTGGCGTATACGCAAGTAACAATGCAATGCGCGACCTCGATCCTGTGCCTCATTGTGCGCGTGATACGTTTGTTGAAATCATGGCACAGTATTATTGTTACGCGCCATTGTCTTCGTTTTTCGCGTACGCATCACTGCGCAATGAGTAGCAGCGCCGGCGTAACTCATTCAGACAGGAGGTGAAGCGTAGCAGCTACTCCTTTTCGCCGGCTCTAAAACACCTCCGGAGGTGGTTCAGAGCTGGCGTGCTTAATACACCTATTCGCCGGCGTAAACCATTCAGACAGAAAGTGGAGGTGTAGCAGAGCCGGCTCAGCGCCGGCGAATTTGGGCTGTCTGAATGGGGTTTTAGAAACAGAAAGACACACATACACTGTACGCCTGATCTTCTATTTTCTCTATTCATCCCATTTTGAGAATATATTCATGATAAAGATTCATACATTTTTACTTGATGGTTCATGGGTTACACAAAATATCATTAAAGCAAGTCCTCCATTGACATGGTCAAATATTTCAATAATGCCTCAGTCCATTAGCTTTTAATACTTAGATGTCAGAACTGTCAACATTGGTATCCCTAGGTGGATAGTTGGTACACAAACGTTACGTAATCCCTCCCATTGGCTTGCTTAATGAGATTAACTCAGATGTATCTATGTCAGGTCTAGACTCCTTATACATAACTCACACCTGCAGGTATGTACATATTATGAATTTGCTTGTTTGTTGTGATATAAACATATTTTAGAAAACATCATCCATAAGGTGATATTTGTCATTCAAAAACACATTAAATCAAATTAGAATTAGCCCTTATATTCCCTTCTCCCTCCACCAAAAATTAAATAAAAAGAATGCATAGCATCCAGATACTAAAAATCAAATGTTCATGGCATACAATAAATGTTAAGCACATTTATCTGAAACAGCAGTGGATCCTGGATTTGGGAATGGGGAAGATTGGAGATGACGGGAAAGAAGGGGGGGGGGGCGAAGCCTTTTGAGGTGACATTAAGAACATTCATAAGCACAATAGAAACAGTATGTGTTGCCCCCAAAATAGGGGGGCTCACACTTTTTATGCCCCCACCTGGATCCGCCACTGTGAAATATACAACATTCTTAGATCATCCACATGTTACATAACTCTGCATCAGCAATCACACTGTTGTCATCTTGGCTTGACTATTCCCTTTATACCAGCCGTGAACGCTCTTTCACTGCTGCGACATCGACGCAATCAACAACGGGGTAGAGTGGCTTGTAAGTGATGGATATACCAGCTGAAACAAAAGGATAACAACTTCATCCCCTCTCACGCATGTGATATGCACTGTTTCTTCTGTGAACGCAATGTGAAGACTACATATCATATGTGCAGCATCACAGGTAGAGCTTATCAATATCACCATAGCAAGTGATGCATCCGACTGTTAAACAACTACTATGTTGAACTCTGTGAAATGTTCCTACTGTTGTCTTCATAAAGGATATTAGGAACTTTTGGGTCTTTTGTTTTTTTTGTTTTTGTTTTTATTTTGGTAGTGTTGTTAGTGCAACTATAGGTTTCAAATTTCCAACCTATACTAAATACTGGGGAGAAGACTCAGATAGGTCAATGGCCCTTCCTTCTCCATCTACACTTGTACATTAATGTATCTCTTCTCATCATTCACATAGTCATCCACCTCTCACCAGGTACCAATTTATATTCCTGGGTAGAGAGCAGCAATATAGATAAGGTATCTTGCTGAAGACAGTGCGATGGGTGGGCTTGAACCTGGGACCTCCAGCATATATCGGAAGTCCCAGAGAGATATCAGATGTACATTTTGTTTTACTCTGTACTACATGTACTTGCTAGATCATATACCATACACTATAGATAATCAATACCGCAGGTAGCACCAGGCTTACTACATGATTTTACATAATGTTAGAGATGACTCAACATTAATAAAACTGCTGTATATACTTCACCAGAAAAGATGATATGGTGACAATTGCAATCTTTTCCACTAAATTGGTATAGAAACAGAGCAATTATGGCTGTAATGAACAACTGATAATTGATCACCCATCTGGGTGCAGTGTTTTAATTTGAGCACGAATCTAATCAAGCCCCAGCCTTCTCATGACCTGGCATGTTGTTCTTGGAGGAGCCCAAATATATTCATCTCATTTGTGGGACTAACACAGTAAATGAGGGATTATGTGACTATGTGCTTGGACGCTTTCAATGCCAGATAAAATGCTTCTCTCTACCTAGGGAAAATATATGCACATGGGATATAAGAAAGTAATTAAAAAAGTGAATGATTGGTTAATGTCCACCGTTAAATAGGGAGAAATTTCTTTTTATTTACCTTGGCCTTATCACCATAAATCTAACCCTAGAAGATATGCAGCAAATTGACAGGCGTGGGGTTAGGGGAAGGGGAGTATTTTGCTTGGAAGTAACCAATGATCAGGAAATGTGATTAGAAACCCGACAGTTTGTATATTGACAAAGGTCTGTCAGTTCATAGTAAAACAATCCTTTGGTTTATATACAATATGATTGTATTTATTTGAAATATTTTAGCACAAGAGCATCTTAAGGTTGTCGTGTAAAGATTCTTGTGGCCCATCAACGCCTCTTCACACCAACCTTTAAAAGGCCAGGTATGTCTCCCATCCACACACACAAGACTCTGAATCCACAAACACAACCTCCTTTTAGTCTTTTTCCCTGCATTCCTTAGGATGCTTTCATAAGCTTGTGTTTCAGAGCCAACGCACTATTTTAGGATTTTTGGTCATTCGTTCGAGGCAGAGCTTCAACTCCAATATGATTTCAATTTGTGCTGAATCTGTGCTCCATGAATTCGGTGAGCAATGTCGATCGAGTATGGGTTGGACTTGAAGTGAAAAAAATGTTGCCCCGACTTGTACAAATATGACATGTCATGCCTGCACTGTCACACAGAGGGGTATGTGGATATTGAAGCATATCTCATTCATTAACCCTGTGTGAACCATTGAGATATTTTAGGATGACTAATACCAGGTATTTCCTGATCAGGTGATCTGAAAATACATGTGTACCTGTTATTTTGCCTATGTGAAAGAAAAATTGTAGTTACATCCCAGATGAAAAATAACTGTAATTTAACAGGTAGTTTCTCAAGACATGGTGGGAAGGGGGGGGGGGGGGTATTTGCAGTGTGAAAGCATACTACCCCTTCTTCTACTCTATCGATCAATAGCACTTTACAACTACAAGATGAGATATTATTCTAGTAATATCCCCAATAAAAAATACCAGTAATTTAGCAGGTACTTTCTCAAAACAGGGTGGGAGGATATTTGCAGTGAGAAAGCAAACTATGCCTTCTTCTTCTTTTACAATCAATAGCAGTTTACAACTACAAGAACTTTCCCATGCAAAGCCACTTTAGGGAGGTGTGACTGCACAGAATGATCATCAGGGATTTTCATGGCCTAAATCTGATCTTGTACACTACAGCTCAAAAGAATTGGCATCAGGTAAAGGGAAAGGGAAGAAAGGGAAGGAGCCACAGTTTTGAACCGCGGTATATTTTGTCCACTTCAGCATGAAACACGATGCAGTTTAGGCTAAAGCATCGTGTTTCATGCTGAACTGGACAAAATGTACTAGCGTTGTTCCTGATCAAGGAGGAGTTAGAGTGCTAAGAGAGTAGGACCATGTCTAGCTGAAAGAGAAAGGCTTAATGAGAAATATCCTCAACACATTTCAGACTCTCCACCCTGACACCAGTATTACCAGTAAGGGTGTGTGGAGAGACAGGGTGAAATTTCATACTTTGCTTCATTTCATGAGTTGAGATGACCTGGTAGCATGGCATGTGCATTCATGTCATACCTACTTTAACCCTTCCTGTGCCAGATAAAATCCTGCTCTATTAGATTTGTATGCATTAATGGTGGCAAAATCCACATGACACACAAGCAGTTAACATCAGAGTGACTTAAATTAGGTAAAGGATTGATGAATGGTCACTTGATGCTGGTTATGTTTTAATGGGTCACATGATAACGCCCACCTGATGACAACATGTACAGTCAGTAGACATATTCTTTGTGATGCATGTACACTACAGCTCAAAGGAATTGGCAAAGGGAAAGGGAAAGGGAAGAAATGGAAGGAGCCGCAGTTTTAAACCGCAGTATATTTTGTCCAGTTCAGCATGAAACATAATGCTTTTTAGGCTTATGCATCATGTTTCATGCTGAACTGGACAAAATATACGGCGGTTTAAAACTGCGGCTCCTTCCCTTTCTTCCCTTTCCCTTTGCCAATTCTTTTGAGCTGGAGTGTATATTCAGCTATGGTACAGCCCTGCTCTAGAATCTGTTTTTTCTTCTCTTTACCACATTTCATAATGGAAAAAAGTAAAACTGTTATTTCATAATACCACAAAATATGATAGTTATATGCAAGACACAGTATACAAAACAAATATCTTAATGTCACTTCTGTCATGATGAAAAATGAACAAAAGTATGTCATGATTTAAGACACAGGTTCCACATTCATTACTTGTCACTAACTTCTTGCTTCATAAAATGTTCAGCCAAAATGGTGATGTATACATAGCGTACGAACATATCGTGCATGCAGTACCTTCACGTTCCCCTGGACAAATATAACAACATCAACAACAACAACATACCAGCTCCATGTGGCTGCGTGGTTCTTACCTTGTTCAACAAGCTGTAGCACTCTCCCATCTCTATCACTGGGTGTATTCCTTACATGCCTGACAACTCGATGACATCCAGGAAGACAGAGAGTAAGAGAGGAGGAGATGGAGAGAACACAAGAGATAGAGAGACAGAGAGCAGGCTTGCCGCACACAACTGTTAATCCACCACTGAGAAGAAGAATCCAAAATCCAAGCAGGCAACAAATTGGTAAAATCCTCACTGCAGATTACCAGTCGTGCACACACGTGTATAGCTACTCCGTAAGGTATGGTCCAAAAGATAACGAGGGAAAGTGGAGGAAGGGGGAGATATAATACGCTATGCTTCCATGACTGCCGCGGAGCACATTTATGTAATAGGATTGTCCAGGCCAGCAGTGAGTGCTCGGTGTAGGATCGGTGGGTAAAAATAGAGGTAAATGTCCTCCTGCGAGCTGAGCTTATGTTTAGCTGTTTAGGAGCAGCGTGGGGGTTAGTGGTGGTGGTAGCGGTGGTAGTGGTAACCCAATACACCACTCAGAGTTTACCCCCATTCATGAAACGTCGTCGGGCCACAAAAGCGTCCGTCCGTAAACCTACCTCCCCCCTAACCGCAAAATTAAAGGAGACTGACGGGACAGAGGGGGGAAAAATGGAGCTTGGCCTCCAAGCAGAATCCAGCATAACAAATCCCGGATGAACAGTTGGGTTAATTTACGGTACTTAAAGGAGGGGGAAGAACTTGAAGAGTTTCAGATGGGAAACGGAGGTACAAATAAGCTGCTCTCACTGTTCACCTTCCGCTATTCGTGTTTGTGTGTGTGTGAGTATGATCTTCGTCCTGTCAGGTACATAAATCTCCTGAATTCCTTTGGCTGAGGAGGAAAAGTCTTGGCCTTCCAGCACCATCTACCATAACAAATCCATGCTGAATGAACAGTTGCTATAATTCGCTCTCAGAAGAATGGATGAAAGTGGAAGCTAGGTCAGCGTCAAGTTTGAACATCTAAATCTCTCCGTTCTTCTCTTTCGCTTTTCTCTCTCTTTATCAACCTTTCCTCTACCATCCAAACATTCACTGTGTTATATGTCAATGGTCCATTTATGACTTTGCACCAAAATGGTTAAGGTGGAGTAGGCACAGAAATATCATACCAGGCCACGATGGGTTTATAAATCCTTCTCTCATCTCCTTGTAATGTTGATGGGGAGCAACCTGCATATAAAACACCACTTGTACAAGTATGATGACTCCAGCATCGAACAGTTTAAGATATTTATTCCAAGGCTGGATGCGTAGGAGGATGAGCACTGGATAAAGATTCCAATGAGGACAGTGTTCTGCTTGTCACCTTTATGTACACGGATGACGGCTAAGAATGAAGCACATGTACCGCCACAACATTGATGGTCCAGCTCACATGATACTGCAAGGAGATCTCCAGCCTCCTTTCCTAGCCTGCACTGGGGGTGAAGAATCAAATAAAGACTTGGCTAGCTATAGCACACAACCGGTCAAATCAAATTAAATGCTGAACAGTTGGGTTGATTTCTTCCAAGGTGAGCAAAAGCAGTGGTATTTAAGGAATCTGGCTTTACTTATGAGATGAAGGTTTAAATCACCACTGCCCCCCTGTCAATTCCTCTTCCTTCTATGAAGTAAGAGAGGAGGGTGTCCTGTGTGTGAGTGAATGGTGAAGAGATGGATGTGGAGTGTGTGAGTACCGCGTGTTTAAAGTTGTGTGTGTATACACATGTGTATGTGTGTATGTGTGTGTGTGTGTGTGTGTGTGTGTGTGTGTGTGTGTGTGTGTGTGTGTGTATGCTAAGGGGGCAATGCCTTGAGCTCATACCACTTGCCACTGTAGTGGTGCAAGGGGAGATGCGGTCCCAAGACGCAGTGCCAACAAAATGCTTGATGGTGGTAAAAGGAGGGGAAAGGAGGAGCGGGGAACACAAAGCACCCACTGCAATGGGCGTACACCACAGGGCAAACTGTTGACCAATGATGATAGATGACCACTGAACCAGTCATTCAATCCATTCTCACCAATGCTGCCCTGCTGCAATGACTTCACTGCTCTGTGTACAATAAATGCACTCCTCACAAACAAAGGCAATTACAGAAGAAAAGTCCCAGAACGTTGAATTCAATTCTCCTTTTCTCGTCCTCGCACGCTCCCTATCGCAGTCTCCGAGGGAGCAGATAATTGAAAATTCTGATCGCGAATTACAGCCGATGATGACAGTCTTCTGTTTGAATCATGAATATCAATTTCTCATCCAAGCGGGAAGGAAAACAGAGATGATTGTTGCCTCAATGTATGAGCTTACATCTGCCAGATGTTATTATTGGACCTGATACCACTCAGAATTTCTTACTTCGACCTATGAGTAATGACTCACCTAAGGCCCACTCAAAATGTAGTCAATATTTGATTTTTGAAGACAATCCCCTCACGCTATGCTTTTCTCCAAACACAGTCAAGAGTAATTTCACCTGCGAGGCTGCCTCTAGGCTTTAAGTTCCAGATTTTGCTTACACAATAGCAAATGATAAGGACCAAGGAACATCAAATCACATTTGCAGTACTATAAACACTGCTATTCAGACTGCACGTGCTCATTTCATCATAAGTTTAACAGCTATCGCAGATCACAATTGATCAACTTCCAGTATCTGATGGAATGCTGCGACTTCATGTATTCTCTTTCTTAAAATCACGACCTCAGCAACTGAAGACAAATTTGGTGGATTTTTTTTAACTGCACTGACACATTTCGCTCAGAAGTTCCAAAAGTAACTCAGGTATAGTACAAAGTATCCAGCATATGTTGTGCAAATCACTTGACCATAAAATGATCGGCAAGATTCCAGGATCCAAAAGGTTCAATGCCCTCCCCAGGTTAGTACTGCTACTGGGTCACTTCACACATGAAAGACTGCCTTGTTCTGGAGAATATTCTGTAGCAATCCGATTAGCTCTTCAATACACCTTTTCACACTGAAAACATAAGCCTCTTTTCTTGCTGGCAATCCAAATGATTGTTTATTTCACTATTCTGATATCAGCTTTTGAACAGCTTATTACAAACAACAATTCTTCAAATGTTGCGCTCTATGGAGTGGTTATGAACAAATCTTAAAAAACAATGAACCTAACAAAGTACGTCATGTTCAGAGACGCTCATTGCAGGGGTGTGGAAACTGTGCTGGCAAACAGAACACAAAGGTGGCAAACAGAACACAAAGGTACCAAAAAAATAATGGCTGTGTTTACATCAAAACATCAATGTACACAAAAAGTGTTCTGATGTCTTTCCTCCAAATACACAACAGGCATATGCTGCAGTCATTGTGTGAAATGGTCCATTGTTATCAGAAGGTCTCACAAACAAGAAGTGAAGAACATATTTGTTCTTGCAAGCTTGGTAAAAAAAATGTATTTTTTATGAGCTATCTATATGATTAAGTGTTGAACAAGGTGCATCCTATGATGTACTATGGTTGAAATCATTTATGCATAGTACTAGTATCATGGTGTTTACAGATAGAGTCATAAATAGCTCCACATCTTAGCATCCAAGCTCTGGCTCTTCCCCGCTTCGACCCAATTTTTAATCTTGCCCTATCTCCTCTGTGATATCAATTTTGGGAAGAACCTTCCTGTGGGTGATACATTCTTCACATAGAAGAGCTGCGCTCAGTTTAACGCCTCACAAATAAGACAGGTTCCGGCCTGAAAGTAACGCAAATGCTAATTCCATATGAGTCCGCCGTTCTCTCTCACCGTCATGAGATGCTTCGCTGGACACTTAATGACCTCAACACTCAATTTTTTTTATTAGAAATATGGCCATGGAAGAAGAGCGAGGGAGGAAAAATTTGAAACAAGTCCGACCTTGAGCGTGTACGAGATTTGCACAGAGTCTCCACACCCCTGTGTTTGATGGAGAAAAATTGGCCGCGAAAACAAATTATTTGCGTGATGATCGACACGTAAATACAGGATGATGGAGTTACGTAAACAGAGTGATGACGAAACGTGAAATACTCGGCACGCGACAACGATGGCTTTGGAGGAAAATGGAATAGAAGATGGCAAGAAGTTTGGAAGATGCCTGCCAGCTATCCCAGGGTTCCAAAGTCCACATGCTTAGGAGGCACGATGATGATGATGGTGGGATGGTGGAGCGATCAATTAGCACTGCATGCTGAGTCGTGAGGAGTTCCCATGGTAACAAAACTGACAGCTGCTTCTCCAATCTCCTCGCGCTGCCAGCACGCCAAACTCGTTTGCCGAGCAACTGCTATGAACAAAAATCCACCAGCTCAGGTTGAAAAGAAAAACCATCATCCAAGCTCCAGGGAGGAAGAAGTCCTCATTTTCTTCTACTCCCCCCTCGTCTTAACATCCCGTCGTTTAAAAGTTGTCCATCTCCATGGGGGAGTGAGTTGAGAGAGGTATTTTTTGCGTGGCTGCGTAACTCGGCTTTCGTACCATGAGGTCAAGCATTTCTGGGGACCATCAATTAAGCCACGCTGCAGTACTCAGCTTTTCAGACTTTGGTATTGAAGTTGGGGGTTACCACACACTGGTGCTGCTCAAGTAGCGGGATGATTTATAGAGGCTTGCATCATCCAAAGATACCGTAACAGACGGAAACTTTGAGCAGGAACAGATTAGGGGGTGAATGTGTGATAAGGGGATGAGTAAGTGGATGTGGGATATCTTCCTGATGTAGAAAGACATTTCTGTTATATTCCCCATAAGGTGCGTCTTCATTAGCCTGATCAGACGAAATAGTGAGCTATTTTGCTGATCCGGGGAACTAGCCTGAAGTTGCAATCGCGTCTTCATTAGCTCGAAACTCGGGATATGAAAGCTCAAAACTCGGGATGCTTAAGTTATCCTAATGTTCGCACATGCGTAGGGTGCGACGGGAATAGGCCACGACCGCGTGGCTTTGGTTGTGAGCTCGCATTCACGCACGTATAAAAACCTAACATAAACAATGCCTCGTGCGCTGATGCGTGCCGGGGTCGGAAAATTTTCGGGCTAATGAAGACGCTCCGAGCTAGCTCCATGAAGCCCAAGATTTCTTGGGAAATTTTCTCGTCCAAATAGCTCGCTATTTTGCCTGATCTGGCTAATGAAGACGCAAATAGCTAGCTATTTCGTGATCTGGCTAGCTAACCCGATCAAAACAAGCTCGCCATTTCGCCCACATCGGGCTAATGAAGACGCCCCTATACAGCGATTGAAGATTATGAATGGACAGCAACAAGTTCACTAAAACTGAAGTTTAACTTTGCTACTTGGATTGTTGCTGATATCACTCATTGTTCACTATTGAGTGTTTGCATTACCATTTCACATTTTATTTTAATTTTGTTTACCATCATTTTCACCAAGAAATACATTCTCAAACCATGTCATAATATGGTTTATATGTAAACATAATATCAATTTTGTTTTGCTAAACACTTACTCAATGATCTATTGTGGGTAATTGGGCACTCATCATTAAGCTAAAGCCATGTAGGTTACTATGCATTCACATATTAAACTTTAATCTCATATATGAGCAAGGTTCACTTCAGACCAAGATAGGATTATAAGGTATAATAAGCGCAATCCAGTCTAGAATCATCCAGTGCTTTTGCATGATGATATGTCATGTGAACAGATATGCACCAGACTTAAGTTTGGATGTGAAAAAGGCCCGCTAGAGACCAAGATAGCATCGTAATGGATGATAAGAATGATCCAGTCTAGACCACTTCAGTGCTTTTATGTTTATGTGAACTGAGCCGCACCAGGATTAAGTCTTGTATGTGAATAAGGTTCACGAGAGACCAAGATAGCATTGTAATGTGTGATAAGAGTGATCCAGTCTAGACCGCTTCAGTGCTTTTATATTTATGTGAAATGAGCCGCACTAGGATTAAGACAGTTACCCACCTCACAAGGTGATCATATGCAAAGAACAACTACCACTATTTTTCGCAGCAAGGGTCTATTTTGAGCTCTGGCAAGTTTACAATATTGTGTAATACTACATACTATTTTCATTCAAGAGACATTGGGAATCTATAGTTTGTGCACACTTTCTTCTTTAATACTTTCATATGAAAACACATCTATATACTAAACAAAAATAATAAATCTATTTTTCATTGATACATTCCCCAAAATACCTAATGGGAAACAATTCATCTATGAGGAGCTTATTTTCAAGCCCGCAATCATGAAAAAAGGGAACTTTCTATGCATTAAAGTTATGAGAAAAAGCAAGTTTTTAACAAGAGGGATTTATTTTTCAGATGTGGTGGCTAAATTGTCATGAACCTCCATAAATAATGAGGGGGGGGGGGATGACAAACCATGCGGGTGTGAACGTGACCTAAGTAATCAACGCCCTGACTGTTTTGTCTCATCTCCATACATACATGGCTCTGACAGAACGAGCCTTTAAGAAAGAGAAAACAATTTCCAATTTGCCTCTGAGGGATAGAGGCTGGAGCGACCATCTATTGAGACTATCACAATCAGCTCACATTACAAATGAAGAAAAGGATATCTAAAAAGAGGAAAAATTCTGAATAATAAGAAATGCACAGCATGACCAGTGGTGAAATAAACATGGTATCAAGTTCTCTGGAATGTCACTGCACACATAACTAGGTCAAAATATCAAAGAGCATTATCTCGAGACATGGCTTATGATGGGATTCTAATGAAGGCCCCATTTCACTTGAGTAGAGTATTTCCTGAGTCCAATTTATATCATGACCCATCTTGCATCTCCATCTCCCTCATGACAGAGAAATAAAAGCATATTTTTCATCTTCCTTCATCACACAGTGGTATGTGAAAACACAAGAAAAGAAAATCAAAAAATGCTAATCTTAACACTATGACCATGGTCTTTTCTTATGCAGACAATGCTTCAAAGGGACCTTTTCACTTTTGTCTGCATTAACAAAAGACCATACGTTCAAAGTGTAAGCTCATGATTATAATTTTTTACTTCCTAGAACAAATTTAACCAATAATACTACTTACAAAATACCCCTAGAATGCTGGGACCATTCTCTTTCATGGCCGACTTGCTTTATTGGAAATAAAACATTCCTAACTTCAGATTATGATGAAATTTCTTTTTCGGTGTTATTTCTTGCTGAAAGCTGCCTGTGTATGAGTGTACGCTACTCTTCATTTGCCATCGCATCTGAAATTCTGTTTGATCTGTATCTAACACAGTGAACAGGTCCCTCTTTCGACACTCCATTCTACTTTCACTTCTGATGTAACACTCTGATCATTACGCCTCATTTTCGATTACAAATTGGCAACTGAAGCCCATCAAGACTCAAGGTCCTGAAATGAGACCCAGCCGAAGTTCAAGCAACTCTCTCAAGGTCGTGCATAAGGTCACAAGGTCAGAGGTCGGGCCAGATTGAGATATATGATCGTCGTCCATTAGCTATGTGCGGTATGAATGTCAGAGAGTTCCATCTCATCTCGAGAGGAAAGTAGAGAAAAACATGTCAGAGGAGATCGTCTGCGCCATTGGCCAGTGAGAGGCAAAGCACCTGTAAATGTCAGTGTTAATCCTTTTTGTGCCACATTTACTGCTGCCCAATGGGAATTGTATGCATCAATTGTGTAAAGATGCTTCTGTGGTCCATTCAGAGTTAATGTTGTTTAACCAAACGCATTTAAGCTCATCACACAAATATGCGAACATGGTATGGAAAGGTGCAGTTTTGATTCCAATTGGGTCTGGACCGACGAAGGGAAGAATAAGTCTTGTTAGTACCAGAACCAAATGTACTTGTAACACTTGGATTATCATATGGATAGCCTGAAACGCATGCTACATAATGTGAGGAACTTACAGCAATACATTAAAAATATGTGTGGTGAAGTTTGTGATAGCATGACAAGATACCAACATGAATTGTCATAAAGGAAGCAACAAAGAGGATGAAGGCTTGGGAAATTGATAGTCATATCAAGCCACACATGGCATCATGTCCTGGAAACAATTTTGTTATAGATTGATATATTCTGATCAATTTAAAGAAAACTCGGTTTTTAAAGGGTCCCTTAATTGACAGTAGTTTGACAACATTTCCTGGTGGATTTATGTTGTGGGTCCATGTTTGTAGTTATGAAATAAAGTAGTGCACGAAATGGACGCAGAGCAAATGTCACTGGTGCATCATCCCTAAAAGTTTCCTTCAACATCCATGCGGCTGGGAGATGTACTTTAAAAGGCTGGAGGGTCAGGTCATAGGTGGAGGTTGGACTTAATGTTAAGCAATTTGCACTTTTGCGCTATGCTGTAATAATAAGGTACAAGATGACACTTATCGAGAGGTACCACATATAGAAGCTATGAGCTCCTATTTGCTGCCCAAAGGGCACATTTGTGATGGAGACACTAAAAAACTTTCAAAATTTCTAGGATGAAAGTGTAATACTATTTCAAATAAAGTAACACTTTGTACTTAAACAGAAATGATAAACTGAAAACTTAAGAAAGAAAAGCAAAACATATTTGTGTCAGTGTTGCAAAATTTGAATATAAATTCATTTCTGATGGTTGATTTCCCCTTGTTCTTGTGTACCCGATAAATGGTCAAGAAAGAATACAAGATCAAGGTGCTACTGAAAGTTGTATCATTTCTGAATAGTACAAAGCCATGTACTTATCACCTTACAACTCTAGTATTGTCTATGCTTACATTTAACTCTTTATGCACCAGGCCAAGTGCTGCTTGAGGAGAATGATGTTTGTTACTTCATTACTTAAGAGCAAATGCCTCATCAGTGAATAATTAGTTAAAGTACATAAACAATGATGCAAACTATTATCGTGCTGTACTTAATTTGTTAACAATGGCACAAAACCTATTTACCATACTGTAGGTTACGTGCATTAATTACATGATTTTTCTCTGTAGATCATTCCCCAAGTATTTCAGTTTCATTTTGACAAAATATATGCCATCCACAGTTATCTCTCAATCTTCATCACAACAACCCGAATCTAATAATCATCATCCACCAGTAATTTTTATGAATATCAATTGTATATTTCTATACCAGAGCATCCAAAGTAAATTGTATGAGTAATCATCACAATTCCTATCAATATTTATGGATGAATTTCACAACAATACAAATTTCAACAAATTGCTTTTGAAAATAATTGGCAAAAACAGCCATGACAAATATTCACACTATCTGCAAATTAAGAATTTATCCCAATTTCTACAAGGCAGATCTCAAGAAGCCTGGTCTAGCTTTAAGCACTCTGCTGTTCACCATCTGGCTACCGCATCACGCTGCCACAACTGTCGCCGCGGCAACTCCTCCGCAGTTCTGGACGAGAGCTCATCAAATTTGGATCTTGGCATTCACACTTCGCTGAGCCGGATGCAGGGGAGCAGTTACACATGAGCGGACACGCCTTAACCTATCAGCTGTCATCAGCGAAAATATAGGCTTAAGATAGGGTTGCTGTCACAACTTCAGTTAATTGCTGCAGTCTTAAGGTTTTAGCTGTTGCTTTAAATGGATTAATTTCAGAATTGTCAAGCTATTTCATGCTGCTTGATTTTAATCTTCTTAAAATTATTAAGAGCATTGAATTTGTAAGACATGAGATAGAAATAACAATCATAGCACAAAGAAGATTTTACCCAGAGAACTCTTAAACATGCATTTTCATTCGATGTTTCAATGTTAATATAATTTCACACAGTTTTACGCAACAGTTCACTACAAAACTTAAACAGAACTACTTAAAATGCCACACCATTCTGAATAAGTTCTTTGTCATGTGTCAAATTGCATCAGCCCAAATTTGCATTCATATTATATTTCTTAATAAGATCGTTTTGTTGTTATTTCATACATCCATATTTCTCACCAACAGCTCATGCTAATATTTCTACGCCATGTTAACTCACATTTTAGAGTAAGTTTGAGCACAAAGCATTTTAATCAACTGAACATTTGTACTATCAGCTGTTAGCATGAAATGAAAATACCATGAAACAGTGAAGATGACTAAACTTGAAATGGACATTTTGTTTGGTGTTGTTGTTAGCACAACACTGCACTTACACTACAGCTCAAAGGAATTGGCATAGGGAAAGGGAAAGGGAAGAAAGGGAAGGAGCTGCAGTTTTAAACTATGGTATATTTTGTCCAGTTCAGCATGAAACATGATGCTTTAGCCTAAGAGGTATCATGTTTCATGCTGAGCTGGACAAAATATACCACTTTTGAAAACTATGACTCCTTCTCTTTCTTCCCTTTCCCTTTCCCTATGCCAACTACTTTGAGTGTTCCTTTGGAGTGTAAGGAAACATTCGTCTTGGAGCACATCTTTAATCTGAACACAGACAATCACTTCATGCAGAGAGGAAAATATGGCAGCAAGGAGTCAGGAGTCACTGCCCATGGTTGATCATGGCTGAAAATATTTTATCATTCCCCCTCCATTTTTGTCCTTTTTTTTTCTCTCTCTCTCTCTCTTTCCCTCACTAAATGTCTGTATGACTCTCTCTCTCTGTATTGTTCTATATGTTTCTCTCTTTCCTCTCACTAAATGTCCATATGCCTCTCTCTACTTGTATTTATTTTTCACCCCCCCCTCTCTCTCTCTCTCTCTATATATATATATATATCTATATATATATATCTCCTCTCTCTCTCTCTCTCTCTCTCTCTCTCTCTTTCTCTCTCTCTCTCCCTCTCTCTCTGTCTCTCTCTCTCTCTGTCTGTCTCTCTCTCTCCATCTCTCTCTCTCTCTCTCTCTCTCTCTCTCTCTCTCTCTCTCTCTCTCTCTCTATCTATCTATCTATCTCTCTATCTCTCTCTGTATGTCTCTTTATGCCCCTCTTTGTTTCCCTCTTGTTTATCACATCTTTCTACACTTTTCCTACCAGATGTACCATATAAATCCCTCCCCAGTATCTCTTCCCACCTTTAGGTTACAAGACACATGCAGGTACCAGACTTTATTGACAGGCAACACAACAATAAGTCAATTTGTATAGAAAGAGTAAATGCAAATACTTTTAAAATTTAGTTTCACAATATTTTCTTCTATTTTTACAAAAACTTAACTTTCTATGTTATGCCTGCAAAAGAAAATTACCCCCGTAGAAGAAAAAAAATGTATACTATAGCCATGTGAGGTATGCACCCTAAAATGGAGTCCAAAGAGAGGGGGATAATGTTGGGTCCCCCCAATGAAATATGAGATTACCCCCAAAATACTGAATACTCGCATGTAAATATTCTGCGCTGGAATCCTGCGCTAATGAATTAGTTTTCGCGGGGACGTCAGATTTGTCAGGGTACCGCTGAGAATTGGGTCTTTAAACAAATAGAAGCCCTGCGGTTTGACGAATCAAATTGGGTTACATGTCATGAATGAACATACACAGGTCTAGTATTCAAGACCATGTATGGCTTGTATGCGCCTGTGGGGTAATGGATGTGTCATCTCACATGTAATCAAATGATTTAAACTAATCTATCATCGTATTTACGTCCCTATGCATTTGGGAGGCCAAAAGAACATGTGTATCAATGAAAACATGAAATATTTCCAATCAATGATATACCTTATTGAATCTGTGAAATATTTTGACGGAATAAAGAGAAAAAAATTCCCACCTTTTGGCATCATTTAAGACACAGTTGGGTTGGTAGTATTTCAATTCATGAGAACTCGTTCTTACATAAAGAATGTATTCTCTTATCATGCTTAACAGAAGCTATTGTTTATCTGCAAAATAAAAAGCTTACATATATCTTTTTATTTGTCACAAAAATATGGCAACTGCAATTTGTAACATTCATATTTCAACTTTTTCTTCAAATCTGCAAGAATCACCCCCAAAATTATATGAAGTAGCCACATGGCAACCTTGTACATGATACTGAGGAGTGAATTTAATGCTGTTTGAAATTCATATACAGTACTTGATGCATATGCCCTGATTAAGGTGAGCGGCCTTGGTTATTAATCTAATATATACCCCTAAACCAGTAGCCATAGCCACTAGCTTGCAATCCTGTTCTGTTGATGTTTCCATGGCAACTGATCCTATTTATGACTAAAATTATTTTTCAACTAGATTACCATAATAAATGGAATGGATATTATAGGAAAAATTATAGGTATAATTGTATGAGTTTGGTGCATGATACAAGAGCAGTTGCAGTATTGTACATATATATATTATGTACAACAGAGACCATTATATCTATAGGATAAACCTCTACATTACAATAACTCTCATATTAAAGGTTTGCAAACATACGTTTGAATCATGGTTTGGGGCCTCAATTCCCATTCAAGGAAAAATTTTGGTTTTGTCTGCTTACAAACAAATAAAGGATGATATGAAATGGCAAATTTAGTCATTGTATTTGAGGGGGAAACTACCTTGGAAGCAGTAAGCCTAATCAACAATCTCACAGCAAATGTGATGACCTTACACACCCATTTGTTTTCAGAGCAACGTTGACACATATTTTGTCAATGTTTAATGACTGTAAAAACAGGTATGAATAAGGGTGGATCGTGAAAACAAATGAGATCATTTTTGTATAAAGACATGGATGCATCTTAAAGACAGCCAGTCCCTTTTGCAGATCACCACAAAACCATCGAAACATTGGCAAAACATATAGAGAACTATTAGCAAGCTCTATATTCACAATTTGAAACTGATACGTAGTGTAAAATTCAAATAATGCACGTAAACAACGTCTGATTAATAGTCTTTACCTCAGGCTCTTAGCAGTTTGTGTTGAAATATCTGCTTAATTGATTATTCTGTTTATTAAATTATAAAACGCATTATGAAAAAAAAATGTTCTATGGAAGGAATCATCTCCAAAGTTTGGTAGTTACTCATAAATTTAGGATTTCACACACACATAATAACCACATAGATACTGTAACAAAGACTAATACTTTTTTTGTGGTACGAAAAAAGTCGGTTGAAATTTAACGGCTGAAATTTGTTACATATATATAGAAAGCTTCAACATGCTATATTCTTAGAAATGGTCTTGAATCACACTTTCTTCAATTTACGATCGTGATAGACGATTTCAAATTTTAAGCTTGCAAAAGGGACGGACAATCTTTAAGGGCATGCAACCAAATAGGTGAGACAGATTAATAATCCATATTCATAATGTAAGCAGTGGAATTCACTGCATACTAGAAATATAGTAGCACTGGTAGCACAGAGGAGTATACAGAGAGAGAGTATGTATTTCGTGAGTCAAAGCACTTCCCAAGGCAAAAACAGTAAAACTGTTGGTCAGGGATTTATGATATGTCCAGTGCGGAGAGCTGTGGTCAGTTGTAAGTGGAATCCTGCCCCTGTTCAGACTCCAATAATATGTCCTTCATCTTTTCCCCTCTTGACATTCCTTTGCTCCTTTTTATGTGGTTCTCTTTATCTTCCCCTTTTAAGTTGTTTGCATCTCCTTGTTGGAAGAGAGAAGTTTGGGGTAGTTATGTAGCAGCATGTACAAAGGAGAGTCAGTCGAGATTTGGAAGCGGAGAGAGGAAGAAGTAGAAGTAGCAGTAGAAGTAGAACAGTAGTTAAGCGAGTGCAGGAAAAGTGCTGGAAGAGAAACTTGTATCATAACTGGAAGATCATTATCAATAAACGGGATCTCTCGCCTGAGCCATAAACATACTTATTTGTTTGTTTCTCCTTTAATAATTAGTAACAGTAATCGAACCCCTGTAAGTGACTAATGAGTGCTTACATAAAATTTGGTGTCAGGAGTGGGATATCGAAATCGATTATTGAAGTTCGGCGAGAGACAACCAACCATGGCAACCGACAAGATGCCACCCCGTCAGTGGAACATGACATTCATCAATTGGATGTATGGGCAGTTAGAAGACTTGGACAGAAGATTGACAGCCATTGCTGCTCGCAGGGAGCAGGAGAGGATTGCTGAGATAACACGTCAAGGACGTAGGTGTTACAACTGTGACAGGCAGGGCCACTTCGCCAGGAGCTGCGACCGTGGATGGCGACGCCGCCCATCAAACCGATCCCGTCAACCTCCCCGAGCCTCTCAGCATGACCAGGACCATTACTGGCAGGCGGAAAACTAGGATGCGCCGGGGCTGAGGGTCACGCTCCGGAAAGGAAACCAGACCCAACCACGAAACATTCTCTGTCCCCACGACCACCTTCCCTCATCGTCTCAGGCACTGTGAAGTGGTTCAACGTCAAGAATGGCTATGGTTTCATTATCAGGGACGATACTAAGGAAGATGTGTTCGTCCATAAGTCAGCTATTGCACGGAATAACCCGAGGAAGTATCAGCGCAGTGTTGGTGACGGAGAAAGGGTCGAGTTCTACGTCCAGATAGGCAAGAAGGGCTACAAGGCAGTTCAAGTTACTGGCCCTGGATTCACTCCAGTGCAGGGCAGTAGATACGCGGCTGACAAGCGGCGCCCACGACGTCGTCCACGTCAACCCCGCCAGCACCGAGGACACCACTGGCAGAGACACTGGAACGGGAACCCCCGACAGAGGTTTCACCAAAACGAGCCTAGCTCCTTCTCCTCCACCCCGGACACAGAGCCGTCTACTCCAGTCCGAGCGGCAGCTGAGGAGCCGCCCTCACCCCATGTCCAGCCAGAAGGAGAGAGACGAGGTCCAGGTGTCTATCCAGTCTTTCCTGCCCCACCCCCACCCCGTCGCGATCACGCCCCGCCTGAAGTTGAAGAAGTTCGTCCTGATGCCGTTCCCCGCTCCATCAACATCGAAGTGGAAACCCCGGCTGGACAGGAAGAACAAAGCAACCCCTCGCTTGTCCCAGATTCCCCATCTCCCGTCCAAACCAGGTCCTCCACTAGGTCCAACAAAGGTGTCCCCCCAGACCGATATGCAGCATCTCTCCGTGTAGTTGAACCAGAATTTGGCTCGACCCAAATGTATGACTCATTTCCGTTGAAAACCATTAACCGTATGTTACCATTCACCATGACTGTAGGTCCCACATTTTTGTAGGACATATAATGTCATTTATTCATATGTAATTCTGTATGATTAATTACGAGGAGAGTTTTGCATCATGTTTCGTTCATGTTGAGACTATAGTACATGTAGGCAATGAAAGGGACAGAATTTCGCGGTAAACACTATATGCATTTACAATATACGATGTACATGTATAGTTTGTATACCGGTAGTTAATAGGGCTTGTTTGCTTGCTTGATTACTTAAAGTGTTAAATTATGTACTTATAAAGCGAGGCATTTCGATCGTGTGCTATATTGCTGGGTTTAGTTAATGATTATGTTAATGTTTTAAAATATATCTTAGTTTCGGAATACCTCTATGGAAGAGACATTGTTAATGACAAACAATCATGACAGTGGAGGTCATGATCAAAGTTGGCAGGGAGATATGTAAGCAGTGGAATTCACTGCATACTAGAAATATAGTAGCACTGGTAGCACAGAGGAGTATACAGAGAGAGAGTATGTATTTCGTGAGTCAAAGCACTTCCCAAGGCAAAAACAGTAAAACTGTTGGTCAGGGATTTATGATATGTCCAGTGCGGAGAGCTGTGGTCAGTTGTAAGTGGAATCCTGCCCCTGTTCAGACTCCAATAATATGTCCTTCATCTTTTCCCCTCTTGACATTCCTTTGCTCCTTTTTATGTGGTTCTCTTTATCTTCCCCTTTTAAGTTGTTTGCATCTCCTTGTTGGAAGAGAGAAGTTTGGGGTAGTTATGTAGCAGCATGTACAAAGGAGAGTCAGTCGAGATTTGGAAGCGGAGAGAGGAAGAAGTAGAAGTAGCAGTAGAAGTAGAACAGTAGTTAAGCGAGTGCAGGAAAAGTGCTGGAAGAGAAACTTGTATCATAACTGGAAGATCATTATCAATAAACGGGATCTCTCGCCTGAGCCATAAACATACTTATTTGTTTGTTTCTCCTTTAATAATTAGTAACAGTAATCGAACCCCTGTAAGTGACTAATGAGTGCTTACAATAAGGTGAACAAGCCTCACAATATCAACCATAAAGTAACCTACACATAGATCGGTGACATATTCCATGCCTTCTAATGAGCCGTAAGTACTGTCAACATTCTACAACACAGCACATCATGCTGATACATACTGTGCAATAGCCTTGCATTAAGGCTGATGAACATTTATAATCCAAACACACAAATAGAGTCTAGTGCTCATAAGACTAGTCACTTAGCATTCTTCTGTTTTCTCAGGGCAAGATGGAGAAGAAATTGAGAATTATTAGTCTACTACAGCCAGACCCTTTATTTAATAGTTTGGTTTAATAAAAGTCTAACAGCCTAGAAGTCAAACTAGCTGTGCATGGACATTCTTTCCATGTAGTGTTATGATGTACAGTGCCATAAACACTGTCTGACACCAGACTAGCACACAGATGCTAAATACAATAAACATACTGCATAGAGGTCTTGTTAGATGAAAAAAACCCTTCAATAATTTCATACTGCAGTATTTATGGTTACACGTTATGGTTTACAAACAGGTCTAAGGCACAACCCTATGAGTACGGGGGCCAATTTTAATCCCCGTATATTTGACCTATTTCTCCAAACAATTGGATTAGAATGTGACCTTTTCTTCAGTAACGCATGGTTCTCTCTTAGATGAAATATTGTGTGGGTATTGTTTATTGTATGTAGAAGCATCTGCAAACGCTTAGGCGACTTTGGCGTGTGCACATCATAAATCATATTTTTCAATATTTAAATGATTATTGTCAATATTTCTTCCCCTCACCAGTGGGTCTGTGTGTATCTCTCTTTTTTGTATCTTGCTCTTGTTCCCCTCCCCCTCTCTTTCAATCTCAGTGCCTGTATCTGACACTCATCTGTCTTTCTCTTTCTTCTTATATCTACCATTCTCTCCCTTCTTCCCCCTACCTCCTCCCCCTCCCCCCCTCCAATTCCCCCCCCCCTCTCTCTCTCTCTCTCTCTCTCTCTCTCTCTCTCTCTCTCTCTCTTTCTCTCATTTCTCTCTCTTCCTCTCTCTTCTCTCCTTCATTTTTACCTCTCTCTCTCCCCTCCTTCTTGTCTACCTCTCTCTACCATCCTTTTTCTCTTCTTCTCTCCTGTCCTTCTTCTCTATCCCCTCCTCTCTCTTTCTCTATTCATGTATTGCTCTTTATCTTTCCTTTTCTCAGTTATTCACTCGTTCCCCCTCTCTGTACATGTCTGTCCTCTGTCATTCCTTCCCTCTATCCCATCAATCCTCTACAAAATGGGCCCTAATTTTGTGCTGCAGGTTTTAATACTCATGCATTATTTTTGTTTTATCGTATTTATATATTTATCTTCTTTTTTTTTTCTATTTTGGAGGACACCTCTCTCTCCCCTCTCCATGCATCCCTGGTGTCATGCTCTATGCTCAGGTCACTCTTACAAACATAGAGTAGGTACACACAATATAGCACGTACGCTGCTGTCACTATACAGATAGGGGCATATCCTGTCACAGACTGAACACAAGAGGGAGTTACATAGCTATCGGGCAAAAACTAATTGAGTGCACTCAGCATTTACTCCTGAGGCGTATTATTTAGGAACCCATCCTCTCATGTGTGATCTACAGTTACAAAAATAAAACACTTACAGATTCTTGCATTATGGTTTCCATGGCAGTTATTCGGCAGTTATTATTTATATATTTATCTTGTTCATATCAACATTCATTTGATTTGTTGAACTGATATTGAATGAAGGAGAGCACAAGGAAATATCCTTCCCCTTTTTTCTCACAAACATGGACATGTGAATGATAACAATATATGACAGGGGAGACTACTGAATCATCACAGTTGCTATATCTTAGTCTTTGTTTCAAAACAGTCCTACAAAAATAATCATTATCATCTTTATCACCACTATCACTATTCTTTTTATTTAGCACCAAGATCATCATCATAAGCTGACACCACTAGTAATATCTTCATATAGCAATACACATTGTTAACCTTAACATCACCAGGCCGTCAAAAACATGTTGGGATGATTACCCATTTCCCGCCAATGGTATTGAGAGAGTTAAGGGCAAAATGATGGTAAAAGTCAAGGCAAGAATTATCATTCACTCCGTGATACCGGTATCAAAAAATGATGCTTAAATCCGATGAGGAAAGGCCGAGCAATCACAACAAATCTCACATCCTGTCAAAGTAGCTTACCTCACATTTCAACTTTGTTCATGTCTCCAACTTGTACAGTACCAATAAGCATAATCCATCCACCGCATGTCAATCAATGCATGTCAGATCAAGAAGTTACGACTAAAGTTATGTAAAAGTTTGACATATCACTCTGCAAAGCTCCAACATTTCGTGAAAAAGAGAGAAAATATAACACACTCTGACAGGACAGGACCAAACCACAGGGGGAAAAATCCAGAGTATTGATTTAATGGATTGCTATTTGGAGTTTAGTAAGCCCCCCCTCTCTCGCTCTGGTACACAATGGTTACAAGCTGTGATAATGGGTCTCTTCACAGCCAATTTACTCCAACTTTGACTTTTGTGTCCCTGGCTTAGAGCCGCCGTCATGACAAAGAAGACTGAGCACGGACTTACAATGAGGACAGATGAATATAAAAACTAATGGATCCCTGTAGGAGAGGGCATGGTCTATTTAACATCGGTTTTGACTTAACAATAAAAAGGGAAGGATTACACAAAGCAGGAAGGTGAACAGCTTGAATATACGGTCAAGCAGCTCCCTCTGTAAAGAACAGACACCAAAATACCTCCATTTGTCTGTGACAAGTACTCTACATATGGCATAGCAATATGGTAGGTTGTTTGACAGATTTAGAACGTTGATGTAAAATTTGGAGCTAAGAAAAATATATAGAAGTTCTTTAGAGCCAATGAATCTACTTTGTCTATAAAGATGTACAGATGGAACTTCCTGCAGAGAATATTATTGATTAGACATGTAAATATGCAGTCATTATGTAGGGTGACATATTCATTTTCAGATTCTAGGAAATGATTTTAGATATGGGAAAGGTAAATAGTAAAACAAAAGAGGGGGGAAAGTAGAATGATAGGGAGAGAGAAATGAAAGAGGAAGTGTGACATGGAGATGAGGAGTTAGGGGATGAGAGAAGTGGTGAGAGATTTGATTAGAAAAGGGAAGGAACGAGAGAAAGGGAGAGAGTGGGGAAAGAGAGAGAAGGGAATAAATACTAACTGAAATAGAGGTATGGGGAGAGGGAGAGAATATAAATGGATAAAAATGAAAAAGAAGGTGCAAAAGAAAAGTGATAAAGAGGGGGGGGGGAAGAGAGATTAATGAAAAAAGGGGGAAAGAGAGGGGGGGTGAGAGAGAATAGGAGAGAGAGAGATCAAAACCTATCCTAAGGCTGCATTCCATTTTAAGTCTTCCACACCTCCACTCTGTAAAACTAGCATCTTTGAATAGAAAGTCCCATCTATTTTAAGGTACACAGAACAATGCTGACAGTGTCTAGACCTGCTTATCTTCCTCCAAGTTAACCTGATCTCCAAGCTGTTTGGCCATTTCTACACCAATTTTTTTTAAATGAATGTGCCTGGCTCATGAAGACTAATCATTTTTTAATTCCTTCTCCAGCTTCCCCTTAGGGACAGACTGAGAAAAGAGGAAAATTAAACAGTGACTAGTCTTAAAATTCTAGACTCTATTTTTCAGTTCAGAAAAGAAATGTCCAAAGGTCTAGAAGTAAGGCTACGTCTAAGAAGTTCTCAGAAAATCCTCTTGTAAGTGAATACATAGTACCTATCAATGATGTGAGAATAACAATTCTCTCTCTTCAGAAAGAGCTTAAAATAGATGTATTTATTTTGACAGGGGGATACATTCCGTTTAACAGGTAAATCAATACCCTCTCTGATAGTACAAGAAGAGACACTTCAGCTCTTATTGATTAAGTGTGAAAATGCAGTGAATAGCTTTAATCAGTCATTGTACAAAGGTTAATTTGGGTAGTGAAAGAGATAACTTCTCAAGTCTAAAGCTTTTACTTAAACTACTCAGTACCAATCCAGGAAAACCCTTTTTGACTTATTACACATTTCATGCACTTACTGTACTGAAAGGGTTAAACATATCATAAGATGGTAAAGTTCATGGGAGATCACCAAGCTCACATAGCTATCATCTGCTTAGGCCTTTTCAGCTATTTAGTCTCCTTTTACCAGGGTAGCCAAAACAGTGAGCAGGAATCATTTGCCTTACAGGGCCTTGTGAAATAACATAATTAAGAATAAATAAGCACTTAAACATTGGCATAATGTATATTGTTTTGCATTAATATCCATACTGAATACAAATGAAGAAAATCAAATCATATACTAAACAAAAGATAAAATAAACCAAATGCTATATGATACATTTTCAGACAGAAGATTATGGAATGATCTAGGTTACACGTGATGTTATTCAAGAGAAATATTGTAAACAAGGTGCTATCACCATGATCTGATTCATACCTTAGCCTTTGCTCCAACATTCCCAGGCATACTATAAATCGTACACAAGAAAATATGCTAGAACTACTTACACTATTTCTAGGCCAAGGATAAACTTGAGACTTGTATACAAATTTTCAGATCCCCTTGCTACATATTCCACACCAAATTTCACAATTTTGTTTGTTTAAAGCCCTGGGAACAGGGTCAATCTTTGTAAATCTAATTGTACTTTCCTCCAGGAGAGGAAAAGGGGGAAATGTCCTTCAGTCTGCGGTATTATTGGCCTAATAATGCGTGGATCAACACAGGTGTGGTTTCTTCGACAAGATGGTTGAAGTTCGGCAGAAAATATTACAACGATTAAGGGTGTGTTTATATCCAGTTTTCAGTTCTGATGAGTGAGATGTAAAAACACTCTTTGCTTATTCTACATCAGTGTTTCTATACATTAATAGTGGCAGTAGCACTTAAAATTCATAAATCGGCAGATATGAAGACAAGAGCAGATGAAAAGATGCGTGCTACCCCTGTACGTGGTGCCTGTTAGTGCTAGGTCAACCTAACACACAGTACCAGAAGTTCGAATTGACATATCTCTTCCTTTTTCCTTTTTTTAAATTGACCTTTAAAGACAGGGTAGCCAATTTACATAAGCAGCAGGAATGAGCAATAAACCCTAACGATAACGTGTATGAAATTTCAGTCATAGCTTCACTCTTAAAGGAGAAAGAAACCCTGATAATTGATTGATTTGAAATAAAAGCAGAAAAATACAAAAAACAAGATTGGCAAAAGTTTAAGAAAAATCAGACACATGAGAAAGAATTGATCACTAGCACTGATTCCTGTCTCTGTTGGTCAATAATGAGGTGTGTAACATACATAAACGAGACAATATACAGAGCATCACTTGCCTACCTTCTATATAGGGAGCAAACATACAGAGTAAGTGATTAACCATTTTAAACACAAATAACTTCCTTATCAAAGATCTGATTTTTCTAAAATTTTTGCTTATCTGCTTTTTCTAATATTTCTGCTTTTATTCAAGTTAACTTCTTCCACGGACATAATGCTGCCTTACTCTGACAAAAGGAAGGAAGTGACAAATCACTCTAATCTGGGATATTGGTATTCTTAGATTGTGCCCAGCATTCCTGACATACGGCCAAAATCTGGACAAGAAATATTCATCTTGCTGTGAGACATTCCATCTAACATGATGTGGTTTTGCACTGATGCCAATGCAAGTGAAAGACACATTTTGCTCATTTACAAGAAAAGTCTCTTTTTCAGTTGCTTCCTTTTGTCAGATTAGGGCAGAATACCCCTTGAAGTTTTGGTGAAACATGTTACAATGAATTGGAAAGTTTATCCTTCTTGGATGAAACGCAAACAAGCCACATCCTGGGAAAGCTCTAAACTTGCCATCTCAGGCCTGCTATGTTGCTTCCATACCATTCTCTGTTGGGGCATGTTTCCCTTTCTTTGCAGGTTTCCTTTTCACCTCTGATTTCTCAGGGCAACAAAGTCTGCAGAAAAGATGTCTAGAAGCTGAGGGTGAGTCTTCACTATCGCTATGTTGGGAAATGATCCAGAATAGGTAGTATTCTGTTGTACTGTACAATAGTATTCTGATGCACATATTTAAGATGTACATGTATAACTGCAAGACGTGCACACATGTACCAATAAAGCTGTTAATAAAAGGAGCTAGGGTTGTTTGAACCCATACTTCCCCTTTATTTCATGCATTTGTCCTTTCCCTGTTGTTAGTACCAGCTGCAAAAATATCCCTACTATTTCTTGAAAGCTCCATTCAGAACAATCACCATGTCTTATATGATGGAACCCTGGTTATATCTTAGAGGAGGTCTGATTGGAATATTTTGCATCTTCCGTTTCATGAAGACGCACCCTCTGAGTCTACAAGGGCCCTCAGGATCAGAACTCTGGAAGAGGGACTGGAAACTCAAAACCTCAATAACACAATCAGAATGTGTCCAACTTGTTTTCCTTGGCTAGGAGTTTGATGTAAGGAACTTTTCATGCTACATACGTCTTTCATGGTAACATTTCCCACATGATTTTAAATTAAAAGTTGAGATCAACTTTTCAAATATTTAGAATTTGACCTTGAAGTTCACAGCTGAAAGAAACCCTGCTCCAAAGAATGGGTTGAAAACTCTTGGGGAAAACTCCGCAGGGAATAACTGTTTTCTTTTCATAAAATTTGTGTTTTCAGGTCTGCAGGATTATTTGGTATTGAATAATTGCGTTTTTGTGTGAAGAATACAGGTTTTCATAGCAGCCTTTATACTTTTTCTTTTCTCTCAGCTTTTTGTCTGGGCCTTAAATATCAACAAAATAATATGTACCTGTGTGTCTACAATGCAGGTACCTGAAAGTATGCTGTATGTACAGTGTGTACAATGATATGCATGTTTGTGTGTATGTACATTTTGTGAAGGTTTAGTATGTGTGTCAGTACATGTATGTAGGTATTCACACATTTATCTTATTGTATGCTTATGTTTGTATGTATGTATGCTTGTTATATTTGTTAATTTGTTTATTTGTATAGTTGTACAGTATGTTTTCAAGTATGCATGGATGTATTGTATGCAGAAGTGTTTGCCTACATGTGTTTGTCTTACTATGCGTCATATGTATGTGTCATCATTTATACTCTTTGTGTGCCATGTGTGTTTTTTTTTCACAAGTAAAACACAAATATCATAAAGCAGCAGTGCATCTGGCACAACGGGTTAATGCATATTATGTGGGTGTGGGTGGGTCATGTGGTCAAGCTCACAGTGAACAGGGGGGAGGGGTAGAATTTAACCCTCTCAGTACCATTGGCATGAACATGTGTAGAATGGTAATGCAGTGTTGAAGGATTGTTACAGAAAGTATTTCAACAGTTTAAAAACTAATGAAGGTGCGTGGGCTAGTTTGGAATGGAGGGGGACCTACTTACTGGCAGAACAAGGCATGGGATTGACAGCTGGCTCAATTCCACAACCCAACTATGCAGCAGGATACATACTTCTATTCTAGATATGTGGGACTAATGACAATTCCAACACTACGACGACAGAGATGGATCAAAATGACTTTGCAGTATGTTTGATATCTTGGGCATGTGTTGAAGCAACGAACAATGTGCCATGAACTGAGACACTATCAAATATCCCTCTCCTGCATGAATACATCCATTCAGAGAAAGTGCCATTCATTTTCATTTCTGTCTGACACAAACATATCAAGGTGAAATATATGAAGACAATGTCAAATTGATTTACATCAATCATAGACATGTCATAAATATTTGCCATGTGCAAGCACAGCTGGTGAGTGTCACACTCAATTAACTGAAATAAGTGGCAAATTAGTTCATAGACAACACTTCTTATTCACCTACTTTATAATATCATTTTCAATGCAAACTGCTGAATAGGAGTGCTATTGTAGAACAATCCTTGCAATTAGACCTGAAGTCAACAATTTGTGTATCTCTAATCACAAAATTTAACTATCTTCCTTTTTGACCCCTTTCCTCTTTTCTCTTTCTTTCTGTGTCTTTGTCTCTATATCTCATTCCCTTTCTTCCTTTCTCTCTCTCTTTATTTTGTTTGTTTCTTTCTGTCTTTCTTTCTTTCTCTCTCTCTCTCTCTCTCTCTCCCCCCCCCCCCTCTCTCTCTCTCTCTCTTTCTCTCTCTCTCTCACTTTCTCTCCTCCTATCTTCATCCCCCTCTCTCCCTTTCCATTCCCTCTCCCTGCAACATACCCTTGTCTATCTGTCTCTTCTCTTTGCATTCATGTTCAATTGAATTTGAAGACAAAGTAAGTAAAATCATGAAATGACCTACTACCTGTTTATCACTCTGCAATACATCATGCATGGAAGCTATGAACAGTTCATCGTGCCCATCAAAAATGAAAAAAAAAATATTGTTGTCTTTGGCTGAAACTTAATGAGGGGTAATGATGTACATGTATGCAATTTACAACAGTGCATTAACCTTGGCTGATCAAGCTAGCATTCAATTAGAGCTCAATTGTAGAACGTGATCATTGAAAGGAATATATATTTTTTAAATGGTCTCATGGTTACCTTCTGTAAAGAAAAAAAAAACATTGTTAATATTATGACAGTAGTAGAAGGAAAAAATAGAAGCACTTTAAGAGATACAAAGACATTATGCTTTCTTCTTGAACATAATATAATACCATAAACATACCAACAGGCATGAAAAAAGGAATCAAATCAACATATGAAAGATCATAATGATCGATTTCAATCCAATCAAATATGCATCATATTTATATTTCGCATTACAATATAATAAATATCTACCTCACAGCACTATTGCAACACCTGCATGTACTATACAATTTGGCAATTGTCCCACATATCTAATCAAATATTTGATGTCCGTGCTCTTTGCATGGAAACTGAAGATCACATGTTGAATGGTCACAAATACCTTGCCCATATTTATGATGCTATTTTGCTATATCCTGTGCTCCATAGACCATCATTTATACCATGTTTGACACATACTCCTTTCTATCGGGAAACAAAGAAGTAAAATGCCATACCTCTATAGATGTGTTCACACATGAACAATCATCCAATTTTTGGGGGAAGTTTGGACTTAATACTTTAGCAAATAATTATGATATTCATCACCATTCTCACTTCCTATTATGAAGACAATATCAGTTACATACACTGCAGCTCAAAGGAATTGGCATAGGGAAAGGGAAAGGGAAGAAAGGGAAGGAGCCTCAGTTTTAAGCCGCTGTATATTTTGTCCAGTTCAGCATGAAACACGATGCTTTAGCCTAAAAAACATTGTGCTTCATGCTGAGCTGGACAAAATATACCACGGTTTAAAACTGTGGCTCCTTCCCTTTCTTCCCTTTCCCTTTCCCTATTCCAATTCCTTTGAGCTGTTGTGTACTACCACCATAGCAACTGCCTTCCTGTTTTTGGTGCTGCTGCTATAGCTACTATCTCACCCACCTCTCTAAAGTCTCCTCTCATACTCTCTCATCCTTCTTTATCTTCTTGAACTCTTCTACAACGATGCTTATCATGAAAAACAATAATTACAAGAAGATAAAGAAGAAGATGAAGCAAGAAAAATGAGAATGATATCAAGCCTGAGAAAACACACTATGAGGGAAGAGAAGAAATACAAGAAGTATGAAGTCACATTCAGACAATGCTACAATTATAGTAATACATGTATGATCAATATATCACATCCATGTTCAACAATGTATTAGGTTACCATAAATATGTTTTTGAACACATTGCTATCAGTTGCATGAATATCACAGCATGAATTTTTTTGAGAAACTGCATTGTTATCATACATCCTATTAGTGTGAATGTGTCTGTATTTACACAAAGAGAAAAACCCTTTCAGCATCGTGTCAAATTTCCTCACACACGTACTAACAGATGTCCCCTTCCCATCAAAAACTACACACACCAAATATTAGCCTTCCATGTATAAATTCCACCATAAAAAAATGGGATAACACAGTCTATTTGAATGTAAAATACCATATCGTACACACCATCATCGATCAAGGCATATGAGAGATAGAACAGAGGAAAAATCAATGCGCGGATACAAAAGAGGATTTCCTCGCTCGAGGGGACGGAAAATGTTGGTTACGTGACCTGCGAAGAGTACAACGATTCCGCGATGATTGTGGATAACGCCTCAGGACGGTGTTTCATTCCCGCCATGTTCTATGATGCAGGCGTGTACTATTTGCCTCAATTAGGGGTAGGGATTAGCCTGCATTCCAGGCTGTAGGATATTTCTGATCCAGACTAAAAAATAGAGTCTTGTATATTAAGACTAGTCATTTTATCATTGTCCTCTATTCTCTTTTGGAGGAGCCGGGAAGACAATTGAGAATGATTAGTCTACTGCAGTCAGACTCTTTCGTTGAATAGTTTGGTTTAGAAATGCCTAACAGACTAGACGCTAGGCTAGGTATGGATGGGTGGTAGTGGTGATGCATGGAGGCTATTCATACAACTCAGATGGAAGCTAGTAGAGAGGACAGAGAAAGTTAGTGATTCATGAAAGCACATGAGACAGAATAAATGATCCAATCCAAATGAGATTTTTGATTTTTTCTAGGAGAAACAGTACAAATGCAAACACGTCTCATCATACCAATTCCAAAGGGTTGTCTTTACCTCTGTGTATGTCATGTGTGTACTTTTTTACCAGTAGTATACACAACACAAAGGGTGACAAGTTATGTTCACCCTTATACGTTAATTCTCACATTTAAAAAAATGAGGAAATCATTTTCACTTCTTGACTTGATTTCAAGTTACTGGGTGAAACTCCATCGTAGGTTTTTACAAATTGCAGCGATTCTTGATCTTGCAGCATTTGATGGAACGTAAGACGTTTTTCACATGCAAGATTATTAGGAGTGGCGAAGCTTTACAGTCATTTGAAAACTATGTATGCCTACTTAAGAAGATCACTCTTATTAGCTCGAATGAAATCTTCTTACAGATTCACAAAGAATCACAAAGTGAGGATAAGCAGATAAATACAGCATCAACATTTTAAGTCGGGAATTAGTACTTTCACATTTAATGATAAATACAAATACTACTGCAGACCCTGAAATCGTTAAGCGTTTCTTTGTTCTCTGTAATAGTGAACATTTAATCCATGTTATCCTACTCACAGTACAGCCATTTTGATGGAGAATGATCAGCTATACGTGAGACTTCATCACATTAAAGTTACTAAAAAGCCTGCCATTTCTGAATCAAGAAATTGGCGCGATCAAAAAGAAACTGAGCTTTATGTTAATGAAGTCACAAATACACACACTTTTTGGTGTTGATTTCCTTTTTGTCACAAACTACCTTGCTAATTTGTATTATTTGCCTGTTATGTACCAGTAGAATTATTATTAAATAACTTCTATTGGTTATCCAGTGAGAGGTCCAATCTGGCATTTCACCACCTTTGGTCTAATGACAACCCACCTTTGGTCATATCATACCCCTTGGTGGTGATGCAATGGTATTTTAAGGCAAAAGATTGATGCTATAAAATCTATTAAATCTTTGTACAGATCCACAATGCATAAAAAGTTAAAAGATCAACACCTGAATCCTGATATCAAATTGAGAAGTACCGGTAGTACAATTTGATAATAATGATGATTTGTATTTGACTGAAAATTGAAGTGTCTCTCTCAGATCTTTTTAATCCTGTACATAGAGTATGCCCCAAAATTGATAAATTTGTCATGTTGGATAAACAGTATTCAATTAAAATTGTAGGTGCTGAACATACGGGTATAGGTCTTTAAATAGTTGCTGTGACATTAGTACAGGCAGAACAAAGTGTTTATACCTCAATTAATAAGATCTTTCTGTGCCAGTCAAACTCTGCTGTAAAGGATTTGTGTGTTTTTCTTGTAGAAAAAATGGTTCCAACTCACAACAAGACGACCATGAAAAAAAATCTGCTCAAAACGTAGCATTGATTTTTACACCCTTAACTGAAAAGGCCACTTAACCATTGACTTCTACAGCTTTTCTTTAAATCAAAGTATTGTCCAACAAATTGCCAATATTTGATCGTCAAAGAAATACCTGTAGGTTTCTTCAAAGCGGACAATTCATGTGACATGGTGGAAAATCCTGAACACAAAGCATAGCTGCTATGAATAGTTCGAGCAAATAATGACTCCTGTCAAATACTGAAACGGCAGCGCCCTTGGCCATTGGGGTCTGATTACTACCAGGCCAATGCACAATGGAACGAGGCCAGCACAAAGTGAATGCCTTTCATCACACAAAAGAGCAGAAACACTAATCAACGATTCTATGGTACTCTAGTAGCTTACATCAAAAGTCAATGGAGTCCACAAATGTGTCCTTTATCCTAGCTTCCCTCAAACATATTAAATTTATATATCTCTACAGATGAAGACGTGAACATTAGGATATAAATTGATTTACTTGTTCATATATGAAAGATAGATAAATGTAAATCGAAGTAATGTCACAGGAGCATTAAGATGTTTCAAAATGATGCACATTCAATTTTACAGCTTTTTCATACTTAAGCTCCATACAGTATGCTACACTGCATAAATCATGTATGCATCAAAATATAATTCATCCATATGGCCAAAAGAAGCCTAAAATGTTTGAAAAGTTGCAATGATTCTGAAATATTTGCATGGATATGGACAAATTCAAAGTGATGCTACAAAAGAGAAGAGAGAAGGGCAGAAATTTGAACCAGTAGTCCTGCTGAGATACAAATGCTATTTTCTACATTCCAACAGTTCTGTTTCTATTTGTCTTGTCATCTTGACACCAGTCAGTTATTTCTGGGTGTGCCTAGGATAGACAAATTTGCATCACAACATGGCAAAAACAGAGATCCAAATAAAATCTTCATGAAGTCATGAAATGAATGTTTCTTTTTTCCAGTACATTTGTCAAAACTTATCCTTGCAACTTGCCTTCTCATTTCCATGAAAAGTCAATGGCAAAAATACATCCGAATGATCTTTACCATAAAAGTCTAGTAGTTAATTTTTCTTCAATAGCAAATACAATCACTAGGAATTGTCAATGGAAAGAACAAGGAAAATGTTTAAATCAGAACTCTGATCCATGCTTCCAAACATATGGAAGATTAAATATTCTTGTTAAAGGTGTTTTCTACCATTGCTGAATTTCCATTTATCAGGATATAAAGGGGTGGTACATGTCACTGTTCTAAAAATATGTGAAAAATGTAAACTAGCCAGGCTGAATTTTAAGCCATGAATTAAATCATCCTATAACTGTGTGAGAATCCCCTAACTGTGACAGATTAAGCTAATCCTCTTACAGTAATTAGGTCTGCCTGACTGCTAGAGAGTCACAACAATACCCCTACTAATGCTTCACATCCCCCTTTTTATCCAGACTAAATAGCTGAAGCTGTGGCCTCTTGGCCAGAGCTACTTAATTTACTGCCTGAGTGAAATAAATAAAGCATGGTTGCTACGGCAGTAAATTACAGCTATCCTTCATTTGCAAATGATATGTTGGATGATGGTCCCAAGATCTTTTTGATAGATTACAAAATTATGACATGTAAAATATTGGTGTAGATCTAAATTGCATCTTACTGCCATAAGATTAGCATTCATAATGAACTTATCTGTGTATTACTGAACGTGTGAGAAATCTATGTGCTACCAAAAGTTGCATTTAATTGTCAATTGTACAATCCCCTCATCACAGAAACCTACAACACACAGCATCCATACAGTCATGTTGATCTCCTCAAACCTCAATCCCTCATTACATCTCTCTCTCATTATCAACCTCTACAGTGAGACTAATCTTGTCATTCTCTCAGTGTTCACTATGATTCAAGATGTTATTTCAAGTGTAAAGACAAAACCAACCAAACCCAGGCAACTAAACAAACGTATCTTCCCTACTGGACCCGGCATAGAATGTCATTATTGCTTTAGCCGGTGATGAAAAGAACATAATTACAAACCTCTCTGCATCCACAGTTTTCATTATCTCTAGGAGATGTTTGCTGATTGTAGATTGCACTTGAGGATTGTAATGAGGGCTACTTGCTATGAATCCTTGATGAGTTCCATGCTAATTAGTTCTTTGAAGGGGTGCATCTTGAGTTGTAACATCAACAGATTGCCTTCAAGCTCAGATACAAGCTATTATCAAGATCACTCTAACGACTACCCTACCTATCTCTCTCTCTCTCACTCTCTCTCTCACTCTCTCTCTCTTTCTCTCTCTCTCTCTCTCTCTGTCCTTCTCTATGCCTCTCTTACTTTCTGCTAACCCCTCCCCTCTCCCCCTATACCCCCACTCCACATACCTTTCAGCCCCCTCTATCCTCTCTCTCTCTCTCTCTCTCTCTCTCTCTCTCTCTCTCTCTCTCTCTCTCTCTCTCTCTCTCCTTCTCTCATACTTTGTCTCCTCCTCATTACATCTCTGTCTCTCTCTCTCTCTCTTGTCATCCAAGTCTGAAATTAACCATTTACATTTTTTAATTGATTATGTATAACAATGATAGTCTCCAATCTTCTTTAAAATATGCCATAAGATAGCAGTGATGCAACAAAGATGAATGAAAGATAAACAAGTACTCCTGCAGTAAATTTTTCCCATAAGAGAGCTGCAGGAAATCATATTCAACTGCCGATAGGGGCTGGCATGCTTTGTCTACTAGTGAAAAGGAAATGAAAGATTTGGCAGAGAAAATGAAAATTTGATGAGATTTTCTCAGCATTTGACCAAGTACTGCTGACTTGCTCTTGTCCATTATTAATGAAATTTCTGTTTTCTCAGCAAGTCATTCATAGAGATATTGTATTTGCTTTGGTGAGGAAACCTTTATGAGTGCGCATATATGACTACTTGTACAGTACATGATAGGCTACTCCACAGGGAGTGAATATGAAGTACACACACTATTTCTTGCTATAAAGACTCACTCAACTTTAGCGGACTATCATAGGGTTTTAACAAGGAAATGGAGATTGAACATCTGAAGAAAAAAGTATTGATGAAGATGATGATGAAGATGATTAGAACAATGTAATTATATTCATAACAATATGAAACAATCAAATCAGTATTAATCTACATTTTCCATAAACAAATGTAGTTCTGTATAAAGCCAGAATCAAATGGATGCATTTTACACAGTTCAAGATTGAGTCATGATGGCATACAACACATTGTAACTTGGTTACCACTTTCATATGAGTTAGTAAAGGTTGAGTCTGGATTCATACCAAACCCAACCCACACACCAAAGTGCTCTTTACCATGCACTCACTCTACACTCCCACATAGAGAAGTGGGTTGGGGAGTGCAGAGTGAGTTTGGCCTGTAAGTGGTGTAACGCAAAATATCAAAATGGCACCCCCACTTTCAATCTATTTATACCAGTTTTCAGCAGTGAAGCCCTTTCACAAAAGTCATAAAAACTTCCCATAGATCAACAGTACATCCTATATGAAATCTTTGCCATCCAGGTAGCTTCAAAAAGGTTTTCATGTAAAATTAAATGTAGCTTTGTTTTACGTTTGACACATATCCAATTTTGACCAGATTCTACATCCATATAATATATTGCACTGGTTGGCAGCGAACTGCTCTCCTAGATGCATCACTGCAGTAAGGAAAGCCATGATGTGCACTGTTATAATTCAGATCTCTTGGCTTCATGAAGCAATGGGTTTTGGATGACCCCTTTAAAACTCAACCCAAAATCAAGCGATCACTTTAATTTGATTACGATTGAGGGGTCGACAAAAGAGAAGGTGGAGAGTCGAAATATCATCATACACAACCACAGCAACATGGAACAGAATGACACCAAATAGAAGCAAATGGAAACTGATTGAGGAGGGCTTCATGCGATAACGGTTGAACAATGCCTGATCAGTAAAGTCATATTTCAGTTATGATATTGTAATGGAGGTCCTTATAAAAATAGTTCTTCAATTTTTCTGTGGTAGTTACACCTTTTTATTTTGTTGAACTGCACAGTAAAGGATAGTAGAGGTAATGATTACGGGCCATAATCATTTCGGGCCAGGTGAGCCACACATGAAAAAATACAAACACAAAGCAAAACAACAACATACTACAGAAAACATATGTGAAACATGATTGTCTGAAAACATACATCACATGCTTTTTAAATAACCCCCCAAAAGAAAATAGATTTTGTTTATTTACCACACGGAAGTCATCTGGAAACTCCTGGCTCCAGTATCGTGGTGTCAGTGTAAAAAACTTCTCCACCTCCGGCGAAAAATGCACGGCTTTCCGTGGCCGCCACCGAGAAATATTTTCCAGCTCTCGGATAGCGCTGTCCAGAATGCATCCCGATTCCTGATTCCTCATGGTGGGAGAAAGATCCACAGGAACCTTATATGTTATGGCACCACCAATCATGTATTGAGTCAGTTATTGCACAAGATACATCTATGCACTTTCCTCACGACTGGGTTGAAATATTGCACAATGATTCAAATGGGTACTCACTATTGTCCCGTGCAGTATCCACTTAAGAGCGCAATCGGTGAAGACAGGGTTTTTATTATTATTTGAGTTTTCAATTCTGACTGCGAGCGTTAATAAAGTGCCCTCGCTAAGGTCACATGGATCTCTGGTGTAAGTGTGATGCCTTTCTCTGCTGGACCGGATCTCCACACCGCCGCATCATGTTCTTGGTTAAGGAATGAGAGATGGGTTGCCGTAGCGAGTGGATTCCGGGATGACGAGTTTGTTTCCTCCGACGACGCCCATTGTCCGGGCCAACACTTGTCAAGCGGAATTTGAGAGAGCGTGAGGTGACAACTCTCACTTATTCATCTCCGAGTTCAATGGCACTTCTCTACAATGAAAATAAAATCCTCGTTAGGATGTGCTCTCAAGAATATTTAATGACTCAAACAGATGATGCACGACGTTGGGCAGAGTGCTTTTTCCACAAATAGCTTCATGCACAAGGCTTTTTATTCTACTATATTTCCTTTGATGAAACTGAGGATGCAAACAAACAATCAATACAAAATATGTCAATCCTTCCTGGAAAATCTTCACAAATATTTTGACTATGCTACTTGGGGAAAAACAGTACAAACCATTAGGTGTTCCCCTCTCCAGAAAACACCATACTTCATTATGAGTCACGAATATTCCCCACATATAATCCTACTTTTCTTGGAAAAACCTATTTCCCATCATAAACTATGCATGTTCAACAAAAACAAATATGAGAGTCAAGCACACTGACAGCTTCTAAAATAATACCCAGCCAGGATGTCAACAGGACACTAAGAACAGACACTCAAAAAAGTTGACATTCTCATGAAGGAAAGTTGCTCAACTTTGGAGATAGATCCAGGATATTTCCATTTATCTGTGAATTATGTTGAAGTTTGCACAAAAGAAAAGAGGAAACTCCTGGTGAATGGAAGCATACAATATCCAGATATTATCAAATATTTTTCCATCAAGGCCAATCTAGATATGAAAGACAATCCAGGAAATTTCCATTTAAGACATGTCATCACCACCCTGATAGAAAAAACTTCACAGGAATTTCCTGGAACAGACACTTCAGACAGTTCATCCCCCTTTGCTGCATAGCTAACTGATACTTAAATATGAACTCCCAGATTCTCAGTTCATTAATATACAACTCTGTTCTTACAGGGGGAAATAATTATGATAACAGGCTTATTTTGAAAGAGGATTAAGAAAGTTTTTAAACACACTAGGTAAATGACACTAAAATAATCATTTTGGGAAATTGCAATCAGTAGCCTTGTTAGCTTACATTATAAAATACAGTCAAGCCAGAGAAACCCTTTTCAAGTCAGATGTAAATTTGGCATTGGACTAGTAATACAAGTTTTAGAGTATCACACATTCCTCATTTTTCTTACACTTGTCCTGAGACGTATTTATGCTGGTCACCACAGTTATCTTGAAACTGATACAAGAGTAAGATATATTCCAGGGGGCATGTCCATGAATCATTGCATGCCAAGTTAGTTGCTAAAAGTGCAAATTGCTAAATGCACATTAGCAGCTTGCTTGATTTAGTATCATTTCATGAAATATGGCCCAAGGCTTTTGCTTTCTGAATTTTTATTCAAATGAAATAAGTGACACCCAACCTTTTCCCCTTTAAAATTCACAACATTCCCTTTAAACCATGAAGGTTGGAAAGAAAGACAAAATCTGTACTATCACTGTTAACAGGAGCACAGGGATATCCAAGGATTACATCAAGCAGCCCCAAAAGACCTTGCAAAGAACATTTCTTTTCGCACATACAGGAAACAGGGAGTTGCAGCGCCTTAATTTCAATGTCAAGTTGATTTGATGCGATCATTTTACAGATGTGTGCGAGTCAAAAGGATTCTGAGGAAAATCGTGCCTTGAAATGACAAGAAGTGTAGAGGCATTATAAGACTTTGTACTTTGAACAGTATACAAAGATACAAAGTTGACACTGAATATGGTGCGTCTGTAATCAAACACTTTCATTCTAAATTTTGTGATCGATCCATTCAAGTTTTAAGATTCAAAAACCTATTCATTGAAATATGAGCAATACAGTTTTGGAGGGTAACCATTTGAATATTGCAATCTAAATGTTTCTGTTATTTATCCATTATTTTCCATTCATTTAATTTTTTTTTTTGCAAGAATTAACTCTCTATGAGCCATTGATGTATTTTTACACAAATAATAGACACAAACATATACAGCAGCAGTTTGTCTGTGACACACAGGGTTAAACGCTTCATAAGCATGCACCAAAAATTGCTTGACAGCCATCAAATACCAAATAACAATCTCAATTAGGAAACATTGCAGTCATGATATTAGAAAGGGATTAAGAAAAATGGTACAAGTTGATTTAATCCTCTTAGTATCAATGCATGAAGAGACAGTTGACTAATAACAGAGTAAATAAGCCCACGGTAATGAGAGGATTAACTATCACAATATCTGTTCTGAGAAAACTGCCCTACAAAAACAGACATTTAAATGTACTACCTTCAATAGCAGGCACCATATATCTCCTGTTCAATCGAAGAAGCCCTGAGCGTTACACATCAAAGGTACTCCCTGATAGAGCAATAAATTTTCTAGCTCCACAAAGAGCACCACATGAGAAGAGATAAGTGACATCTGATATGAAACTACATTTTTGCCGCTAGGTCTGGCAGGAACGAGTCTGCATTCATGTCCGACATACAGACAGCAAATTCCGCTTCACATCCTATTAGAGAAATATGTCTCTTTCGGGGATACCACGCCATGAGCCTGAAAAAGTCATCAAATTATGGGAGGAGTAGGAGAAAGATGAACATCTGAGGAAAAGATGTATATGGTTTCCCACTCAGTGATTTTCCTGTCTAACTTTGAGTAGTCTTCATCACAGACATGCTTCAGACTTCAAGTATGGGCTCAAATCTAAATCCCATGCAGCATTTTTTCAAACAAAAATCATGCAAATAGCATGTCCACATCATTTGCATTTAAATTTCATAGCCTTCAAGAACAAAAGAAACAAACAGACCAGAATAACTTATGAAACTGCATTAATTAATGCCTCAACCAGTTATATATAGCTACTGTACCGGGTGAATTGAGTTCTGTTTTTTTAAGTCTAAGTGCAACTGATAGCACTTCCTTATTAAACGTCATCATTTGCGAATGAGAACTAATAATGTGATGCATTGTGCTTCTCCTGTGGAGTCATCAGAATAATTTCACATATTTGTGTCAATTACTGATTTCTTCTGTTGCTTCTTACAATGTGAACACAAGAAATAATCCCAAGATCGGATTGCATGCATTAAAAATTATTTATTCAATGAAGAATATGAAAGTTAATACATATATGTTTACAGGTACAGGTTCACTAGTACAAACTCAGTCAAAGTATCATACACAAGCTGGTGATATGCTAGGCAGTCCTGCATACCTAGAGCTAAATTTTTTAACTACAAAGATTCCTACTGCTGTTGACTACATGTAGCTACATGCATGTAGTATGCAAGTGTCATTTGATGCCCTCGGCACATTCTGTAATGAAGCAATTTAGAAATGTACCTCATATCTTATTAGCATTATGAATAATTTTACATACATGATATTCTCGTCATCAAAAGTAGGGAAATCCTTTTACAAAAATCATGAACCTCGGTATGGGCCTGCAGGTTACTGGATTGATATCATGTATATAATCTTAGTGTCAAAGTTTTGTGAACCTTTACAGGAAAAGGAAAAAACTATCGTTTGAAACACCCCGCTTCATAGCAACCATAGTCTTCATTCACATACCTTACTGCCCACGACAAACCAGATAAGTCAGCAAGCGAGCATTGCTCGCACCAATTAATCACTGCTGCGCATACAACGGTCCCTAGCTATAGACTACAGGAACCAGCAGGCTTTGGACAACCCGCCCGAAACCTCCTTGAAATCTAGCGCTCACTATAATTCAGCTTACAGTCATTTTTCAGTTATAATATTGTGAGGGAAGTTGCTTGTACAGCATTTTCTTCCATTTTCTGTGGTATGTATTAAGACAAATTTATTTTTTGACTTGCAAAAGAGTTAAACTAAATCCCTGCAATAGACTTACAGCACACAGTGGGGTGCAGATTGAAAAATGGTGAAAATAGTTTACTGCAAAGCCTTTCATAATAACAAAAATCACATTCAAATACTAGTCATGTATTATCCATTATATCCTAAGCATCCATCCAAGACTTGCATCCACAGAAAACCATGACAATGCCATGTTTGCACTAGCAGCTCAAAATGTACACACAACAATGCCAGTTCTACACAAAATGAAGTTCACCTCCAATCTCCTGAAATGTCAACACTTCCAGCAGCATCAATCCAAACAAGGACATCCCCTGGGGCTCTGCTAAAACAGCTACCACAAAAGAGGCTTTGCCTTTTGATTCAAGCACAACAGAATGAAACAAAACATCCACCACTGTGAAACATTTCAGTTCTTGCTACAGCTCATTAGGCATATACTACTTCAATTCGCGGCGATTGTCGGACATACAATGAGTTACCAGGTCTGACCTATATACACACGCACATGTAGTAAAACAGGCAGTTAAGTCCAAGGGGAATCAAATATATCTAATTCCAGGGTAGAGCGGCGTGAGCCATCGTTACTGCCAAGGATCAAACAAACGTGACGATGGATAGAAGAGAGAGGGGAAAAAACCTGAAGGGGCCGTTATTGCTTGTAGCCGCAGCTGTGACATCATGATGATGCGTTAGGTTGGCGTACGCATCGATGATTCCGTGTTAGATGAAAGTACACAGGGACTGGAGCTGACCAGTAATAAAGACAATGGTGAGAGATAGAGAAATCCAATTCCTACCAATATGCTCCCTTTCACATGAGAAAAATGAGCCACAATTCTTGTACCATTGTACATTGTAGGCTCAGAAATCTAAATGTAATGTCAAGATTTTTTTTATATGCCCACTTAACCCGGGCTTACTCTATGGCCCACAATAACACAAGAAATGGTCCAGTCACAAAATCATTTATGAATGATGTACAGATCAATGTTCAATTTTTGTATAATTAATCACTTAAACCATTCAAATTTGATGTGTTCTATACAACATTACACTTCACCTTCAATGAATCAAAAATGCCCTTTAACTTTTTACGCACCATTGAAACAATTTTTCACTGGTGATACACACCTTTGCCACTGCACAGTATACATCAAACAGATTGTCAAAACCTAAACACAAAATGCAATACAAAATGTGAATGGGTCTTTAGTTTGTAGTCCATTCATACAGATACGCCTTCACTGAAGTCTAGCACTACTCTGTACTGATCACTTTAACCCTCTCATTGATGGACAAAATATAGCGCTATGAGAGTTGTGTGTATTTCTTGTGAAAAAGGTGCACATATGGCAAATAAAGAGTTACTGAAGAATCCTGCATACACAACCCTCTACTCATGATTACACACACAAATTAATGTATCCACACACATACATAAACACACACACACACATACATGTACAGGACATGCTAGCAGCAGCAAAAATTAATTTGCTGCCATAAGGGGTTATTCACACTGAAAGTAATGTTCCACAAAAAGTAAATTGGTGTGAGCAATGCCCATGAATTAGAAAAAAAAAAAAGCCCTCATCAGAAATGGATGCCATACCACTTCATTAGCATCCTACTGTAAATAAGCTAACTAAATTAGGTCACAAAAGATAACTACACAAGATTGATGTGTGCATTGTTATATTGAGAGAGGCCTTCTAGTTTGCGCTATTTGTCAGTGGATTTTACTTCCCAAAAATATCTCTACACAAAACATTTCATGAAAGACAAACAGTGTTAGTTTTCTACGCAGTGTCTTTTTTTTGGGGGGAGGGTGATAATCTTCCATGTGTGAATCAGCCTCCAGAAGCAAAATCCATAATGTACCTTCCAATTTGTTAGGTTTTTGGCTGCGATCTGATCCGTGGAAATGGACGGCCTTGTCTGTAGAACGCTAAGTAAATTTCCCCTTGAGAGTCGTGATCTCTTTTTGCAGGTAATTGGTGATATCATCCACAGAAAAATATATGTGTGAAGTACACTGCATAATTTGGTGGCCTCGCAATCTTAGCTACCGCAGAAATTAAATATACTCTAGCCTCAATTTACTTCATTTTCTCTAATGAAAGGATAGTAAATGCGGTTGTTTACTCGTATTCAAATCTTCTTTTTTTTTCTAAAAAGCGCACTGCACATATCATATCTATATACATGTGCCTGTTTTCAACAATGTGTGCTTAACCCTGTTATCACCATTGGCATGAAGATATGTAGTAAGCCAATGAGCTTTTCAAGGCCTGGTTATGTAAGGGTTAAATCAACTCTTTGTACATAAGAAGATGATACAATAATCTTATTTGCACAATGTTTTTTTTTTCTATCAAATGACCCTCTGTTTGCCCAGGAAACTGAAAGGTTTGAATGTATTACTTTCCAAGAATGCCTCAATGGCACATCAAGAGTTAAAGTCAGTGCACACTTATCCTGAAGTGAAGATCATTATCATTATCATTCAGGTAAAACAATTGCAATTGCAAAAGTACTGCAAATGTATGTATACATGCAGGTGTGAATTATGTAAAGACTGAAGAGTGATTTATTTCAACTTAACAGCAAAGTGCCAAAGCAATCAAAGAACTTCTTAAGAGTAAATATTAGAAACCTATAAACAAAATTTATTTATATGTGGTAAGTATATTTACTGTGCACATAATGTGGTAGAACAGAAGACTGATTGTAGTTGGAGGACACTTTGCCATGGGAATAAAGCACCCATAAACCAAACTAATATTTGTTACATTATGGGCAAATAAAAGTCATTCATCTGTCAGCATAGCCACATGACTAATCATCACGAGTCAATGCTCATACATGTTTTCTCCTTGATATAAGTTAAAGGGAAGTATATAATGAATAAATAGTTCATTGGAATATAAAGGCAGAACACAAAACAGGAGTAAATTTGTTCTAAAGAGGTTTTGAGTTACTTCCTATAGGCCATTCACATACTGGTCAGGAATGTGGCAGCCATGTCCATTTGTGTTTTTATGAATATAATAGTTCAGAGAAAAGTTGATGAAATGACTTGGCAGGCTGAATCTGGGTACTAGGTACATACAGGGTTAACCAACTGTTTTTCATGCGGATCAGAATGTGAGACACTTCCTTCCTCATTACACACCCCCACAAGAGTGATAACCTTTGCAGCACCTGAAGCCAACATTCAAGACTTTAACTTTCTTTCCTCTAATTATGCTTGGCAATAGATCAAGTTTACAGTATAGTTGGCTCTGATATTCAACCATACATTCACATCATAAATAATGCACTGCTGGCTACTCAACTACAATATTAACAAATCAAAGTTAAGTTTATTCTTTAGGAGGACGGTATTGATTTGTACACTTAAGAAGCTATAATGTGGTATTTGTTATTCTATTGGTCCAAATTTATGATTGTGTTCATTTTTAAAAACAATAGAATTTATTTTAGTGCTTAGGAAATTGCTCTATATACATGTAGATTAGAAAGAACACATACTGCAGTGAACAGAGTATACAATGTATAAATCATTCTCAGTGAGAGGGGAGAAAGAGATAGATAGATAGATAGATAGATAGATAGATAGATAGATAGATAGAGAGAAGAAGATATAAAGAGGAGAGAAAAGGAGAGATAGGGAGAGAGAGAAAGCAACGAAGAGAGAGTGCAAAGGGGAGAAAAAGAGAGAGAGGAGAGAGAGAAAGAGGAAGAGAGAGAGAGAGAGAGAGAGAGAGAGAGAGAGAGAGGGAGAAAGAAGAAAGAGGGGGGATGTATGAGAAAGAGGAAAGAGAGAGAGAGAGATTGCGAGTGTGAGAGAAAGCAAAAAGAGAGATCAGCTGGCATGAGTTTGCAGACTGCATGTCCACTGCATGTCATTAGGAAACCATACACCTAATTTCATCACAGCAATTTTCAATCATTTGACACTGTTAAAGCACATCAATTTCATCGCGTTGATGCATCATATTACTCAGCGCCTATCAATACAACTGAAGGTCAAATGCCATGTGCAATTACAGATATATGTATTAAAACACTCATCATAAAAAAAGCAAACCACACATATCTATGTTTTAATCTACTCCAGGTTGTGTTTTCCTATTAAATTATTGATTGTCTGTAGAAGTTTTAATAATAGCAACTGCCCTTGGTATATAATGAGATGTATTATACTAGGTGCTACAGAAAATAGCTTGTGTGTTGTGTGTTTGATTTTCCATTGCAGTCTGTTATTATGATGCAAGTACATCCAACAGAGCATCATATATTGTAGCACCATTACAAAATGAAATGAACATGAAAACAATGATTATACTTGGATTTGAATAGAAAAACCTAAGAAATACACTACATGCACAAGATAGTAAGAAAACTATATTTTTCAAGATATTTCAGAAGTGTGATTATATCTTAAACTGATAAGTATACACTGTACTGTATGTACAAGTATGCAATTTCAGCTCTTGATATGATTTCAAGAATAAGAAGAAAATAACAACCAAAAGCAGTGCTACACTACACACATATGAACAGTAACAGAGCATAGGTGACACATCTACATATCAGAAATAAAACACTTCTCAGAAATGGTGTCAAATAATCAAATTTATAGGCCATGAAATTGTTTGGTAGGAGAGGGAGCAAAATGAAAGCTTACACTCAAGGACTTTACTTCCAATTATGGTATTCTGTCTCATTTTAATTACCAAATTCTGATGCACATATTATTTACCATAAAACAGTTGTTACTGAATCACCCTTTGTGCAAACACTTCTTATGAATTCAGTTTCTTGTTCATAATTACTGTGCAAAGCTATTATTTGTACATGTCATTGGCTAACAAGTTCCACAAAAGGAGAGGGAGGGTGAGATTGACATGGTAAAGGGCAAAGGAAGAAGAGGAGGAGGAGAGAGAGAGAGAGAGAGAGAGAGAGAGAGAGAGAGAAAGAGACAGACAGAGAATGACCAATGACTGACAGTACTGTTCACAAACTTGGCATTGCGTGCAAAAATAGAAAGCCCAGCATGTTGAAAATATTGACCCAGACTGGGTGTACAGAGGCAGCTCTGAAAAGAATTCTTAGGCTTTAATTCCAACTTATAATTCTTACATGAATCCTCTGAGAAATCCATACCAAAAACTCCATTTCAGAATGAATCCAAGCCTGCAAGAATGACATCCGAATGGAAGCACTGAATATAAACCTGATGATAGATCGCCGGGCCCCTCCAGGGGCTTTGGGGCCCACTTAAAAAGACTTCTGCATTCAAGTTAAAGATCTCATGAAGTGTGAAAGGCATTGTGTACATTGCCCAAAGACATTTGAATTGCAATATAATAAATGTCACCAAAAAGTTACAATTCACAAGTGGAAAGGAAACACTTCAAACAGCATGGCTAAGAGAATCCTGTAGTTTATATCTCAATACAGTTGAAATCTCTGACAGCAATAACAACCAGCCTTGTATATATTATTTGAGAAATATGCATAGTGCATCCACATAGTGCTTCCACAATAGTATTTATCACATAGCACACTTCCCAAAGGAATATCCAAGCAGTATATCGTAGTAGACCAGAGTATCCATTCACCCAAATAATGTAATTTATTCACAAGATAATAAAGGGAATCCACAAGTTCAGTTTCAGTTTCCGTTCCATAGCAAGCAATGTATTATATTACAATTCACACTGAATAAGATTATAAAACTAACTAAATAGGCCATTGATTGACAGAAAGATGGGGGAAAAATCCTAAAGCGCATCTGAATACTTTGGAGCCAGAGTCCGCTGAATATCACCAAATAATACAAATGTGAGGAAAAAACACATATTCATAAATGTCCATGTTCTTGTACACAGTATACTTGCGCAGTCTATTTCCAGAGAACTAGAAGAGCTTGCTGTATCATAACAGAGACGCACATAATTGAAACCTTGAAGGAGTGTGCTACATGTACGTCGTCCTCGGATATCTAGCCCGCAAAAAATGTGCTGGGTTCTGATTGGGGCTAGAGCGTAAACACTTGTTTGTTGATCTTGATTACGAGGAGATGATATTACAAGAGGCTTGACTCCTCTGAGCACGGGATGTTTGTAGGGAGAAAGGTTGTCTCTTAATGAGCAGGTAGGATGAGGGTGAGTTATACAGAGCAAGAGAGCAGTATAGAAGGATAAAGTGTGGAGAGAGAGAGAAGGGGTGGAGAGAAATGGTGGAGGGAAAGGGGAATGAGAGAAAGGGGGAAGAGAGAAGGGGAAGGAGGCCAACAAGAGAGAGAGTTGGGGAATGTAGGACAGAGGGGGTAGAGAGGGATAAAGAAGGAGATAGTGGGAAAGGGAAAAAAGGAGAAGAGAGAGGGAGAGAGAGAGAAGGGTAGGTAAAAGCAGGAAGAATGGGAGGAAGGGAAAGGGGTGGAGTAAGGAATGGAGAGAGGGAGAGTGGGAGGGAATGGGAGAGATGGGGAAAGGGAAGAAGGTGAGAAAAGATTTCAAGAGTTGAGTACAGAAAGAGAAGGAATGTACGAGGGCTGAGAAAAAGGATGCGCTATTCCAGGCAATCAGAAGACTGAATATTTTTCAAAATATATCCAAACAAAACATGACTGATGTAAAATTTGCAGGGTGAGTAATGATTAATTATTCTTTCATGCTTTATTCAAATTCTGCATTAATACACACATTTTCTCTGTGAACACAGAACCAAGATGGAAATTAACCCTATAAGTAAAAGGTCACACAAATTAGTGTCACATACTCTGCTAATACTGGACATGGGACAGGAGGGGTAATTAGTATTTACCAAGGAAGGTTGTTAAGTCCTTGTGCAAACAAGTAACCTCAGATCCTAGGAAATTCATCACAACCTGTTTTCACTCTTGAAAATAACATAGCAGCTAAGTTGGTACAAAGCTAATGCATAAACAAATATAAACAATATTGATGTAATGGCCTCCGTAAATGACACAATCCGATCAGTCATAGGTCTGTGTGACTGGCTGAATCACAGGAGCCGGTCATTGGATTTGTGCAAGAAGGTGACGTCATATTTCAAGTCATAGACCCTAACAACTGCAAAATCATAGCAAAATCCTGACATCTGAAGTGGTCTTTAGACATGCCTTTTTGTGTGTGTACACAGTACAGTCATACTGACAAGCATTACAGCAAGAAGACCACCATAAGTGAAGCTCTTCTTTGCTAGCGGTCATCTCCCCTGACAGTGAGATGGTTCTACATGACTGATGAGATGAGTGAGCTAAGATAATCGATGTCATCATGAGACACCTCATCCACGGGTGTGTTCACACTAGTGAGAAAATATTAATTTATATTCACTTGGTGTTTGTACACTGTACTACAATATACTGTATACACCATATATTTTGCGAGTCTAATTTTTTGCGAATCAGAACTTTTCGACATTCCTTGTTTAAATTCGGGATCGTGGGGTACTAGTATAGTAGAACATGTGTTCAGGCACATTGTATTCATAATTCTGCGTGTTGTTAAATTTGCGAATAGTCCAGACTTGCGAAATTCGCGAAAATAAAACCCCCGCAAATATATGACGTGTATAGTAATACAATGCTGGTAGTGTGAACACAAACGATAACGAGCCAGACTCTAAAAATTGATAATATGCACTCATGAATTTGTATTTACAACAATCACAGTCCTTAAAATAGAATAATGTGGTTATACAGTCAAACCTGGCTATGCGGCCACCTGGATTCAGCAGCCACCTGCCTATAGCAGCCACCTTCAACTCCTCCGCAGAGAAAATCAGTGTTAAAGACCCTGGATATAGCGGCCACCTGGCTAACGCGGCCAGCGGCTACCCATTTTTGTCTCCCTCGGCCAAAATTTTACTGTGTATAGCGGCCACCAATTCTGAAATCACCCGTCCCTATCGGCATGGAAAGTTGGCTTTTTGCGATGCGACGTAACTTAAACGGCCGTGAAAAGCTAGAGGCGTGAAAAGCCTGCTTTCTAGCTGCATGACGTAATACAGCTCATTAACACATTCTCGAATTGTGTGAAACTTGTAAGAGACCTTGCCAAACAAAAAGCAGGATCTTAACTTGATTACCCTAATCAATGAAATCCCGATGTCCGGTGTTTTTTTTTTCTTGCTTTTTTTAGTGAGTCTCTGCATCCCATGCTTTTATTGTTGTGATGAATAATACCCCGGATCCTCGCTCGGTCCCACTGAACTATACCACTACGTGGTGGTATAGTTCAGTGCTCGGTCCCGAGGCCAGCGCAGCCCGGGTTCGCGCGCGCCCTCAGCCCATGCCCAGACCAATCTGGATCCGCGATATGCGCTACTGCAAGCTGGCAGCAGCGCGCGGTTCTTCAGCGTTCGCAATCTCAGAAGCACACAGCTAGGCTGTAACTCGAAACTCATCGATATGCCTATGGAATAAGTTGCTTACTTCAATCAACTCCCGTTCGGAAATTATTGAGGCAAAAATATTTTAAAAGACACGATAAAGAATATTTCTCGATTAAATAAAATATGTCAAGATAGAAAATATATTTTAATGTGTATTTGTAGCCGTATATATTTTTTCTTTTATCAATTGAAATTGATGTTTATCGTGCTACCTTAGACGAAGTAAGAGTGCACTATGCACGGCATTTGCACTAGCTGTCAATCGATCGGAGAGAGAAACAACAGGCACGAAGATGAGGAGATTCTTACTAAGAACGAAAAAGAGAACACTTGATTATCATTAACGTGGGTATTTTAATTCAAGTTGTCGTTCTTTTGAAATTGTTATGCCGTTTATTCACTATTCAAAGCAACGCCAATGCCCAAGCAAGCGGGCTTTTCATCATACGCAGCCCTTGTTGCTATCTTTCCTAATATCCGGTAGGCTGCCGGTGGAGCTCCATTCTCTTCTTTTCAAAATTTGGATATGAATAAGTTGCAGATTCTTGTAATGAACGGATGTTTCCGGGTTTTTTCAGAGGGTTATTTCAATTCAAGATTCTGTTTATTTGACAAAGTTAACAATTCTGTTCAAAGTTTTAAACGATTTACGCCCGCCCGTACTAATGTATGCGTGTGGTTCCTCGCAGTGCTAGGTCGTGCAGTGCTGCATGGTCAAGACATTATGAATATCCCAAACGTAAGAAACTAAACGCAAATTAACTTGAGATTTTAAAGAAATCCGATAACATGTGTTTTCTCTGCTAAACCACATTTATTTCATCAGTTAGAATAGAAATTGTCTTTCGTGGCGTAAGATATGTAACATAGCATTTATCACCGAGACTCGCGAGAGTTGAGACAGCTGATGAAAATATATTGAATTAAGATATTCATCTGACAATGACGCATTTGATACAGTTTACATAAAATCACTTTCTACGAGTGATCTGCTTGATTATTCATTCTTGTTCGAAAACTGAAGACAAATTTATGACATGATATTGAGTTTCATTCTTCTTTTTGCAGATCTAGACTAAACAAACATACCCTTGGATGCTCATGACCCTTTACCGTGCCAACTGGTTGGGCCCCTTTCAGGGCACAAAAGAAATAATACACAGATCTCACACAAAATCGCACACACAGAAATAATACACAGATAACGAAAATGTGCCTTCAGGTTTATTCATATTTCTCATTGAACGAAAACATGATAAAATACTATTTTTTATCACATAAAAATAAGATGTATGTATATCATACGTAAGCAATAAATTATGTTGCAGCATGAAGGTTACATAGTGCAAAACATATCCATGCTCAAAATAAAAATGGCCGCCGACCTGTCTATAGTGGTCACCTGTCTATAGTGGTCACTTTTGTGGTTTCCCTTGAGCGGCCGCTATAGACAGGTTTGACTGTATTTATATTTAGAAATATTTTTTTATGTATATTACCAACCATGGCAGCAAGTATTACATTCAAGGTCATTATAGTTCACAGGTACACAACATGATATTGTTTTTCTAATGTTCTAATAAGATACTCCTTACCTACCCACTCACTTAAACTAGATTGGTGAAGAAGAGGAAGACAGAAAAGGAGGAGAAGAAGAGGAAGAGCAAGATCATGAACATGAAGAAAGAGGAAAAAGAAGAAAGAAGGATAACCAAAAAAATGGAGGAAAAGGAAGAGAATGGTAAATAAACAAGAGGGAAAGGAACAGATAGGATACAGAACAAAAAGGGACAATTGGATAAAGACGAGGAGGAAAAAGAAAGTATATCAGAATATCTGAAGAAAAAAAAAAAGAATAAGGTAACCTAAAAGAGCCATGTGAGATCTCCTGGGGCCATATTCATGAAACCTTACTAAGCCTAATTAGCTTCTAAAGTACATTCAGCTATTTAGTGACTAACTAGGCTAGTAAGGTTTCATGAATGTGGCCCCTGGATACTATGATCAAAGGAAATTAGCAAATAAAAGCCAGGTAAAAACCTACATACAAAATGCATGTCAGCAACTGGCCTTGCTTCCAGACTATTAGACATTTTTTATCCAAACTGAAAAAATATTATTTAATATGCTAAGCTTCCACAGAAAAACATGAGGATGATTAGTCTACTGCAGCCAGACCCCTTTACTGAATATTTTGATTTAAAAAAAGCAGCAGCCTGAAAGCCAGGCTCAGTGGGGGGCAGAGTGATACATCATTGTCAAGAGGGTGGTTAATTTTTAGCCAGGTTCCTTCTACTGACCGATGACAGTCCTAGAAAGAGACAGTGATTGTCTCCTTTTACCCATCCCACCACCCCATTAACTCGAGTGAAGTGGATTGATGCTTGGTTCATCACAACCTCTTGTCTCCCAGAGAACTTTCCCTGCAAACCAGTGAACATAAGTGGTGCACAGCAGGACAGACATAAGGCATTCGCAACATCTATCATAATATACCTACATGTATGGTAGAAAACCTAGCTTTAAATTTGATATTCAGAAGATAATCATGAGCGCATTTCTGGGTTTTAGGTGACTTTACTCACTGTGCCATGTGTGCATTTTGTTACCAATAATGTACAATGTACACAAATCCCATTGAGCAGCATTTTATCTGGCATACATGTAAGGAAGGGTTAAAAGAGTAAATGTGTAGAATACATCAACAAAATCTGCAGCAAGGCGGCAAAAGCCAGTCATATTCTTACCCCCAGTCATATTCTTACCCCATTTTTACCACAACTTGTGAACAATCCAATGCTGAACAATCCACAATAACTGCTTGGGCTCAAGCTCAGTGTAATTGCATTCTATAGAAATATGTGCATAATTGCAATAAATATATACATTGTCGAATGCCAGTAATATGAATCAAATTATATCCAAACAACTTTGAATTTTTCATTGCATGTTTTCTTTTTCTTCTAATTGTGGCATAGTAGATCATTTACTTCATTAAATCACAAATAAAAGTAACATCAACAAGTTTTTAATATCCGTTATGACAATGACACTTGAGAGTTAGAATATCTTAAACAAGAGGTTTAGGAACACACTGTCACACACACAGAAACCAAGGCCTGGAGCATACACCTTCTTTACTTGCTGAACTTCAATCAAAACAAAATATGACAGGGAAAATGATATTCTTCCATGTAAGCTTCTGACAGGCCCACATTTTGTGGCATAAGATTTGACGAGAATGCAGTGACAGGCAATATGCCATAAGCTGTCTTTGATAAGGCAGACCTAAACACAAACCACATGTGATACAACGTGGGTGCCTGACCTAGATCTTGCAACATAAAATATCTTTGGTACTGTCACTACGGCAACAGGAACAAATCCAGCCAATTCCCAAAATACTGCGTACCATAGCAGGGTTAACAGTAAAGGGTTGCTGCTCCCTTGTCAAAAGCATGTTTAGCACTGAGAAATCCCTCTCTGGATCTATGTCTGTCTGTCTGTCTGTCTGTCTGTCTGCCTGTGTATCTCTCACTTTCTCTCTCTCTCTCTCTCTCTCTCTCTCTCTCTGTTTCTCTATGTCTTTCCCCCCTAACAAACCACTCTCTCTCTCTCTCTCTCTCTCTCTCTCTCTCTCTCTCTCTCTCTCTCTCTCTTCACCCCTCTCTTTGTTTCTCTCTTGCTCACCTCCCTCTGTTTGCACCCCTCTTTTTATGCAGTATGTCCCTCTCTCTCCCTCTCACCCTCCATCTTTCTCCACCCCCCCCCCCCCTCTCCTCTCTCCACTCTGATCTTTCTTGTTACCCATACACTAAGGGAGGGCAGTGGATGGACGGACGGAGACTGTATGGCCAGAAGAAGACAACCGGACGCATAAACAAATATCCCAAGCCAGTCACAAAAATTCACCCGGAAATCCTCCATAAAGAAATCCCACATTCACTTACAAAGACGCTCACAGCTGTCATGTTGTTGCACATTAACCCCAACTTGATCTCAGCCTCACAAAAATAATCCAAACACGTTTCAAACTTTCCACAAAACCCTGCAAAGTGCATACAACATTTCTGATCGCGGGCAGGAAAAAAAGTGGGTTCCTCACTCCTCACTCTAAACACGGCACTACAGAGATGGATGAATCGGAAGAAAAAGCTGTAGGTCTTGATGCGAGGATTAACCCCAATACCAGGCATGAAATCTGGGTGCTAGCGCCGCGACCTACCAGATCGTGAAAGCATGCAGGCGACTATCGGGACCGTAGGGCAGCTGCGTGACTGTGTGAGTGATACCCAGCCTCACAGCAGGGGAGTGGGACATCCCCCTTCATCCACCGAAACTTGTCTTTTCAGAGACAGAAGCGACCTTCCGTATAGGATGACTGCACCCTGAGGAGAAGGACTCAGGGGGGACAGAAAGATGGAGTAGTGGAGGACAATGATTACACTTTTATTATCTTCTAAATATAATTTGAAGATGTAACATTGTACGGATGATTGAAATAGTAGGTTGAATCCAAGAGGTGAGTAGAGATTAATGAGGCAGGGGAATAGGACCTAACATAAAAAGAGCATCAAAGCAGAAAAGATGAAAGGCCTGCATTAGTGAGGAAGAATACAGGGACTTAATGACCATAGTGCTACAAAGCATTCTATTTCTTTCTTGTTTCAACCAGTAGATTTTAAACAAAAATTAAGCAAAGGAAGGGGAATTCAACTCTGCATTAAATTTAAAACAGATCAAGAATATGATATGGTAGGAAACAAATTTAAAATAATACAAGAGCTCAGAAATGATTAATTCTTATAATTAATTTTCCAACATTGAGTAACTTCTCAATAAGCCACTGACGCAATGTACTTACAACTTTCCCCCTAACTGCATTATCTCATTCACCTATCTGGTGATTCAGTTTCAATGGGTGGAATGCATTCTGAATCTAGCAGTTGTTGCTAGTACGGTAAACCTCGGACAAGCTTTGGGGTGACCATTAGTAATATCATGTTTGAACGGCATTGTATTTGTATGAATAAAGAATATAGCTAGCAATGACATAATGCAAGTTATTAGAAAACTAAAGATTTTACAGAGTGGCAGAGGTCAATGGGACATTCTCTTAAAGAATTGGTCATTACAGTCAGAATGATATGATCACTTGCTTCAGGGTCTCCCCTGGTGTAATAACAAGACTTGAGTCAAAACACCCAACGCATCCCTCTTCATTGGTCATTGGACATGAATATGAAAATCCTTACCAATGATGCTCCTGTCTGGCTAGATGTTGTAGATGGGTTCTTGATGTATCAGGCACAGAGGGTATCATTGTTTTCTGAATTATGATCTGGTGCACACATATTTTTGAGTTATAATTTGTCAAACAGAGAGAAGGTATTCTAATATTTAACAGATCATGTGTGAGGATCACATTTAGAAGGAAAAGCAAAAGAGCTTTACATCCATTAACTTCAACTTTGAACAATCTGTGAGTTATTATTACTCAGCAATGTCAACAAAAAATTAACACCATATCAGATACTTTGTATCATGAAATGGATACTTGCCTATAACAACACGGTACAGTTGATGGATTATTTCTTCATCTTGAAATATCACCTGTCACCTGCGGTGAACAGCTAGGAGCCTCAGACTAACATTCCCATTAATTGGACCACCTTGACGAATGTAGAGCGTGCTTTCAACTGGAATGTGAACAGCACAATGTACATGCCATTGCCAGTACATTCACAGTTACCAAACATTCAGGAATCTGAAACATGTGTATATGTCGATGAATTCATTGTGGTGTATATAAATTTCATATTAGTGCCATTCTCATTGGGCTTAAAAAATTGAGAAGTAAAAAAAATCGCAAAGTTAGGGTGAAAGTTGTGTAGCAACCGTACCAAAAGCCGAATGGTCCTATTGTCCCTGTCCCCTAAATTCATGATTTTTCAAACTTCATGATTTTTTAAGCCCAATGAGAATGGCACTATTAAGTATTTTTGTTCTAAGAAATAGGTCGTAACATTAGGAAAACATGTGAAACTGTAACTACTTGTTGTAGACATTAAATAAAAAAAAGTCATAAATTAAACTTTTCAGTATGCACCCTCTTCCATGATTTGTGAATACAAACCATGTTAATAATATTTGTTGTTTATGGTATATTACAGCTCTTCATAAAATGTACCTGTCATCATCAATCAATTCAATCATATTTCTTAACTACATATTGATCGGTCTTCCTCAGCCTAGACAGCCTTCAATCCAGATCCTCATTACGTATTGATCTCATTGATATGCATGTTGTGCCACAATTGCACATATCAATATGTGAATGTGTGTGTACTCAATACGGAGTGTGTAATATATCTTGCTGGTGGCCATGAATATCTTGTGTTATTGAAGCAAACTCACTTTAATGACTTGAATGTGCAGTTAAACATGCTATATACTGATACATGGACAGTAAGAAAAAGTCAATTTTGTTTTCTTATTAGTATTTGCATGAGAAGACAACCCATCAATTATTGTTTATGTTCGCATCATACAGCTGCAGAAAATATCAATATGATATGCACGACACAAACATTAATTAGGATCGGGTAATGGATTGATTGGAATATTTACATTAGAATCTAAGATATTTATCCAGTGGTCAAACATGGCATCTCACAGTGGGAGAGGGAGAGGGAGAGGGAGGGGGCGAGGGAGGGGGAGAGGGAGAGGGAGGGGGAGAGGGAGAGGGAGGGGGAGAGGGAGAGAGAGAGAGAGAGAGAGAGAAAGAGAGAGAGAGAAAGGGAGGAAGTGAGGGAGAGAGAGATGTAGGTTGGGGAGGTGGAGGAGACCTTTTGAATGTGGCAGAAATACCTCAATTATAATCTATTAATAACACAGCCAGCTAGGTACATATACTTCCTCACCCCCATCATCACTTCCATTCCCCCCATTCTCCAACGCCCTACCAACCCCAACCCCGTACCCCTATCCCCAACATAAGCATACAACCCATGAAATCTTACAAGAAAACTTGTTCTATGGGGAGGGTGTCAAAACATGCATCCTTCCAACACTCCAGCAATACCGGGCCAGCACAATGGAGCTCCAGCAAAATAATACACAAATCCAGTTAGAGTAACACTGCGAAGCAGCATTCATCACCCTTGATTGGCTTTAGCTTACAACCTCCACTCCGTTAAACAAACCGTCTTCTATTCTTGTCCAGCCCAGCTCAGCGCTTCATTCATCCAATTTTGAGATGAAGTCCTAGGAAGGCGCGAAACACTCACAAATAGACTGACAACCGAGGTGTCCCCAGTCTCCGACCTGAATAAATTGCGAATGAAACAACAATGCAGTGATAAACAAGCCTTGCGAGTACGACTACAAGCAAGAAGGCCTCAACGCTTCTAATGGTGTCCACAGTATCACCCATGTGAGGAAGGGAGTCCCCACTGCAGACATTTCTCACATTTAGCCCCCCTTCTCGTCCAAAGGGGTGGCAATCCCGATCTTAAGTTCATTACCCCTTTGTCCTCCTGCCCCATTGCCCAGGAAGGCCCCGCGGGGTTTGGGGTTAGACAGATTGAAATCGCCATCAATGAAAGACCAGCAAGGTGAACTTGTCCTTGTTCCTGTGTGTATAAAGGCCTTGTTGATAAAACGATTCAAGGAGTTTAATGGGTGATTCCACTGTGGGTTTCTAATTTCAAACATTTTTTTTATTCCCTGGTTGATTTGTCCATTTCTGCAACCCTCATTCATGGTGAAGTAAATATTGAGAAGTTGGGATTGAATGACACTATGTGATCAATTCATTGTCCCTTCATAAAAAACAAGCCCATAAACATTATTACCTATATAAATCTTAATCAGAAACCAAGGATTTCAATCATGAACTGATGGTTCATTTTGATGGGCTTCCATATTTAATAGAAGGGTTAAGAGTGGTATAGAATTGTCAATTCTCTTGAAATTGCTATAATGTGGCCAGAGAATATCTATGCAGTATATGAGAGCACATGCAGAATAATACTGGCCTGTTAACGCAAGTTGACAGATCAAGGCTAGGAATAATCAGAAAGATCCATTAGTAAAAAGCCTGTTGTTTGTTTAACCCTCTCAATACCAAGGGTACATTTCAGCGCATAATAACTAAGTAGGCCTTTGTGGTTTGGATCTCTTAACCCTCTCAGTCCCACAGATGATAAACTGTGTTGTAATCGATATGGGACTATCATTGTTTGGTACTAAGGGGTGAAAATGAGTACCACAATACTGCTGACCCATAATCTCATGCCATGTGTTGGTAAATATTACAGGATCCGTATTCATGCGTAATCATGCTTTTAGATCGTGTTCAATATAATTTGAGACAATTCCTTCACGTTACAAGTTGATGGATTAGATTTCTATAGAATTTCCTTCCTGGACAGAGTGTGCCTGTGACTCACGTGGCATTTAATACAGCCAGATTTGGGGGCTTTCCATGTCTACACCTTTCCCTTTTTTAACTCATTGCATGCTAGATAAAGTGTTGCCTATGCGCTTTGTGTGTATTAGTTTGGCCAGAATGCACATGTGGCATATGAAGAGTTAATGATGCTGTTCACATGACACTCCATGCAGACAGGGAGTTCCTGCCATTGCAGGTTATGGACATTCATGGCCAAAGATACTCTAGATTATATGCTCTACCATTCACACTATGTGTCTACATATCAGCACAACCCAACAACCCAAGGAGATTGTTGGTAGGGAAGGGGTGGGGGGATTCAAACACTGAGGTGAAGTTATTTTCATGCTGGCGAACAGCCTCTCAAATGAGACACCATTATGACTCACCAACACTTCCCAAGTTTTGATCAATGCTTAATGGCACCTTTGCCTTTTGTGGTAGCACTTGGCCCATGGCAGATGAGAGGAGATGTGTGACAGTAATTTGATGAAATATCATTGATGCTATCAGGCAATACCACAAAAATTATTTTTATTCTCCCTCTTCTGCCTGTAATTATTCTTACAGAATGTATTTACCCCTTTCTGTCCATGCTATCATTAGGAGAAGTAGAAACATCAATCACTATTTCCATCAGTAATGTTATGACAATAATATGATTTTGAAGTAGTACAATAACAGTTCTTCAAAGAAAATAGACCAGAAAAATGTTTTAATTTATTGTCAATCCTGCTACGAAGCATGCCTTTGAAATTTTGAAAATAAAACCCAAACTAAGGCAACTCTTAAAGATTGTCCGTCCCTTTTGCAAGCTTAAATTTTGAAATCGTCTATCACGATCGTAAATTGAAGAAAGTGTGATTCAAGACCATTTCTAAGAATATAGCATGTTGAAGCTTTCTGTATATGTAAAAATTCAGCCGTTAAATTTCAAACCGACTTTTTTCGTACTACGAAAAAAGTATTAGTCTTCGTTACAGTATCTATGTGGTTATTATGCAAGTGTGAAATCCTAATTTTATGAGTAATAATTTATAATTTTATGAGTAATTACCAAACTATGGAGATGATTCCTTCTATAGAACAATTTTTTTTCATAATGCGTTTTATAATTTAATAAACAGATTAATCAACAAAGCAGATATTTCAACACAAACTGCTAAGAGCCTGAGGCAAAGACTATTAATCAGACGTTGTTTACGTGCATTATTTGAATTTTACACTACGTATCAGTTTCAAATTATGAATATACAGCTTGCTAACACTTCTCTATATGTTTTGACAATGTTTCGATGGTTTAGTGGTGATCTGCAAAAGGGACTGGCTGTCTTTAAACAAAAATTCCTTTAAAATTTGGGTCATCACCTCAAAACCACAATAAACTTGCCAGATACATGTGTAATAGTTTACCTTCTTGCAGTTGATAACCATCTTTATTTGTAAATTTGATATGACCTGGAAGTAGGGAAGGCTAATGTGAAAAATATAGTCAATATAAACAATATTCCTGTTTTCCTATCTATTTTGGCAACTTTAAAATGGTGAAATCATAGTAACAGGTCACAAGGAAGGAAATAAAAATACTTATTCAGCACTGATGATTTTGCCCAGTCATGTGACTGACTGACTGGCTGGCCAATTTCACTGCCCTCATATTTCAAGGCTATTTCAATTATCACACTAATAATTGAAAGATGCTAATGACCATATCACATTGCAACCTAGGTATTAGTGGAGTCTCTCTTCCCTTCCACATGATCTTCAATGCACACACCTTATGTACATGTAGACCGTTTAAAATGATAGACATGCCTTCCTTGGCTTGCCCTGGGAGATATTCTGATGAATTCTGAAAATTGTTTTAATTCTGATGCCATTTCTTTCTTGCCTGATTTGTTAACATGCCCCCCCCCCCCCTCTTCCACATGCCACCTTCTTCTTACATCCTGTCTCTTGCTCTGCACACCTTCCTCTTTTTCTTATCTTTCCTTTTTAATGACATTTTATGTTGTTTTCTTTTAATCTTTCTCGCATACACACACTCATACCAAACTACACATACCTTGTTGTTTGCCCGCTCTTCCGATCTAAATACATGTATATATTTCTCAAGAATGTTCATTAGTTTGTATTTTGAATCTTCAATTTCATTGTGATTGCAACCTCTTCAATTCTTCGTACATGTATCTATCTATTTATCTATATATGTTTGTCTTCTTTCCCCTTATCTCCCATCATTCTCTCTCTCTCTCTCTCTCTTCACTTTCTCTTTCTTTCTCTCTTTTTACCATTCCCCCTATCTATCTCCTCTCTCTCTCTCTCTCTCTCTCTCTCTCTCTCTCTGTGGCTGTCTGTTTCTCTGTTTCTCTCTGTTTTTCTGATTCTCTCTCTGTTTCTCTCATCCACCCACACACACTTACTCAGAGTCCACATTGTTTCATTCCTGTATTCAGCCAAGAATTCACCACATTCAGGAATGACTACCTACTGTAGTAGCCATAGTCCCAGATCTGTATCACACATTTCCCATCAGACAACCCGAATAGGGTATTTAGTTGCCTCTTAAGGGCACTTAAGCAATTAAGTTAGGAAAGCGGGATGGAGTGAAAAATTGATCAAATGTGACAGGATATGAATTACATAAAAGGGGGAAATGCTAGACCGCTGTTTGTGTCTTGATATTACAAATAAACAGGACGGAAGGAGAACAAAAAAAAGGCGGAAGACATAAGAAAGTGCGCACCCTCAAGCCTGAACTTTGCATCAAATCATTTGCCATTAATGCCTTTGTGAAGTACATAATCCACATCATGATAGAGAAACATGGAAAATGAATTAATAAACAGTTCAAACACTGATGTATCAAACATCTATTCAAATGAAGTCACACCTCCATTAAAGCAAGATATTATTACAATTTCAAAGTTAGAAAATCTGTCATGAAGTAATGATTCTCGGATTTCATCTCCAGAGAATGTCAGCATTTATCTGCATGCAGTCAATTTGTTCCATTTACGTAACGGAAAAATCTATTCCCATGACTTTCTTAACCTGCTGCTGCTGAACAGTACAAAGATGGTCTCCAGTAAGCATGCACTTTTCCCTTTGGATTTTCAGTGCAGAAACCCCTTGAAAGCATGCATACAATTTCAGCCCTGTAATATTAGAGATGCTATGCTGCGCTATACTACTAACACTGCCCCCCGGACTGTCGGATACAAGCAGTTTGAGTGCTTAAGGCTTAAAGCTAAAGAGAACATTCACATTCATTCTCCATAGAAATACACAAAGCAGAGAAGATTGGCAAAATTTATTCTCTTTCTTTTAACTAGTGTGTTAAATGTGTTGTTGCAATACATGAAGGGTAGCAACATCCTTTGGAATTAGCATTAATGTTTTGTTTCTGTAAGAGAAGTAACTTGCTGATTAGCAAAGTGGTTTCATTCTAAATGTATGGACGGTTTAAGAATAAATGTTATGCATTAATATATAAGTTAATCATCATGGTTTGTGAAAGAAAAGTAATATTTTAGTTATGTTTTGAAATGGAACAATCAAAACCTTTTGACAGGAAAACAGAAATTGGAAAAAAAAATGGAGATTAGAGTTTGTTCCCCTCAGCAGTTTCGAATACAACATCACATCACCTTTCTACAGTGTATGCAAGGGCAATGTTCTGTGTTACAACTTCTCACATTTCTACAGAAAGCCTTCCAACTACTGATTGATATGTATGGCTTGTCCAAGTACAAGTTGACAAAGTTGCACTGACATTTGTTTGACTGGAGAGGGCAGTAGCACTGAGACTGACGTGGAGATATTTTGTTTCCCATTCATGGACATGACATAGGCGAGAATGGAGGAGAGATGGGAAGACGATCATTAGGGATGGGGACAGGGAAGGGGGAAGAACAGAAGGATGGGAGAGAAAGAGCTGAGAAGGTCTAAGAGAAAGAATGAATGATGGAACAATTCGATATTTACAGCTTCTGACAGTACCAAATATATAATAATCAATACAATATGGATTGACTACTAGATTTAAACAGTGTTAAAAAAACACTATTGTCCACATAAGACTAAAACATTCAAGGATTTTTTTTAATTCTTAATGTACCTTGCACTCTGAAAAAGGACAAGTTCAACAGTATAAGAGCCATTTTATCATTCATTCTTTATAGGAATCATCCGATATTTTATGGAAAACAGATGGTGATGATGATAATGGAAGTTATAACGATGATGATAAATTGATGATGTATACATGTACTTATTGCATATACAAAAACACTTTTTAGGTAAAATATATCTTTAACACTCCTCAAATTATGGTTCAAAAAAATGTGCATGTCAGGGATTAATATAAAATTACATTGTCTGTCAATATAAAGTATCAACTTATCGTATGAAAATTTGTTTGCCCTAAAATGTAAAATTGTATCTCAAATAACAATATACACCGTACACTAAAATTGAAGTTAACATCAAATTACAAGCACTTCACAATTCTAAGCAAATAAATACATTGTTGTAATGCATGTAGCTATCCTTCATGGCATCTAATCCCATGTTTATCATGAGCTCCTCATTTAAAGAAGCTTACAAGTTGAAGAAAGGGTTACCTAATGCCATTCCTTCATGACAGGCACAATATTGAGGGAGATCATTGGAGCTGAAGAGATCTACTCCTATTCTTCTAATCTTCTGAGATACTCCAATCCAGCCTTAATAGTATTAATGACCAAGCTGAAGGGTTATAACAGAAAGCTGGTGACCTATTTATACAGTGCAATGAGCACAGACCTCCCTCAGGCAGTCGGGCGATCTTTTGGTTGGCTAATGAGGCATGTATGCAATTCACACAGTTGATTTGTTCCAGAAAATTAATGAGAGGGGCAGAACTAAGAAGGGGGAAATAAGAGACCATAGAGTTACAGTGCTCAGGCATCCACTAATTCATGAAACTCAACAGTGACATGCACATGTACCATTGAACATTTACTGTTGCCCCCAAGGCATGAAAAGGAGAGATTCATAGCTTGCTGCCACCACCACTGCAGTGTGTGTATGAAGAATACAATAGGCTGATCATTTAGCATAAATGCTCTTTTATATCTTGCAGAGTTCATAGAATATGAGAGTAAAGCATAATCATAACTCTAACCCTAACCTTAGGCCTAATATGTGCAGTTTAATTCATCCCAAAACATGATTTCCTGGTCCCTTTTAAATCGAAGTTGCTGCGTGTTGTTCGTGCACAAATTAGTGCATGCATGCCAAAATTTTTTGTATTAGTGCACGCATTCAGTAGTGTACCCATTCCCAAACGTTGTATATTCCGCCATTTTAATTTTCGTCAATTTTGGGACTGAGGCACAGACCACGGAAATCCACCCATGCAAAAAATTTTGACGGTCATTATTGATTGTTGTATCCCACATGCACACACTCCATCTCTGTTAGCTACAATGTTCTTCTATAAGAACTAATTGCGAGATTAGCTACACTACAGCTCAAAGGAATTGGCATCGGATAAAGGGAAAGGAAAGGGAAGGAACCGCAGTTTTGAACCATGGTATAATTTGTCCAGTTCAGCATGAAACATGATGCTTTTTACTCAAATGCATCATGTTTCATGCTGACCTGGACAAAATATACTGTGGTTTAAAACTGCGACTCCTTCCCTTTCTTCCCTTTCCCTTTACCTGTGCTAATTCCTTTGAGCTGTAGGGTAGATAGCTAGACATAGGCGCAGTGCTTATCTTGTAAATGTACTAGTATGATGCTTTGGGACTTTTCTTACTTGTGTTGTCTCATTTTGTAGGCCTGTGTGGTGGATCCTGGAATATGGGCCCACAGAATAAAGTGCTTGTGAAATGGTCGGGGTTGTCACAATTCACAAATATATCTGTATGTGAAATATGTCACATTTACAGTACTTAGCAGATACCACAGTAATGTGGATATACACTTCCTTTAACAAATTGTATGTTAAGATATAATAACTGTAATTTGAAGTTTGCCTCTTAGGTTCAGTTCTTTTCTTTTCTAAATATTAAGGAACTTAAGAGTTACTTATCATATTTTCAATTTACCTCCATGATCATCCCTATCACAGAAATGATACAAAACCTCAACAGGCTACTGTGATACTCTGAGTCTTCAAGATTAAGATGTTCAAAATTAAGCTGTAGACTTAACATAAGAACCTACCCAAAAATTAAGTTAATTTGAAATGTAACAGTTCATACAATTCTACTAAAAGTCAGTTTTCAGTTCCTACACAAATGCAACCTAAATGTGATCAACAAACAGAACTGCAATGCAAAAAAAAAAAAAAGAATACATGTACTGTAGCTTCAAACTGTTATCATGCTATACACACAAATATCTAATGAGCTTCACAGTATACCATGTGATAGTCCTTAAAAGGAATGAATTCCTTTCAGAAAAGCTCTGAAAAGAGCTGCTCTTAAGGCAAGTTATTATACAAAAGAATATACTAGGGAGGTGAAATACACGTCCCTGAATAAACAAATATATACTCCTTTTTGTTGTGAGTCATATTCCATCAATATGTACCTCACCCTTTATGAAGATTAACTTCAAATCATTATATGTGAATTCCAAACAGATCATCATTTATCCAATTTTAATGATTTTTTATCTGAGCAAGAGCAAATGACAACCAGATTAGTTTGCCAGAACACCAGCACAGGTGGTTACCTCCTTGGTCACACGCTATTACAGTCATTACTGTGAGAAACTCTGTAGTTCTCCTGCTATACCTTGAGCAGACATCTACCCTGGGCATGCAGAATGAGTGATGAATTATGTGTCGTAAGATAGCAAGAAAGTAATATAATCATAAGTGAATACCAGATGTGCTCTTAAGAGCTGTGCACATTTTTTTTTTGTACTGGATGATACATGTACGTATGGATGCCTGACATAGCATCTGGTAGTGTTTGTTGATTTGCTAACTGCATACCAAAGAAAGATGTTTTAAATTTAAAGGTAGGCCTCAAGCAAATATCATGCATTGAAAGCATGCAGCATCACAGATGAATTCAATGATGTACACTATTCATATGTCATGTAACAATGACCCTCTGCCAGTCTTTTGACACCAACCATTACCTTTTTCCAAGCAGGCATAATACATTTGTTGTGTTGCTGTTCAGATAGCCTCTTGCAAGAGTCCAGGTAGTCCTCTCTCCTCAGTCATTTCTGTGATGCAGATCATAGTCCAAACTCAGAGTAATTAAGCAATAAGGACAAGGTCAACTAGCACTAGGGCGCCACTGGACAACACAAACTTTCCTCAGCTTGATCTTAGGGGAGACTGATATTTCTCAGCGATTAACCTGACACTTGCACAGGATTAATTTAAAATGCCTGGGTTTGTTTGGGTTCATCTGAGATTTGTCTAAGACTTGTATAAAGTTTGTCTGAGACTTCTTTACAGTTTGATTTGACCTGTCGGAGACTTGCTTGAGGTCTGCTTCAGTACTAGAGTGTATCCACTGATAAACAAGCGGTACTTTCAATGCAGCTCCCCACCCCCACCCCCTTTCACCTTCTTTAAAATGCAAGCCCTGTCTGTAGCCAGTAACACCGCCTAATAAATTGAATTGCAAGTCAATGATTGATCCCTGATTGGGGCCTTTGGATTGAAGTGTTGTCAACAAGATTTTAGGAAAGGGGAACATAAGTGAGCGCCGCCTGCTACATGAACAGACATTACCAATTAGTATTAATCTGCAGAGAGAGTACAACAATATGACTTGACCTTTGGGTTGACAGTAAATTAGACAAATAAAGTGATATTTAAGCCTTTTCTTTGGTGAGCTCGCATATTTTGAGACAATAGACAAGAGACTATGAATAGACTTCAAATTTCTTAAAGGGCACAATTAAAGCACACTCCAGATTTTGACATTCTGACTGAACCAAGGTTCACACAGCACTAATATCTAACCCTGAGCAAAGGACTAATAAAATTAATTTCAAAGTGGAACAGGAGTCATTTCTCTTTTGTGCATGAATGTACAATTAAAACAGGTTTTCTTCTCCACAAATCATTAAAAATAGAGTTGTTACTCTATATTATCTTTCATCACAGGATAACGGAGAAATCAATGAAAAGGTGGATGCTCTTTATAGATGAAATTCACTCGCATATTTTGAGACAATAGACAAGAGACTATGAATAGACTTCAAATTTCTTAAAGGGCACAATTAAAGCACACTCCAGATTTTGACATTCTGACTGAACCAAGGTTCACACAGCACTAATATCTAACCCTGAGCAAAGGACTAATAAAATTAATTTCAAAGTGGAACAGGAGTCATTTCTCTTTTGTGCATGAATGTACAATTAAAACAGGTTTTCTTCTCCACAAATCATTAAAAATAGAGTTGTTACTCTATATTATCTTTCATCACAGGATAATGGAGAAATCAATGAAAAGGTGGATGCTCTTTATAGATGAAACTCACTCAAGCCCAGTTTGATAACATATTCACATTTTATGCATGTTTTTCACCAGAAAATGTCCAAGGATGATCCCAAGGCCTGCCAGAGGCTTGCCAAGATATGTTCATGCAAACTGTATGCCGACATGTCTTCATCAGAGGCAGTCCAATTTCTGCAAGGCAGATAGAAAATGGATCTACATCACCAGGCTTGATGTGTGCATTAAATTTGAATTTATCATAAGCTGATCTACGTCATTCATGTAGATTCCTGTAACATTGGTGGAATATATGCAGCAAAATTGTCACCCTCTCAAATTATATTGTTACTTTCACTCCCCTTTTAAAACTTTGGGTGAACAGATTTTAAATTGCTTCCCAGTTGGTGTTTTGCGTTTCTCTTGAAGACCACCATCTGTGCAGAAATCCTGCATACAGGTCCTGCAGGGAGACCTGGAATACCAAGCCACAAGAATTCTGCTAAAAAATTATGTACTGGCATGACCTCTGTTACGTGCACAGTCAGTATTATGAAATAGGCTTGTTAGTGTTATAAAATAGAAAGGACAACTATTAGACTGAAATTCACTAAATCAACAGAGTTCGATCAAAAGAAAAATAGTCAAAGAGAATAGACATGATTAAAACATTTATTTGGTTGCCAAAAATTTTAAAATTTTACCTAAACAAAAAAACGAGGAATACGTTATGACTTACACTAACACAACGATACAACTTGTTAACGCTATGATGCTTCTCCTAGTACAACCTTATAGTTCCTGCTTCTTCTGTTGTATTCAGAGATTACAGCATAGTGACAGAGCACTTTGGTTTCACTTTGCCTTACATTCTTTGCACTACCTTGAGTGATTACAGAGTGTTGAAACTGCCTGGTGCCCAAATGTTAATCCTAAGGTGTCGACATGTAAACAAGCTTTGAAATCTGACATAACAGCTCAAGAAAGTATTTTGAATATATGCCATTCAGAAATGTACCTCATCCATCTTTGATCAAAGCTTCCATATTTTCTACATGGACAAAGGATATTATTACAATGTGTTGAAAGTTTACTAGTGAAGACAAATACAAAGAAAGATACTTTGCTACCTGAGGTCACATTCTAAAATCTGTCAGGAAGATATGTGTATATGTTATGCATGAATAAGGTATGTCTTAGCCTGGCTCCCAGGCTGTGAGGCATTTCTTATCCAAACTATTCAACAAAAGGGTCTGACTGCAGAAGACTAATCACTCTTGGGTTTTTTCTCAAGCTCATCTGCAAAAAGAGGAGAATGTTGAAAGTGACTATGATAGTCTTATCATTACTAGACTCTGCTTTCCCATTTAGATTAATAGAAATGTCCAGCAGCCTGAAAACCAGGCTAGGGCTGTCTACACGAAGTACTACAATGGGGCTTTGAACGGATATTCCATACTCAAATTTTTCAGTCTGCGGGGAAAGACTGCACTGCATGTATGTTAAAAAAGCCAGGCTGCTTCATACCACATTGATCACTTTGAATTTATCATTTTGCTCCAATTTGTTGATAATCTAAAACTTTGTTCATAAATATTCATATTCTTTATCCAAACATGTTCCTCTTTTTACCATTCAAGGTGCATGAGGTCATTATCACCATGACTAGTGCAAATAAGTGACAGGTATCAATATGCATTCAGTAAATCACACAGTCAGTGGTGCTTCTTCAGCCATATCACTGAGTCATCACTTCAACAAATAAACTTCCCCATTTGGGGTTATCTTGGATTGACTTGTCCTTTGTGTTGGTGCTGTTTGAAGAACTGAGATATTCACATGCAGGTACAATTATGAAAACTTTCAGGGGATTTACATTACTAATTGTAATGAAGTATACAAATTTGAAGTAATCTCCTGGCTGTATGGTTATAATGGCTCAGATATGGTTCTGGTGAATCTGGACTTAATTTTAGATATTTACACAGGCTATGATGCTGTGTTCTTATTTAATTGATTTGCAAAATGTTCTTGAAACAACACTTAAAATTGTTTTATTATTAAGCTTTTTCTATGGTATTTTCAACAAACAAGGTATAAATCAACAATATGGTGATCAAAGGTGCAGCAGGTCATTCACGGGAAATACTCTCCTCAAATTGACTCAAGCACTCAGCTCATAACCAGTGCAATATAATTTGGTAGCCCAGGAGCAAATTGCTCATAGAGCTAAATGCTACCCAAAATCCTTGGAGCAACAGAAAGTAACCTTTGAATTCATTTTCCAATCCTTATTGGGGGAGAAAAGAAGCAATTCTGACAGAATGCTTACAAGTTGTGCAAAGGGGTGTAAGAGTAAGCACTCGTATTGTGGGAAGTCTAAATGGGGAAACAAATCATAGGGTGAGGTAGGCAAGTCACATATTATAAAGTCTTACATGTACAAACCTCCCTAATGCTATCTGTGTACAGGGAAGACAGTACTAACCAACTTTGAATTATAAGAGTGATGACATCAGAGAACTATATTAGCATTCATCTCTCTCTCTCTCTCTCTCTCTCACTCTCTCTCTCTCTCTCTCTCTCTCTCTCTCTCTCTCTCTCTCTTTCTCTCTCTCTCTTTGTCTCTTTTCTGTTCTCTCCATGTTTACAAATATTATCTTCAATCTTTTTTTCTCCCTCTCTCCTACCTATCCCTCTATTTGTGTTATCTCATTTATCTTCCCTTCAAAATCTATCTTCAGCTTCATAACTCTGTAGGCTACAGATGTTCTCTGTACTATATTCATAGTCTTCCAATTCCTTTTAGTGTTTTCAAACTGACATTTGAACATGTTGATAAAATTACAGTTCATATCAAATATGACAAATGTCATGTAATCAACTTACATTTCGAGAAGTTTACATACTCAAGGACCAATGCAAACTCGATTGTAAAAGTAATCCTCATATTGTGTTATCATTGGTCAATACCTACACTATCATCACACAGACTGAGATCATTCCTACTGCACCTACTAGGCTACTGTACATGTACCTTGACATCCAAGAGGTTAATTGATTGCAGAAACGCTACAGAGTTAATCACTGCCATATGACATTGTTTAATACACACACTATACAGAGTACAACAACATGTGAAGTTTGCTGTTGAAAAGTACTCTGTGCACCAATTGAACATGTCACATGTTCTGGTACTGTATCAACATGAAATGCAATACAAATATACGGTTAAGACTGCTTAATTGCATAAGCTGCTGATTATCATGTAGAGTTTGCAGAGATTGCCTACTAGTTACTAAAAGAATGCAACTTTAACAATGTACATGTAGTTTAACTTGTATGCAAAAAGACTTCATATATGATACATCATGTACATACACCTGTACACAAGCCGAATTGAGTTAGATTTCATGCAATCATAATTAATACACAGTTTTGCAATACATGCCTTGATATAAAAATGTCTCTGCAATACACTAAAAGCCCTCTGGAAACAAAGAGAAAATGCCCTGCTAATAAGTTACCACTGTAGCTACAGTGTAGTACACTCGGCTGGCAATTTATTACACCCTTCACTTTTGATTTCAATCACAGTTGTGAGTGGTTATTGGATAACATGCAAGGGGGCAAATTCCTGACTAATTTATGGCCCAACGGCTCAGCAGGCATGTTTACATTTTCAACTGCATGTTCACTTTGTCATCATACTGCAGGTCATTATTAGTAAATCTTCAGCTCCATTAGTCTGACTTCCAGCCTGTTAAGCATTTCTAAACTGAATTATTTAATAAAGGAATCTGGCTGCTGTAGACTTATAATTCTCAATTTCTTCTCTGGTTCCCCATTGAGAAAAAGGGGAGAATGGTATGGTGACAGGTCTTGAGAGTATTAGACTATAGTTTTCAGTTTAAATCAGAAATTCCCAACAGCCTGAAAACCAGGCTACCACTCTATTTGGAGTCTGAACCAAGATCCTTTACATATTTGTTGTAAACATTCTGTTGTTTATGATATCACATCTCTGTTATTTGTTTTATTTTCCTCATAAATCTAGTCCTTGTTGTTATCAAATGTCCAACGTTTGTTTTAAAAGTTCTTACTTTGCTTTTCAAGTACACATTGATTTAGTTTAATAAGCTGTAATTACTGAATACTCCATTTGTCAACCTGTAATACTGTAAGAAGGAAATATAAATGATTGATATCTGAAAAGTGATAACTGAAAAGTGATAACTCAAACCAAGCTGAAAAGAAATCATGAAGTGGAAGGATGGCAAGTGTTTGGGGAATAGGTTTTGGAACACGTCATATATTAACATTTCATGGGCATTGTTCTGTTCTCAACTAATTACCTGATACACACTAAAAGTGTTAGGTTCTGATTTGAAAAAAAAAAAAGTGAAAATGTAATTAAATATTTGATGAATTTTTCTTTTTCTTTACCCCTCTGCATGAAGACCCTTGCACCCCACCCAACACCCCCACTTTCAGTTACCTCAAATAATTAGTCCCCCCCCCCCCCTCTCTCTCTAGCCCTCTCTTTACTTTGACCTGGATCTCCTTCAACTTAGATGTAATCTTTATATCACCTCTCTCTGCCACACCTTGATCCTTTTCCTATCTCTTTTCCATGTCTCTCTCTCTCTCTCTCTCTCTCTCTCTCTCTCTCTCTCTCTCTCTCTCCCTCTCTCTCTCCATCTCAATATTCCTTTTGTTTTAAACATGTTTGCATTCAGCTGAAATTATCCACCTTTCTGTGTGTGTCACTGTCTCTGTCTCTCTCTCTTTCTCGCTGTATGTCTGCCTGTCTCTCTCTGTTATTGAAAAGGAAAACATACTATGCCTAAAAATAATTTAAATTTATGCATGTCTTAGCACATGTGAAACATGCTTTAAACTTACCATTGTGCTTTCGTTGAGACACACAGAATTTGCGACAATTTGTTCATAAATAATCACGGTCAAACATCTAGTAGATAAAGACCACCCAGGTGAAAGAAATGTTTATAATGTACGTTGTACCATGTGTACTAGCATTATTCAATACAATGTGAATTTAAAAGGGATATTATTTGCTTTAACAACATAGTGAAGAGTATACATTTACATGAGCTAACTATTTTTTAAAACTAACATGTATAAGACAGTTTATTTTAACAGTTTACCAATAGCTCTGAACAATCAACAATATTCACACTACTTTGATTTTCAGGTCAGTGGAATAACATAAGAGCACACATATTAACTGGAGGCAATTTGATTCCCCCTCTCACAAACACACACGAACACTGTGTTCTTTCCTAAACTGATGCTAGTCTCTAGCTATTCACAGTACCCAGCGAAGGCCACAAAGCAATAAGAGGACAACATTAGACCCACATTCACCAGCCACTTTTCAGTTGTTGCATAATCTTCTGAAAAATGCTTTAGACTGTAAGATCTAACAAATGCCGCAGCAAAGCAAACAACTCGTCTCTCTTTTTGTCAAATAAAATTCCCAGGCCCAGACTTTTAGCCTTTGCCACTCCTAAAGATACATTTGATGGAGTAGTCAATAGAAATACTAGACCTTTATTACTTCGATCAGTGGACCATACCAATTCATTCTCTTTTTATTCGCACTTGTTTGCAACTGTTGCTTAAATTCCATCACATGGTTAACAAACAGAAAAGGAATGTTTTCATTTCAGTGTGGGTATGATTATCTCATCCACATTCACCCCATTCCATCATGGCTGAACCACTTTCATAAAAAATAAAGGAAAATTCCATTTCCATACAATCTTTCCCAGCTGTTTGCTAAAGAAAAGAGCAATAGATCAAACACATTCAGCCTACCTAACAGGGGCCATATTCATGAAACCTTACTAAGCCTAGTTAGCTATCAAAGTGCATCCAGGTACATGAAATTTTAGTAACTTACTAGGCTAGTAAGCTTTCATTAATATGGCCCCAGATCTTCTAAATCTGAAAGAAATTTGGGGAGACTATACAAAGTGTAAATAGTGAACAGCCACTAATCTCCAGCCTACATTACAACTTGTTGGACCCAGTCTACTAGTTTGTCACTTAAGATTTATTCTTCCCAGGTCAATGTTTATGTTTGACAATGACTAAACTGTAATTAACCTACAGTTACAATTGTAGTATAAACATATTGTCTACATGTATAACAATCACTTGTGTAATATTTGCACAGCTCCTACTAAGTGCAAACATTTAATAAATCAACTCTAGTGGGTGCTAAAATTTGTGTTGTAGGTATGCTACAAACTAGAAACTGCACATTGCAGAGAGTATGTAGATTCTGCCTTTTCTGATGGCTAGAAGTACAGTGTTGCACGCTCCTTCGCCGCCAGAGCTAGGGCGGGAAGAGTGTGCTTATGCGCCTACATCATCTGCTGTTCAACATTTTCTTCCACCATCACATGAAGGAAACAAACAAATAGTACTTTGTTAATCAATATTCATACTCATATCTTCACACACACGTTCTCCCTTGTGTTGTTCAGAGACAAGTTGCTAACTCACAAGGCTTACCTCGTTTGTCGGGATTGAGGAATCATCTGAATCATAATCTTCCAAAGATGCTAATCCAAAACTTCCGAGTTGATCGCTCCATTTCTCGTCCCACTTTCTTGTCAGGTGGTAGAGGCGGTGTTCCTTGCCATCAGACCAGCTCATCTTTCAAGGAGATCCCACAAGTTGTATAAATCCAATAAATTCCTGACTATCTGCAGAGAAGTAGGCCTTATACAGGGTAAAACGTGTGTGAAACTAGGAGAAGTACAGCGTTCTCAGTCCTATGTTTATGCAGTCTGTGCAGCACTAGTAGAACCAGACACATGTGAAGCGGCTCGCGACTGCCGTATCCATCACGATAGGCACACGACTGAGCAGACTACAGGTAGTTTCCCCGGTCCAGTATCGGTACAATGCACCTGTGTATGCAAGCTCCGCTGGCCGTGCGATGACGATTTTGTGGTATCGAAGTAAATTAGTTTTGAGCGCCATCTGTGGCTCAATACAGCGCAATGATGTGTTTTCTGATCTGGATCGCATCAGGAAGACACGACAATTTATCATGACATCATATAAGTCCTATGACAGTTAATGTGCTTCTGAAACGAAGTATAAACATTGATTAGTCATGTAAATAAGTTTATCCATTAAAATCTAAATTAGCTTCTCACACACAGATATTCGAAATATGTTATTTTATTATCCAAACGTACAAAAAAAAGAACTATCGGATCGCAGAGGCCATGTGTAATCTAAATAATGTATGTGGATTTTACTTTTCTAGGTTATTACCGTCTATAATATAAGCTTCCTACTTTCATGTTCATGTATATTTTATGTAAAAAACAAAAATGTGAATCAAATTGATTGAATTCAAAGGGGAGGACACAAAAAAAAAGATCAGATAGAAATAGGATAAACGGAAATGAGTGTAGTAGACAAAGAAAAAACTAGAGAAAGAGAAGAGAATAAGAATAATAGAAAAATAAAGAAAAGACGGGGAATGAATATGTGAGAATGGAAGTTCGCATTATTTTCTTTTCCCGATAATTGGTCATTATTTGTTTCCATAGGGCCTACCTACGAGGTAATTACGTCAGCGTTTAGTTTTAGTTTTGATTTAAGTTTTCATGTACATAATTAATGGAAAATTACCAAGAACACTTATAAGGTATTAGCTATTAACTTTTTAGGCTACCGGCTACGTCTATTTATCAAGATGTTTTAATTAACACGCGCCTAAATCAAACCATTGCTATTTCCTCAATATGAATGCACTGTAGCGTGAGGGAAATTAAATACAATGACAAACATTTTAGTTAAATGTTAAAACATGGCGGTACGGGAATAACTTCGGAAAAGGTAGACCTATACAGAGACAATATCAATTACAAAAAAGATAATGATCGAAGACTTTGAAAGTCCTGGTATAGAGATGTCAATCTTGACGTAAAGCATAATTTTGTTAATTTAAGTGTATTGAAAAATAAGTTGTTAGTTTTCTTAACGTCCTTTGTTGAAAAACAAACACAAAACAGTGAGGGCTCAATATGATAAGAGTATATACTTGTGTCAAATTGCAATAAAGAGTTAACGGGGAAATATGCCGTGCCCGAGCTGCTCTAACCATTTATGTGAGTGGGGTGGTAGAGAGAGAGAGAGAGAGAGAGAGAGAGAGAGAGAGAGAAAGAGAGAAAGAGAGAGAGAGAGAAAAAGAGAGAGAGAAAAAGAGAGATATATAATGAGAGAAAGGGAGAGAGAGAGAGAGAGAGATGGTGCGATCACTAGGTCGCGAACACAATGTATACTATCATGTATACTATCATACCACATTGCAAGTTCATGAAAGTGAAACTGTCACTTGAGAGTAAAACAGATGAATGAAGTCGAGGACGAACGATCGTCGAAACACCGGCACGCTGTGTGCGTGATTATGTGTATTCCTGATCGATTAATATGAAAAGTGAATTGGGAGATACGGGTCCTATATTTTTGTTTCCCTTTTGACAGGGCAATATTATGGTACAGGTCTTCAATGGAGAGCAGTTCAACCCATATTACACCTTTCGCCACTTTTCTTTGGCGTTCTGAAGCACTGTGAATCCATGCTATCAGCTTGCTGTCTACTCTCAGACTGTTTATTTACCTGACAGAGTACTACCTCTGATTGGCTTTCTTTTGATTTTTTACCATGTTCTCTGTCTGCTCTAGAGAATCGCACACGATGGTACACAGGTAGGCCTCATGTATTCTTTTACTTTTTCTACATTGCTATTTTGTGTTGCAATCGAGGTATGATCGAAATCTTTTATAAAAAAAATATCTTTCGTTTAAGTCACGTTTAATTTTCAGCAAATGGTCATCACACCATTGTGCAAAGCTATCTACCATATCGTCATCAGAAAAGTATAAGATCACTGCCAGGCGCGCCGGAACCCTTCGAAGATTGAGGTGGGGTGGGGGTGAGAGGAACCTTACAAAGGGCCATAATTTGATGATTAAAAACATGTATTTTATTTGAACTACACCCCCTCTCCCCCCCCCCCCCCCCCGCGCCCTCCGACCTTAGCTGTCCCAGTCGGTAAATTCACTAAATAAATGGTTAGTATTATTTTTAAACTTTTGTAGCGGTGCGATAATCAAAGTTCGTCCATCCAAAGAGAGGGATAACATATAATTGCAATCATTAAATCTACATTTGTAGTGCTGTCTTGCACCTTAATTTCTTACTTTGATAATTACTTTGCGAGGCGAGAGAAGCGAGTGAGCACCTCTAAAGATTTATATTCGATTAATGAAGCGCGAACAAAAGTCATAGTCCTACACATGTCTACATTGCAGCATGTGTATTACGACATGAACATGACTTTTTGTGTGCGTGTGTGTGTGTGTGTGTGTGTACGTGGAACTTGCATTTGAGCTAAAGCAATGTACATATGATATATCATATCCCTCATATCCAGGCAAGTTTGTTCTCAAGATAGCATTTGCTCGTTCAAGATGTCGCAGGTTATAATTTGTTTTAACGTGTAATAACGTGTACATAGAAACACTTGGATTAAAATATTTGCGCTTAGAATACAATTACAGAAAAGGATAACCTATAGAAAATGGGATATTTCGTTTTGTGAGAGCCTACGAGCGCGCCTTTTGATTAAGGAAAGTATCCCCCACAAATGTGCGAGGAAGCGAGAGCCAAACAAAGTACTGTTGACAACCGAAATTTTAATATGACCGGGAGCGCATAGCGACCGAGCGGAAAGATTTAATCGTTTAATAGTAGAAACATTTCATTTAGAGCTCTAAAAATGTTTTTTTTCGCATCGCTACATTGTATGCCTAGTAGAATATTGGCTGTTTTCGTCTTGTGAGGGAGAAATCTACAAAAGTAGATCCCACATACGTTTTACCCTTGTCCAGGTCCCAGGGGCCAGGATGTTGCTTACCTCAAAGAAATGAGGTCAATATGTTTGTGGTGGTAGCCTTTTGTGAAGTCATAATGTACAGCAAGGCTATTACAGCATATAGTGTATATTATTTCAAAGCTAAAAAAAAAAAACACGTTTCATAGACATGAACGTGTACGTACATTGCACATATCCTGTACACCGAGGCATGCGCACTTTGCGCTAATTGGCCTATGTCAGGCTTGTAGTTTCATTACTATTAGGATAACCCATCTCGGTAGCAAACATTGCCGTGTTGTACAAAATGCTGCTTTAGCTAATATTAAAGTATGAACTTTGGAAGCTATAACTATGTATGCGGTTAGTTAATGAATCAAATGTTTTCAGAGATTATCAAACATTTATCCTGGCAGTTTGTCAAGAAGTTTCTTTGCATTAGTGAGACGAATTCTTTAGATATAAAGAAATGTGTAATTTAGGGAAATTCAAATTTTTGGGGAAAATTATGAAAAATCATATTTACTACCCAAATTTCTTATAAAAACCACACACATTCCTGCCAAATTTGATACTATCTTGTAGTGTTTTTAACGCTCTTTAATATGACACCTTATATGATGTGTGAAAATGAACCATTTTATAGCGGTCATTTTTAAGAATTGCTCTCCTGGGCTAAAATCGAGAGGGCTCAATATCCAAATTTGCGTGTAATACATCATTTTAAGGCCCGGTCACACCGCCAGAACTTTACTGGAGCGTTCCTGGAGCGATGAAAAAAAAATCATCACCGCTCATTACCGTTCACCATCGTTTAACAAACGTTGGCCTCCGTTGAGGCAGCGCCGTATACGCTCGGCCACCGCTGATGGTCCCTCCCACCACTCTGAAAGTTTTGAGCTGCACAAAATATTGCGAAGAACGGTGAGGAGCGGTGAGGAGCGGTGAGGAACGGCAATTTTCCGTTCCGGCAAAGTGCACCACCGCTCCAACAACGCCTAGTCAAAGTTTGGCACCGCTAGACGCAAGTTCGTGGACGCTTGGGTCCGCTAGGCCAACGCAGAAATCTTGAACGCCGGACCATGCACCGCTGCATCGCCAGCTTTTCCCGGGCGGTGATTAAACGTTGCACAAACTTTGGTGGAGTGGTTGTAAGCGTTTTACGAACGGGAACGGGATTGCTGGATCGGTGTCGGGCGTTGAAGCAGCGATCCATTGGGATCGCTGGTTAGGCGTTGGTATGGAGGTGTCGGAGTGTCACCACTCGCGTCACCGCTAAACCAACGCCCGCTACCGCTCGCTTCCGTTAAAGCAACGCTAAAGCAACGCCGGCTTCAGCGGTGCACCGCTAAGGCAACGCCTCTGTTTTCGTTTTCTCCCCATTTTGTGCGCGTTGACGAGCGTTGTCGAAGTTCGGCCCCCTCTCCCTACTGTTCAAGGAACGCTTCAACTATTCGGACGGTGTGACCGGGCCTTTACGTGAGTTCCAATTTGGTGCTTTTAGACAAAAGTGAACAATTACGTCAAAATATCGAGCTATGCCGCTGGACTATAAATACTACTAAACTGCAGACTGATTTTTTCATAATGCTGTGTTGAATGATGGATGTAAAGACATTTTGTAGTGAGCCCAGAACAACAACAGAAGCAGGTGCATATGGTGGAATGTTCTTTCACTACCTTCGCAGAGTTGAATAGCTGTTGCCATATCTGCATGATAATAAGTTGAAATGTAGTCGACTGTCTAATGAATGTCAATTTTACTCTGTGAGTAGTGCCGTTGACCTGGGGTCAGTTTCTACCAGCAATAATCTGCTCATGCGCAACTACGATCCGGCATATTCATCATCATCATCATCATCATCATCATCATCCTCATCATCATCCTCATCATCACCATCATCATCATCATCACCATCATCATTATCATCATCATCATCATCATCATCATCATCATCATCATCATCATCATCAGGCATTGTTCAACCATTGTTGGATGAAGCCCTCCTCAATCAGTTTCCATTCACCTCTGAGCTGTCATTCTGTTCCATGTTGCTGTGTTTGTGTATGATATTTCGTCTCTCCACCTTATCTTTTGTCTACCCCTTCTTCGCTTTCCTGTTTTTGGTTGCCATTCTGTAAGTTTCTTGTTCCACCTGTTGTCTTGTGTTCAATATAAGTGTCCTGCCCATCTCCATTTCATCTCTTTAATATTTATTATAATATCTTTGACCTTCGTTTTCAGCCGTATGTCTGTGTGCTTCTGGCATATTGCATCGGGTAAATTTACGGGGGAGTGTATTTCCGAAAGTGTCACATTTCATGACGCTACAAGTGAGTGAAAAAGTTTGAAAGTCGTTTAACTCTTTAACTTTCTTTCCTTTTAGGAATGGGTCTTATTAATCTTATCTTATTATGTTACATGATGTTATGTTTACGTATGATGTATCTATATTTGTACATGAACAAGTGGAAAAGGGATTACTTGTAAAGGATAATGAATGGCATACTCCTATACCACACCATCTACAAGAAATGTATCTTTGTACATAAACCTATAGTTTGTGTATCTTGCTTTTTCTCTGTCTCCCCCTAATTACTCTCGTTAGATCTCATGAAATATTCCAAGGATTGTTATAAGAACAAGTATCAATGAAAAGTTACGAAAAACCTGCTTCTGAAGTAATTATCATCCTTTTACTTTATAAGTAATTATCAGCTTGGTTCGATTTGTGAAAATCATTTGTTAAAAGTGTCAATTTTTCCCCACTTAGTACTTAAACAAAGTATACGTCGTTTTCATGTGTTTACAACTTTCGCCCAAAATGCGTAACACGTTAGCACATTCAACTGTAACTAATCATTCAGTTTCCATGGGTCAAAAGCACTCTGACGTTATTAGTTGTTGCTAGTCGGAAAAACCTTGGACAAGCATCGGGATTTTCATTAGTAACATGTTTGAAAGATGCACGTAAAATTTGTATACATAACGAAAATGGTTTGACTTCTCGAACTCCTTTCAATCTCCCATATCTTTGTTCTATACCAACCCCATACATTCTCATCCTCATAATGTCATGCACATACAATCACACGCACACTCGCATACACCCACAACACACTCTGTTGCTCACAATTTTTGATTGTTTGGAACCTTAAGCTCCGGTGGTTTATTGATATCGCGATATGAAAAGGTCGATATCGGAAAAAAAGGTATTATCACCAAAGCTTTCATTTTGATTTCCCTTGTCTTGCAAAAATAATATAAATTAATAATTAAACAAAATAATCAATGAAAAAATGTAACACACACACATACACACACACACACACATCCCTCTCTCTCTCTCTCTCTCTCTCTCTCTCTCTCTCTCAAATGAGCATCTCTTATTTCCACTCTTTTCAACAAGAGTGTTTTAGCTTGCCATGCATTGACTGTGACTGTGACCGTGACATTGACTGTGACCGTGACATTGACTTTGACTGTGATCGTGACATTGACTGTGACTGTGACATTGACTGTGACTGACTGACAGCTGCTCTTCACAATATGATGCATATGCGTTGCACCATCTCCACCTGGCTGTTACAATAGGACATGCAGCTTCGTCATCACAGTCACAGCAATCTAGAACTCTCTATTACATATGGATAAAAGCTACTACCAAGCATGTTGAAAATTGTGTGGATTTCTTGGTTTTATTTCCCACATTTGAGACATCATAAATCCATGATATAGGATTGCATTATTAAGTGTTTACACTATATTACACTGACAGAAAGGCATAAATACATAATTATTTATAAACAACACATTTTTTCTTCTCCATAATGTCCTCACTTGGTGATTACTCAATGCAATGTATAAACATGATGCATTTTATATTCTTTATTTTGCATAATCATTCTGTACAAAATGATGTGATTTCTGTATGGGTGATTCACAAAAATATTCACAAAATCACTTATACAAAATAACCTTAAAAGTCATCTTATAATCTTAATGATCTTTTCTGAAGCACAGAAGTATTTTTGGTACATTTGACTTAGTATTGAAACTACACACCTGATTCTCATTCCATGAACATGAAGTCTACCTAGCAGCAAAATACTATGTACTGTATACCTGGGCTGGTGCCTCTGTACTCAAATGCCTATATTCACAACAGTCGTTTAAATCAGACCACACTCTAAACATAGACTGACCTTATGGGATGCCAAATAAAACTCCATGAAACAGTATTATTGATTCAATACACTTGATTTTGTCCTTGGAATCACTACGGTACATTGAGTTTATCCACATATTACAGTGAACAATTGAAATCACTCACCATTGTGATTCTGTGATGAAAAATCAACGGTTTCGTGAGAGCATCAGACGATTAAATCTGCGCCCCATAAAGTTAGTCTATGTTTAGTGTGCTGTCTAATATAAACCACCATTGTGAATCTGGGTCAATTTGGCTAATCACCTAGTTTGCATTCTAAGGACTAATAACAATGCTCATGCAACAAAATGGATTTGGTGAGAGTCGCACAAAGACATTTAGCTGTCTTTTATGATCCCCTCTCTCCCTCATGTGGGCCTCCTTAAATCTCACCCTTCAGAAATGAGTGAAGAAATATCATCTTACCCCTCCACTAAAAAATAAAACAGAAACATGAATATCTCTTCTTTTTTGCACTATAGCTCTTCTTTCTGCGGAAATCTATTGAAATCACTTAATATTGACCCTCCACTAGAAAATACAACAGAACCATGGATATCTCTTTTTTGCACTATAACCCTTCTCTCTGTGGAAATCTATTGAAATCACTTAATACTGGCCTAGCTTACGTGAACAATTATTATGACTGTAAAGTGAATTGGGTGTTTCAGCTTGACTGCATTTGTAATATTTTTCTTAGGCTATCTTGAAGATGCAACACACAAAATGTTTCATGTTTGCAACACTTGATCCTCCTCTTCCAAAGACAGGCACTATATGTACTTATTTCTTTTTTGTTGATAAGGTCATGGTGAATCGATATTAAGATAAGTTTTTTGAGAAGGGAGGAGAAAGGAGAAAGAGGAAGGAGAGAGGAGAGAGAGAGAGAGAAAGAGAGAAAGAGAGAGAAAGAGAGAGAAAGAGAGAGAGGGAAAGAGAGTGAGAGAGAGAGAGAGAGAGAGAGGGGAAGAGAGGGAGAAAGAGAGAGGGAGAAAGAGAGAGGAAGAGAGGGAGAAAGAGAGTGAGAGAGAGAGAGAGATAGAAAAGAGGATATACATGTATGATTTGCTGCAAGAATATTATCATCATTCATCAGGTGACACAAATCATCATTTGGATAAGAACAATAAATAACTGTCTGTTCCTTAACTCTCTGTGTGCCACACATGTACGTGCATTTCATCACCCCAAAATGCACACAATCACATTCAGCAGCATTTAAACTAGCACAGGAAGGATTAAATTCCATTTTTCCAGGCAAATGCAGCTTAAAATTCTTTTCAACAATTATATATCTTAATTAGAGACTCTATAGGCCACACACAATGTGTATACCATATTTATGCCCCATGGAATTAGATCTGGCCAATGGAGACATTGTATGCCACACACAATATGTGCACCATCTCCATGCCCCATGGAACGTTCTTGCAAATTCCCTTATAACAGGGGTTCATACATCAAAATAATTATAGCAGTAGTGTCACCTTCTACTGAATTACATGTTGCATCTGGGTGAATAAGTCAATATTGCATTGTCTCCTTCCAAGACAAGATGTGTCAATTTTCACAGGGAATTGAACCCCCAACATCATGATTACGTGTTAAGTTCTCTACCACAAGACCACAAAACCAATTTCTATCTTGAGGTAATCAATATGTCTGGACCAGCTCATTGCCATCCAATGATAACTACAATTCAGATTAATACACTAATAACAATGCCTTTACAAATAAATAAAAGTGCTTAATTGCAGAAAATGTACACCATTTAAAAAGGGGTAATATAACTTTATACTTGCTTCAGGAACTTACTCTCAACAGTATTTTTCACATTTGTACAGGGTGCAATATAGGACAGTACATTGAAGTGAAGTGAATTTCTTTTGATGATAATTAACATATTGTCACAATTGTTTGGCACTGACCATAGGCTACCAAAGTTTCACACCATGCATGATGAGAAGAAAGGGACATGATCTTAACCCTCTCACTACCAAACAATGAAATGTCTATATCCTATAACACACTTAATCTCTTACTGGGACCAAGAGAGTCAATTAAAGCAGTTGTAGTGTGATCAAGTAGGAATGGGAAAGGACCTATAGATGCCTGCGGACAGCCAGCAACATGCTAGAGCCTAGCAACTGACCAGCCGATGAAAACAAATCATGACGACCATACGTGCGCTGCATTTTTGAACATCATGCTGACCAAGTTTATATCACATTGTTAATGTGAATTTTACAATTTTTCTGTTATTTTCTGTGCAGTTTCTTTCATTATCACGTTTTTCCCCATAAAAGGTACATACACATGTATGCACAGGCACTTCTTTGTAGTGTTAATGTATGGCCACATGCATTGTTTTTTATGTCTCGGCTTTTGTTTCCGTCTCACTAAGGTCACTAAGTGACGTCACTCTATTCTGCTCTATTCAATCATAACATGTCCATAATACATCTACTGAAATAAGTAAGCACCTACTCATGCAAACCAAATCCCCAAAAAGATTTCAAGTTCTTGGAGCTTAATGTTTTCAACAGCATAATAAATTAGAAGACCATCAAAAAGCTCACGGGAGTGTTGCCTGAATTAGCAACAATAATAGGCAAAAGTAAACACATAATTACATGAAATACATGATAAACGTATTATTAGAATAAATGTCTACTGCCAAAATTTTGTTGTTCTAGGTTACTCTTTTGTTCATCAGAATATGCATAAAATATCTATCCACGTTAAAATTACCACAGAGTATGAAGCTCTTCCTTTTCTTGTGACAGAGTTGTTGGTGTACACGGAAATGAATACATTCAAATACCAATAAAACCAACACTGACAATTAAAAGTTTCATCATTCGCGAGCTGCAAAAAGATTGCAGCACAATTGAGACGGTGTTAGGAGGACTGTGGGTAGAACATGGGATCATCAATCAATGGATTACCAAGGGGTGGTTTGATAAACTTTCTATATTTAGAATCAGTGTGATGCCACATTCATCAAATTTGAAATATGTGATTCTGGCTCATACGGATTTCAAAAATACAAATTTCCCATCCTTCCAGAACTGCGAGGCTATTCACGCTTCAAAAGGCGACTTGCGTTTATCGCCTACATACATCTGCCTAACTCAAGCTGGTCTGCGGAACCATTTCTAATTCTTCCAGGTTGCAGAGATCCAGTTAGTCTGGTTTGGTCGTGTCAGCACTAGCAGCCAAAGGTACACTCCATCTCAAAGGAATTGGCATAGGGAAAAAAAAGGGAAGAAAGGGAAGAAGCCGCAGTTTTAAACCATGGTATGTTTTGTCCAGTTCAGCATGAAACATGATACTGTATCCTAAAAAGCATCATGTTTCATGCTGAACTGGACGAAATATACCGCGGTTTAAAACTGCGGCTCATTCTTTTTCTTCCCTTTCCCTTTACCTGTGCCAATTCATTCCTTTGAGCTGTAGTGTACATGTTAAAGTGAATCTATACTGAGGTTGCATTTCTTAACCCCCTTAGTCCTGAGTAATGGTGGACTCATGACATTATAACACAGTTTATTTTCGGACTAAGGGGGTAAACTGCTTGGTTCCCAGTACTAAATGTTCTCTGCCACGCCAAAACCTGCACAGTCCTAACGCTGTAGAGCAACAGACCGCTTTCAAACACATTGAAATCTTTTGCTCGTCTTGTTTAAAAAATTGAGCTGTAATCACCCCAACGATTGTAATGTACAGTGTATATGGTGTAATCGAGGCACACATAAGTATTCAAATCTTGAAGCTGTAAACATCAACAGTGAAGTCAAAATGCTGGTTAGAAAGAACAGCCCTGTGGTGATTATTTTGCGGGGAACATTCAGTTATCTATATTTTGATGGCTCTATAAAGTTCTATAATGCCATTTGAAATGAAAATGCACACAAATGAAAACATAAATGATGTATGACAACACCAAATAACAATATACTCTGGCAAGGACAGTTCGTTCTGTGATTTTCACACACTTTAACTCAATTCTTCAATATTTTTAATTCAATTTTGATATGCCATTCAGCACACAGAACAGGTTTCTCAAAACATGATGGAGCGACATAAAAGAAGAAACTCTAAAGAAAATGGGTGCTGTCATACAGAAGTTGTGTGGCAACTACACTTGAATGTTATGTCACCAGTCTGTCTCCTTGTAGAAATCCACCTCTGTACCATGTTTGGTTAAAATTGTACTATTTTATTTTACGTTATTGAAAAACAATCCATGTTATACACATAGGAGTAATCCATGGATTACGATTATTTTTGCTTCCACAAATATGGGCCATTTGGGGTCGAGACTGAAGTATACAAGGGTGTATTAATGCTGTTGGTGCACACATGTTAGGGTCACATTTTGCTTTATATGGGAGGGTTAATAATTCAATTAATGTCCTTCCAAATTACTGAGAAAAGGGGGACAAGAGAGAAACAGAGAGAGAAAGAGAAAAAAAAAGAGAAAGAGAAAACAGATTGAGAAAGAGACAGATGATGAAAGATATTGATAAGTAAAAGTGGTGGAATACACTTGTAGAAAAATTGATAGCAATCAGAAACGATCTCCTAAATAGAAGCGGGAATTTAAGGATTTAAACACAAGAAAGTATACAAACAATTTAAAATGGTTGCAAAATACAACAGGTTTGACAATTGAAACTTGACAGGGGTTTCCAAAGCACGACTCAAGTGAAATCTTATATTATACAATTCTGAGTACGGACATGGCTATCAAGAAAAACATATGACACATAAAAACTAGCGGTAATAAATATTGGTATGTCACAGTTATGTACTTGCTAAAATAACCCTTCCCCTTACAATGAACAAAAGCAGAGGTTGAGTTAAAACATGATAATTCATTTTTTTCTTCTTCCCTTATAAATGTACATCCCTTGACTATGTCTATTCGATATTCATACTTTGGTATAACAACATTCAATCTTTCATGATTTATATGTGATCAGAAAAGAACAAAATCTGTATTTGCAGTATTACTGCTTCCAATGAGGTATGTGGGACTCAAGTTTCATGAATATCTAGTGTGAGTAACCAATGACAGAACAAAACTTTAACATCCCACTCAAATCCCTGATGTCCCTCACACTCAAAATTGCCAGAAAACAAACAAATAATTGAAAAATACAACCCTTTGGCTTTGTTTATGGGAACATCATTCTAGATTTTACTTATCCTGAAAAGATGTGGGATTTGAGTATGATGAGTTTGAAATTCATGACAGAATGTTACCTAGCAAGCTAGAAGGTCCCACTGAAATATGGCCAATGCTTAACAAATACCACATTGCCAGATAGCAATAATACATTAAAAAAAAAAGAAAATTTGGCTTTGTTCATGAAAAACATTCTTGGTTTTACTGTTTCTGAAGTTGTGGGATTCAAGCTTAATGAATATCTTGTGTGACACTTGTGACATCACAATATCTTACAAGCTGATCATCCCATGCTAAGATGACAGGGACCATGTACTGAGCTCACATACAACCCTTTGGCTTTGTTCATGGAAAATATTATTCTTAGTTTTACTGTTTCTGAATAGCAGTTGTGGGATTCAAGCTCTATGAATATCCAGTGTGAAACTCGTGACATCACAAAACCTTACAAGGCGAACATCTCACTCAAGCATGTCACATACCAAATATCATTGCAAAATACAATCCTTTGGCCATTTCTCTGGGGAAGGTGATTCTCGCGATCTGTCTCTGAGTGGGCATTGGCTGTGATACCGGAGTCGACTCTGTACCTGTAGCAGATGGGGTTGGTGCAAGTCTGTTGATTCACATCATCATTCTGCGCAGGTGTGGCGTCATCATGAGATGATGGCGTTGGAGAAACGAGGCACAACTTGGACGCTGTCGGCACTCCGCGACCTCTTGACTTTCGTGTGGGGTGGGAAGTCGTGCGGCTTTTCATCTGTGCGCTTGGAGAACACCTGCAGAGGGGCGACAGCAGGGGGGGGGGGGGGGGTGGAAGGGGCAATAGTGCAATATGTAAGGTTGTTGCCGAGGAAATGATTCTCATTCATTGTATCTAACTTAAAAAACGATTAGACCTTTTGCAAGTCCAAATTTTTTGTCATTGTAAAATCTAGTAGAAAACGATGTATGTGGAACTTCCCTCCGAATTATAGAATTGAAAAATGACTTTGAGCAGAATTACATTGATTGCTAGATTTCAAGCAGGTTTTGGATGGGTTGTCCAAAATCTATAGCCTACAGACATGAGACCGCAATAGCGCACATCACAGCTTTTTGCACCGCACAGTGATGATTTAAGCTGTGAATATTTCAATTTTTCAATTTCAATTTATTTTCATACTTCTCGATGAATACAATGTGCAAAACAAAATAATATACAATATCCAACTTGGATGTACAACTTAATACAACATAAATATACAATATATGATAAGATGGAAATTGAGAGAGAAATATGATGGGACCTACTAGAAGCAAGCTTGATAGGCGTAAGTCCCGGTAAAATTGGTGTATATATAAATTGATATAGAGTACGGATGCAACTTAGGACCAAACTAAAACAAGAAATAACACAAATTCTTCGAGGACGTAAAACAGATACTTCTCATATATAAGTGAACAAGATTTAACCTGTGAATTTAGGGCTATGAGAATGCAAGGAGATTTTTACACATACTTAATAGCTTGAATAAACAATCAAGAGCACGTCAATAATTATCCGATTGAGTTTTTGATGCTGTCTTCATATGATACAACGTGTCGAGATATTATGCAAACGCGTAAATTACAATACCTAAGGAATCCAGTCTGCGTACTACAACTATATGAATATCGGATGAACAACAGTCAAATTAAGTTCAGATTGATATGAATAACAGTTCGTAACATTGGAATGTTATAGCGTTTTCGGCCTACTATGTATTGAGTAGCCACCAGCCAGCTGCAATGAGGTGCTAAGAACAATGCCTGCTGCTGCCGCGCTTACGAAATCATGAGCATATATAGAGAACGAGTGAAAAACAGTATCGGGCAGGATTTCGGAAGCGTGCAACAGCAAGGCATTATGTAAATTACACATGGAAATGAACATTATACACAAAAGTTTAGAATCTCAATGAGCTTACGTAGAGTAACTATTCAATAGATGCATTCTAAGTTTACGTTTGAATGGATATACACCATGGTCGTTAAGTTTCAAACGTAATCAGGGATAGTTTTTCACTTTTTCTGGAAAGGTTTGTGAAGTTATGACTGAGAAATTTCACACAAATTAGAGTTAGAGTATACTGCTGATTCCTGCCAAGTTTCATGATTTTTGCAAATGGGCCACCCTGTCTCCTATACTACTATAACCTATACTACTTTCAAAATCAAAGGATGAAAAATGGATGACATTTTTGGAAATCAAAGACTCTGTTATGTACATCTAATCATGATTATCCTGGGCGATTGGTTATTTCAATCATACTAAAATCATACTGACTCATGTGGCAATTCTAAATGTTTATTGCATCAGTATAAGTTATCAAACACTTCTTAGAGCAAATAGGTAGTATATACAGCCAATGCATCAAGCAGTTTTAGCACCTTGTCTACCAGATAATCTGCTGTTCTATGGAATTTGCGTGTATTACTTGTGGAAAAGGGGGCACATGCGGCACACAAAGAGTTAATCATAGTAAGCTCCTACCTCTAATTTTTGTGCTCTCTCTGTACTGAGTGGTTCAAGTGGGAAGGCAAGTTCGTGGGTATCGGCGAGTTCTCGCAGATCAAAGTAGTACTTCGCATAGACACTGGCTGGCACATTGATGTTGAATTGTAGTAGTTCTAAGAACTGTCTCTCTAATTCATTCCTGGAAAGAAGGGAGAGAGAAAGGAATCAGATATTTCAAGATAATTATTATATGAGGTTCACTAGTTGGCAAGCTGATCTTGAAGTGAGCCAATTCCAAGAAGTACCTCTAGGATTTGTTTAAAGCCTTTCTCTCACTGCATCCAAGCATTGGCATGCAATGCCCATTTTTCTTTGAAAGAAGGGGAAAAGAAATAAGGCAGACACTTCTAAATAATCATTGAATGAGCTTCACTAGTTGCAAGTTAACACTGAAGCAAAACAATTTGAAGAAATTGTCTTTATGATTAGTTAAAAGCATTTTCTGTCTGTGAATCCAAGCTTTGGATCGCATTGCTACTTGGTCTTTGTACTGCTGGTTTCATAGACACATTTAAAACACCAACCTCGAGAAAATGTTATTTCCTTCTTTCTATGATTCCTTCTGCACCTCAGAATAGTGTAACTTAAATGATGGGGAAGTACAAGTGCTTTATATTACAAGTATCATCTATAGAAAGTGGAGAGAACTAATTAGTAATAGTGCATGATAAATACACCTCTTTTCGCACAGAAAAGTCAGATTTACAGGTGCTTTTCTCCAATATCTGCGCATAACTATAAGTTGCCAAAATAGTGGGAATATGGTGCTTGCACCACATGTTCACAGCACAATTAAGAGTGCCCTATATCCAATAGAAGCCCTAAAATGGAATACAAAATTGTCAAGTCTAATGTAATTTTTTGATTAAGAACTAAGTAGCTATTGATTATGTATTTTAAACTTGACAGGTAAATGAAAAACTAAATAGTAACAATTTTAACAATTTTAAATTACTAAAAAATAAATCACAACTTTAATAAAAAACCTCATAACACCACATACAATATAACTGTGAGGTTGATATTGTGAGATAATGCTTGGAACCAAATCAAACAACGCCCTCTCCTACAGAATACCAACATGGTTCTGTCATCCATTGATATGCAGGTTTCTGCTTCTAAACATCATCACTCAAGTGGGAGTTTCACTGGTCTGACATTGTCTAGCATCGGCCATTTCTAATGAGAGTCCTTGCTGTCATCACTGCTTGTTTGCTCTACTTCCCACATACTTTACAACCAGTTGTCTTGACAGCCTGTTCATATGACATAACACTTTCGTTCTCTATTCCAATTGAATTAGATACAAACCATCTAGCCTACATTCAAGACTGCCCAACAATTTAATACTTACATATCTTCTACTGTTAATTCTCTGAGAATCTGACAGTAGTCTACATTCCAGACTGCCTGGTCATCCCACACTTTGGAAGCTAAGAGGATAGCACCTAGGACCATTCGTTTCCAGTTGCTAGGGGTGATGTTGAGCTCCGCATATGTTAATAATCTTTCTAGGTACACCTGTTGGACAAAGAAGAGAAAAAACCCAGTAATTACTGTGTCCACTTTAAAAGTGCCAAAAAAAAGTTTCTCTCCTGCAATGGCATACTATGTTTAAATATTCATGCTAAGAAAGAAACTGTTGCGTCAAGTACTATTTCTGCCCTCCAATCATTTACATGATGGAACACACTAATGGGCATATGAGTAAAGCTTTGGTTCAAATATAAACCTATCACAGAAAGCCCTTTCAGTAAAATCAATACTATTAAAAATCAGTTATTGTCCTTAATCTCATTAATCCCTCTGGACTATTGTGGTGATATCATACTTACTGGTCCTGTATGATTATGATTTAAATGTAGATATTCACAGCAAGCTGAATATTAGGCTTGAATAGAAGGATCACATACATTACATCAAGTGGTACAAAACTCAAATCAACTAGCAGGAGACTAATATGTTATGTGCCTATTAATGTGTACAAATGGCAATGGTTTCAAATTCATTGATTTCATGATACCCTCCAATGATCTAACAATTTGCGCAATAAAACAGGAGTGATAATATAAATAATATGGTTATAAGAGAAAGTTATAGTGACAATAAAATTACTGCGACTTCAGGTTTAATGATATGATGTTGTTAACTCCCTCAGTACCACGTCAGGTCAACCCCATTGGCTTATAAATTTTGTGCACCTGTAATACTGAGATGGTTAACTCTGGGTAGCTCCATTGGTTTTAACATCGTTCTTCTTGAGGACCTCGACGTTTACTTGAGCAGTTTATTCTGCTTTTACATACTGTGTGAAGATTCTGCTCTTTCAACAAATGCTCCAAATGAGTATCTCCTCACAAGGAATGGATTCCCCTAAATCTACTGCTATAGAAGTACTGGATAGTAGTGCATTACCAAAACTTAATTGTCTATTGCAAATTTAGACGATGATAACATCTAGTTGAATCCTTCACAAATGTTTTCTGCTGCTGACGAATGTTGCTATCGAACATTCTGCCCTAGTCAATGCAAGTTACCACTTCATAAAAGGTAAAGTCACCACAGATGACACGATCCATTAGTCATACAACTCTGTGACTGGCTAAATCACAGGACTCCGTCATAGGATTTGTGAAAGCAGGTGATGTCACATTTCCAGGTGAAGACCCTACAGACTACATAATAGTGGCAAAATTTGTGTGATCTGCAGAGGACTGCATGGTTTTTCAATAAGGTTCTTACTTTACATTCACTACCAGTAGATCTAATCAGCCAATTGATGTCTTCCCATAAGATTTATGGTACTTACTAATGTTACTATTGCACATTCTGCAGTGAGCTGAGCTGCGTTGAATAGCATTCGGATAAATTTATAGATGTGTCTATGCTCTGGATTGTGTTTGTCGTAGTCGTCTGGTACTGGTGTTTTCTACATAATGACAAACAATAAAAATGATGATAAACAATGATGAAGCTGTTCACTCTCTGCATATATACAATACTGTAAAAGTGGAAATTTTCGCGCGATTAATTTTTCACACTCGGCGGAGTAAAATTAATTTCGCATGTGTTTAATTTCGCGGGTTGTCCAGCCCTTTGGACGATCAATTCACTCAGCTCACCACTGCCACGCCAGTGCTGGCTGGGCAGCGGCAATAGCATGATGATGTTGTTGAAGAGCTGACTAAGGCTAAACCATAAACGTAGGCCTATGTACGTGAAGTGTGATGCATGAAAGCAAGCACGCATACAAAGTGCGCCGACATGAACTTCGTTTAGGCGCAAATATAATCGCACGTTTTTATTTTTGCGCCAAATACACGCCGCGCAATATGTGCGAAAATGTCCACTTTTATAGTATGGTACATACTCTGTTTGTTGTAGTTATTTGTGGAGTTTTTGCATTATATGAACATAGATTAAGATGAAAATAATTTTTCAGAGCACAGAGTAAATGGGGGGGGGGGGATCATGCAGGCATTCATTCCGATTCATTCATGCAAAAATAACCCAACATTAATTATTGGAGATAACCCCGTGTAGGCATGTAGTTTACTTCATGCTTTGCTTGATGTAAATGTTTAGCAGTTGGCACAGGAGTAGGGTCTTTCTCAATTAAAGCCAAATATAGAAAAGCAAAACTTCAGATGCTGAGCAAATTTATGTTGTTCGGACTGATTATTTATCATGGCAGAGCAAACACATTTGTTGACGGCTTTCCATGAAAACTGGCATCCCTGAAACAAATTACAGCAAAGATATAATTTCTGTTATTTTCCTCCTCCTGGCAAATTTGGTAAATTAAGGAACAACAATTCAAGCATTATTGCCAGTCACATCTAGTACATACAAATAAGCTCCATATTTTGCTCAAAATGTACATTAAAATGCACTTTCTGTCACATGCCAACTCTTGCCAAGGTATGCAATTTATGTGGAATACTCACTGATAATGGGTACTTTTTCTCATCGAAGATGTCCATTAGTCTACTACTGTCTCTGTTCTTTATGTGGTAGTATATTGCTAATGCCACACTGGAATACAAAGAAAAAGGAGACAACAACAAAAAGCAGAAGCATGAGATATCAAATGTACTACAATAACAGAGCTATCAACCTCCCACGACAATAAGTAAACAAAATTGTATCAGTTTTATTCAAGTTGGAACCTTTTTGTAATTAGTTTTCAAGTGTCATAGCATTTTTTTGAAGACATAGTATCAGGCATTTTCAAAGATAGCCACTGCTTTAATCACTGTGGCTTGCTCCGCCAAGAGTGTTGTTCAAAAGAGAAATAAGGAGGTAGCGATAAGAAACTGTAAATGTGTCCCCTTCGTTTCTATAATTTACTCTTTCAGTTTCAAGCTATTGCTCTTTAGGAGTTGTGTGTCTTCATATTGACAAAGTGCATCAACAGTACATTAAGAGTTAAGCACATCAAAGGTCTTACCATCGTATCGTTGACTTCAGATTGGGTTGTGAAACTGTGCTGTCATCGATGAAAATTGTCGAACAGGAGCTAAACTTTTTACTGAGCGTGCTCACTCTGTGGTCAGCGTAGTGGTTTCTCCTGTCTTGCATCACCTCTGCAGGAAAATTAATATGAATACAGACAGCATAAAAGCAAATGAAGCATCATAACTTGAGCTAGCGTGCTTGACGCTCTGTGGAAATTTCTCCATGACTTACGTTGCTATGGCCAGCAATAGACCATTTTTGTACATGCAAATCTTTTAAACAATATGATTCTATTGGTAACTCCAAAGCTTGTCAGAGGTTTGTCTGACTAGCAACAATCAATAGATTTAGAGTGCATTCCACCCACTGAAGCTGGATGACTAGATACATGTACATGTGAATGTTATGACGCAATTACTATCAAGTTAGGGGGAAAGTTCTGAATACATTACAAAAATATTGAGATGAGTGCAAATACAGGAATAGAACTTTAAATAATACTGTCAACACGATTAGTCTTACGCTGTAGACCATTCTATGATTTCGAGAAACACAATAATAAACTGGATTGTATGGTGCACAATGTGCTTTGATATGTAGATTTATAAGTTAATGAAGCAATTGATCTGCTAGTGTTTTTCCATTAAAAGCAGACTAAGAAGAAATTATATTTCTAATAGACCGTTTTCATAATGTATTCACAACTTTCCCCCCTAAATGCGTAGTAACATGTTATTGCATTCACCTGTATCTAGTCGTTCAGATTCACTGTGAATCTATTTGTTGTTGCTACTCGGACAAAACTCGGACAAGCTTTGGGTCCCCATTAGTAACATACTGTTGAGACTTTGCGAATACAATTTGCAAATAAACAAAAATGGTCTATTTCATTTGAAGCTACATAATTATTTGAGGTCTTCTATTCACCCTGTTAAATATGTTCCAGTGGAGGGAGTACGCGCACAAAACACAGAGTGTGCAAAACACTGCTGTGACTACTTACCTAACGTTTCTGATTTTGAGAGGAAAATGGTGCTTGTTCTTGGATGGACAGAAGGATCCAGCATTTCCTCTGCAAAGGCAAAAATATGCGAAACTTAAATTTAGAATTACAATATACTGGGATATCATGTTATTCTCCATACAACATACAGAGCTAAATAATTAATCCAAATTAATGACAATCTGTATAGGTAAACTGAAATAATGTCCCCACCATCATCATCAAACTGAACAAAAATCAAAATTATATAAGAAAAATTAGCAATTGTTTCTGATATTTTTGCACATACATGTACAGTACACAGAACATTGCATTATATTTCTTCATACGTTTTTCATGCCATTTATATATTTCTGCCCACATAGACTTCTATTGCAGACAACCTTGAATTAGCCTGAGTTCCAGGGTGTTGGACTTTTCGGCTCAAAACTGAAAAATAAAGTCTCATACTTGTAAGACTAGTCACTGTATCATTCTCCTCTTTTCTCAGTTCGTTCAATATCCAGAGTATGATATTGAGAATAATTGAGAATGATTGGTCTACTGCAGCCAGACCCCTTTATTGAATAGTTTGGTTTAGAAATACCCAACAGCCTGGAATGCAGGCTAGCCTTGAATGAACCAGCTGTCAGTGAAACCAGAGATGTGGAATAGATCCCTGGTTATATATGGCCATACAATAACCAATGGCAGACAGAACACCTGTCTCAACGACTAGTTCTGTACATTACAGAGACAACTTTCACTACACTACTTCCGTGATGTTGAGTGATCTAACAGTCCGGGTTTCGAGATAAGCTTGGCTGTAAAAAGGAGAAGAACAGAAAGAAGACGGAGAAGCGAAATAAGGACGAAGAGGAGGAGGAGAAGTAAAAGGAGGAGAAGAAGGAAGAGGAGAAGGAGAAATAGGAGACGGAGAAGGTGAAGAAGAAGAAGAAGAAGGAGAAGAAGAAGAAGAAGATGAAGAAGAAGAAGAAGAAGATGATGATGTAGGAGAAGATGACGAAGAAGAAGATTGTAGAAGATGAAAAAGAAAAAGTTTAGCCACAGAGGCCCTCTCTTTAAAAATGAATACGACACCTCAAAGGAATTGGCACAGGTAAAGGGAAAGGGAAGAAAGGAAGGAGCCGCAGTTTTAAACCGCGGTATATTTTGTCCAGTTCAGCATGAAACACGATGCTTATTAGGCTACAGCATCATGTTTCAGGCTGAACTAGACAAAATATACCACGGTTTAAACCTGCGGCTCCTTCCCTTTCTTTCCTGTTCCCTTTACCTGTGCCAATTCCTTTGGGCTGATATAAAAAAATAAATAAAACATCTTGACTCAAAGTGTTGTCACACTTTACATGCATACTCAGTACAGGAAAAAAACATGTAGAGTATGCTACATCTCTTTCTACACAACTCCTGATGCATAACCATGCATACAGTGCTACACTGAAAAAAAAATGTTTGCTAGTTGTCATGGTAATGGGCTAATTGAGAAGCCTGAATTGCTTTTGTAACCCCCCGGTGGCACACACAACTTTATAGTGCTAAATGCATTCTACCAAGAAAACTAGAAATGACTAGGATTAATATGAATTATGAGAACAGTGTGACTGTGAGCAGGAAGTGTTTGCTGCACAAATACATTTGTACACAGACGTATAAGTCAACTACATTGTAGTACTGTTTACAGTATGAACAAAGTGAATGTGTTGAACTTCAACATTTCAAAGTTCATAGACATTTCTTTTTACCAAGAGTGTTTGGATGGATGTATGGATGTTGAAAGCATGGACAAATTTGTATGTATCCTCTGTATTTTTGTCTTTAAAACTTACTACATACAAGTAGCTTTATAAATCATTCAAAAATGTACATGTTTATAATTGTATCACTGATGGAAATGATTTGTTGTCAAACTTATCACATTATAATCCACACATGTCTTACATGGTTCTTAGAACGATGTACGTTGTATGATGTAACATACATCCTCTTCAATTCAAATTGGGTTGGAGATGAAGCTAGCTACAGTATGTGTACAGCCTGATGGCATTCTACGTCCGTGCGTGGTGGCTCCATTTCTTCCGCAAACATTCCCAGCATTCCCCTCTCGTGATGAATCCCATCCGAGCCAGCTGAACACATGAATGGCCTGCATACATGGCATAGCCACATGACCATTGATTGCTCATGTGTACTCTGAGTATTTGTCTCAACGAGGTGTGGACACTTAAAGGTAGCATTTTGCAAGTCTCATAAAAAGTTGCATAAGATATAGAAGAATGGTGTACTGTCAGATCCCCCCCCCCCCCTAAGAATAAAAACTGAAAGTGACATTTATTAGACTTATAAAAACATTTAAAAAAAAATCTGATGTCCAGGTGATTTATCTATTTCTATTTCTATTTAGCCTATTTCTCTCCACTGCTGAAGGAAGGCCTCCTCATCATTTTTCCATCTTGATCTATCTATGTCACACTACCATATTCTCTAATATCGTCAATCCACCTCCTACTTTGTCTGCCTCTTCTTCTGGTGTTAGCTCTGGGAGTCCAGATGGTTAATATGTCCATCTGTCATCTTTTCTCCTGGCCAGATGACTAGCCCACCTCCATTTCTTTGATTTAATTTCCTGTACTATGTCCCGTACTTTAGTTTTCTTTCTCAAATCCTGGTTTCTAACTTTGTCCCTCTTTGTAACACCAATCATAATTCTTTCCATAGCCCTTTCGGTTACTCTAAGTTTTCTGTTTCTGATTTATCAGGTGGTCTAAAATACATGTAAAGAGGCCCCATTCCAAAAGTTGTATTAGATAAAAAAACAAACAAAACAAAAACAGAACATTCCTCCAAATGAACTGTACATGGAGGGACTGACAACGATAGTGACTTTTAATCTCTACACGAAACATGAACTACACAGACTTGCATTCTGCCTGCAGTTCTGCAAAACAGGGCAATACGATCCCATATCAGCCTCAGGTATTGTCCATGATATAGAAAGTACTTGTACAGTAACCACGGTTAAAGTTAAGCACAGGTACTTGTCATACTAAATTTAGTACATGGACAATGTGGATCCTAACCTGTGCTTTCATGTAATGTGCATGTAATGTACACTGTCTACTGGTCATTATCCTCCTTGAGTACTTGTACAATGTAAGCTTTAACCAGGGATATGTTATGGAAGGATATGAAACAACATTCTTTCTTTGAGCCCATGCGTGGCACCGCCGAAAAATTGCGTGGTCTCAGCATGTGCTTTTCACGTGTTTTAACAATAACGAACACGATTGCCTAGCAACGGTTTCTCAGAGAGAACAAAAGAAATGTAGAGTCTTATTTCGCTTGTCCACTTCTGTTGGATTGCATCAATACTTTTGTGAGGAAAAGCGATATCAGCGAACAAAAATAAACAGTTTTTTAAAGTAAAATATCTCATTTGCACGCAAATTCACGCAAACTCTGTTAATGAAAATAAGCAGCTTAATATATGATTTTGATAATGATTAAATCCGACATTTCCGGAAATCTCCGGAAAGTGAAGAAATTTGTTAATTATGCAAGTAAGAATATTATCTTATATCTCCGTTTGTGCATCATTCAACAATTATTTAGAAGAAAAACGAATACAGGATCTTTAGAGGTGTTGCCCCTTAACTTTCTTGAAAATTACAAAAAAATGTGATAAGAAACACAGCTTCGAGAAACAAAACAGGCAATTAAAGATACTGCTTTCCAAGTTGACGATAGCAAAATGACGGTGCCGCGCATGGGACTTCAAAGCATTGCAGTGATTGTGGAATGCTTTTGACATTCATTAGCACGCTTTAGTATCCATACAGATGTTTGAATATATTATGGTTGAGTTGTCCCTCCTTCCTAACACATCCCTGCTTTAACTGCTCGACTGCTCACAGTATGCCGCCTAATTGGCTCGCTGAGTTCTACTTGCGATCACACATATTCCCCAGCTAATGACTTCACTCTCACCGAACCCACAAATATTCTGACCTGTACAACTAAAAGGAATTGACACAGGTAAAAGGACAGGGAAGGAGCCACAGTGTTGAAGCGCGGTATATTTTGTCCAGTTCAGTATGAAACAAGATGCCTTTTAGGCTCCTTGCCTTTCTTCCCTTTCCCTTTACCCGTGCCAATTCCTTTGAGCTGTTGTGTATGCTGCACATTTTCTACATCAAGTGCATTGTGCACATTGTACATTTGCAGTACTACTAGAGTTATACAGAAAATTGTCAATAATGATTACAAAAGCATTACACACGTCTGTGCATCATTTATGTAGATAGATGGAAAGGGTAATTTTACTATTGTGGTGCAGTGTACAAAGACACACACACACAAAAGTGATGTACTACCCAAGCAGGCATAATCTGACTTTCACAGGTGCACATGTGTTTTCATGTACAGTGTAAAACGTTTGTCTCCTCTTACAGTGGATACAAATTTAAAGCAGCAGTTAAAAAGAAGGTATAGAGTACCGAAGTGTGACATAATTTGAGCATTATTGTCAAGACAACCTGGCTCCAAACAATACAGGTAGAGCAAGCAGCGGTGATCACAACAAGGACTGTAGTTGGGAATGCCGGACACTAGCCTGATAGACAATATCGGACAGCTAAACCTCTCCCTTGAGTGAGTTTGTTTAGAGCCAGTTGTCTTGACAACATGTTCATATGACGACACCACTATTGTGCCAACTACTACACATCTTTTACAATTTAGGTTTCAATTTTGAAATGCTTTTGCAGCATATCAAATGTTTGTTGTGATTAATTAATATAAGGTCTTCAAAAGAAAGTAAGTCTGACAGCAGCTTATTAAAGGTGACTTTTTAGAAGATTTAGCACTGAAGTTCTATAGGTTTTTTTAAAATAGAAAATGAATTTTAATTAAAAAAACATGCATTAGCACCTTTGAGACCTACTGCAAATATGCCTAATTGACCGAGGTAATGTCACAAGCAGGCAGATCAATGACTGTTAAGCCAAGTGTCTCACACTTATAATGCAAAATATGCATACATCTACTGCAGCAAATTTGGCCAGAGTATCTGGTAGATCTGGTTTTAGAGGATAGTATACCACCACAATGAGGACCTATTTCTTCAGAGGGGCTCTTTATGGCATTTTGGGTGCTACATCGCCCTGAGTCAAAGTTTAATTTGTTCACTGCCTCATGTACATGTACATGTATGAAAACACATTGCGCACGTCTCTTTCACCAATCCCGTTGCCCTGATTTCTTTGAGCGTAAGTGTGGTGAACACAGTTAAGAGTCTTTAAAGAGGAATGAAACACTCTACAATACTTTTAATTGAATATAAAAGAAGGAGAAAAAAATAAGTTATATTTGTATTGACAAAAATTATAATCACTGTATATAGCCCTGGAATTTTGTTCTGTACTATTAAATGTTGACAAGTGAAGCTCTCTGTATTATACATGCATGGTGCACAAGAACACTGAGCATTGGTACAGTATGCTAGCGCAGACCAATAGAATTGTTCATGAAGAGAACTCATTGCTACCAATATTAGTAAGTATGATTTGAGGCACAAATAACTTGATATTTCCTCACTTTTTTCCAACCCGTTTCTTGGCTTTTTCTTGAAAAAAAAAAATCATTTCAGCATATTAGGGTTGCATTGTCTATTGTCCTTTAAGTGAGTGAGAGTGCAGGCGAGGCCACTGAAGCCTTGAGCGTATGACTGTACATTGTAGCTTCAAAAGGTGTGTCTTAATTCAACTGAAGTTTGCATCAAAGTTTCTCATGCCATGAAGTTATGGCTTAATATGAAAACCCTTCTGTTTGATCTCTCTTAATTTTGTATTATGTATACAAACTTCAAAACATGAAGGCCTTTCAGCCATGCTCTAGCTTATCCAGGAAAGCCGTTTTTTTAGTATTTCATTCCTTTTTTTGTATAATTCATGTTCTTGAATATCCACACTTTGTACTGATGAACACGATGTATTCTTATTTGATGTTCCCAGCCAGTCAATTGGAAGTCAAGCTAAAAAAATAAAATAAAATAAAATCAGCTGAAATGAAAACACTGGTATACTGTAGATGCCCAAGAACAGCCAGGATTTACTTTTTAACTTGAGCCCTAGCAACCGCAGATGAAAACAATGCATAGTGACAGTACTGCACGCTACCCTATGCTATGCATACATGCATTGTGCTTGGGCTTCAGAATCATAGCATGGTTTTGATTTTCAATATCACCTTATACCTACACTGTACATGTAAGGTTCTAACCAAGTCCCTTGGAGCCAGAGAAGTCTGCATTATATAGTATGCAGTGTTTATAGATATTTTCAAAAGCTTCTTTCCACAGCAGATTATAAATTCACGTCTTGTTTGTATGCCATAGAATTTGCCTTCAGCCCTTTTATAGTAACTTAGTTGAAAGTCCCGCATACATGTATGTACATAATATAATCACATTTGTGATTTAAAATGTATATCTTTCTGTTGATGTATTCATATATTTACAAAAGTTTTCAATCTAATGTCTTCACTTGACAGCAATATCATAAACATTGGGACGCTAATAACCAAGACTCCTGTGCATTATACCTCACCTATCAGAAAGTGAGAATATCATTGTCGTAAAAAATGGTGTTCAACAAGGAAATAAAATGGCCACTTCCTGCTCATGTATCTCAGTATCCTGCTTCAGAAATAATTACAATGGTTTAGCGTGTACAGTGTATAGTGTATACACAATACGTGAGAATATTTTAAAGGGAAATTATCCCTTAGTAATAATTAATATTTAACAAATATAAAAAAAAACAATCAGAGAAACGGATGAAGTAAAATTTCAGAAAGATTGAATGCAAGAAAGTTGTTTGTGTTAACAATTCTTTAATCATAATCCCTGTAATCTAGTTCTTTTATTTCAAGATAAGATGGTTTGAGATGTACACTACAGCTCAAAGGAATTGGCATAGGGAAAGGGAAAGGGAAGAAAGGGAAGGACCTGCAGTTTTAAACCGCAGTATGTTTTGTCCAGTTCAACATGAAACACGATGCTTTAGACTAAATAGCATTGTGTTTCATGCTGAACTGGACAAAATATACCGCCGTTTAAAGCTGCGGGTCCTTCCCTTTCCCTTTTCCTATGCCAATTCCTTTGAGCTGTAGTGTGCATGTACCCTAAAAGACCTGACAAAATATTGCTTGGGTTAAAATCTACATTTAAAATTGAACAGGTACTGATTTTATACTACACTGGGATTAAAATATTAAACAGGATTTGTATCTGATTATTAAAGGGCCTGAGAGTTGTCTCCATGAGTCTCCTTGGCCAACTACTGTACAAAAATATGCTGATAAATCTGGGGAATTAAAAGGGTAGCTCCCAGGTAATCTGACATTTCTAATCTAAATTGAAAAACAGAGTCTAGTACACATGACACTAGTCATCTAAACAGTCTCCTCTCGTTTCAATGATGGGACGAGCCAGGGAAGCTATCAAGAATGATTAGTCTACTGCAACCAGACTTCTTTATCAAATAGTTTGGCTTAGAAATGGTTAACAGCCTGAAAGCTAGGCTAGCTAGGTAATAAACCTCGGTTGAATTGGTATACATGTGAGTGTGATACTGTTAATGAAGACGCACATTTTAGCCTGGCCTATTTCCTGTAATGTCCACAAATTATACACCATACACTGTATATTTCGCGGGGTAGTTATTTTCGCGAATTTCACAAGTCGGATGCTATTCGCGAATTTAACAACACGCGAAAACATGAATACGACGTGCATGAGCACATAGTACTAGTACTCCACGATCGCGAATTTAACCATTCGCGAAATTGTCGAGAAGTCATGATTCGCAAAATATATGTCGCATACAGTAGTAGACAAATTTGTATAATACACAATGTAGCCAAGGTTCAACACTGCAGCAATGGATACACTGCAATCATGTCTAAAGTCCCTTCTTAACCTTACATTACCAAGCCATGAAAACTTCATTGGTTCACTACACATCTTCATGCCAATGGTAACGATACTTGAGGTGATGTTACCCCGATGAGTTCCTACCCTGGGGGGTGTTTCACCAAGCTGTTCGTAAGCTATGAACGACTTTACGAATGACTGGTGATCCCTTCTTGTGCTACATGCGATACCACACTTTGTTCATTTAGAATCTGATTTAGCACAAGAAGGGATGACCAGTCGTTCGTAAAGTCATTCGTAACTTACAAACAGCTTGGTGAAACACCTCACTGTTCCACTTAAGACATGTACATCAATCAAGGGGACATCAGGATGACATCAGGTGAGTTTCACCCAAGTCAGGCCAGGATGACAGCTCAGTCACATCCAGACATTTGAATATCCTCAGTAACGTCCAGACGTCACCTCAATGTCCTCAGTAAGGTCCGGATGTCATCTCAATGTCCTGAGTAATGTTCAGACGTCACCTCCATGTCACCCTGACTTCCTTAAGCTAGGCTAACTCAATAAGGACTCTTGGATACGCATTATCACTGATATATGCCTCATTGATCAGCCAAGCAGCTAAGAAGAAATCAACTAAAGTGAGATCAGGGCCCAAGTCCTACAGTTGGGCCTGAGATCAACGTCACAGCTGATTGCAATCATTTGCACTCAGACTGCAGTAAATATATGGAGCTGATTGCATTTGATTGCAATCAGCTGTGACGTTGATCTCAGGCTCTACTGTATAAAGAGTTAAGATTGATCTAAATCAATGGCAAGTCCAATTCCCTATCTGCAAATGTACAGAGTTACGACAGATATCATTCGCAAGTGAAGTTATGATCAATCACAAAATCTTCATATGACAGAGCGCAGATGGCATTTGGAAGTCTACAACAAGAGACAAATGCTCGCCCCAATAGCAATTATTTAATATTGGTAGAATGGAAAAAATTAATTCATCTATAAATACTTTATCTGTCACAAATATTTTGTCGTCATGAAGTCACACGTGTACACTACAGCTCAAAGAAATTGGTACGGGTATAGGGAAAGGGAAGAAAAGGATGGAGCAGCAGTTTTAAACCGCGCGATGATGCTTTTTAGGCTAAAGCATCGTGTTTCATGCTGAACTGGACAAGATATACCACGGTTTAAAACAGCGGCTCCTTCCCTTTCTTTCCTTTCCCTTTTACTGTGCCAATTCCTTTGAGCTGTAGTGTATGTATCCCATACAAAATAAGTTTGTCTGGCTCATAAAGGGTTAAATACCTTCTGTTCCTTTCTCCCGGTCGCTTATATGCTGGAGGTTGTTGGCACGGTCGTCCTGGTCTGGCTCGTCAGGGGACTGCTCATAGCGCTCGATGTCCTGTGGGGGCAGTCTTCCTGTCTGCCGCGTGGGATGCTTGTGGCAACTTCGCAGGCAGCCGCAGGAGTGCTTGTTTCCCATGGCGACTCTGGTGAACCCAAACTGCTAAAAATGTAAACCTGCCTGGGAAGGAGACAAACAAATTTCAAAGAAAAGAAAGAAGTGTTCATAGCTTCAATATTGATTTTTTTTTCTTTTTTAACAACAAACAATACGACAATGGCTGTAATAATCTAATTTGACAGGGGGTGTACAAATAAAACAAGTTCTCGCTGAATCCACTTTCGATTTCGCTGTGCAATTCGCTGCGCACTCTGGGTAGATATTACTAACATATAAAGGTTGCAAAGATATACTGTACGGCTGTAGGCTATTATTCATTGCTCTCTGTGAAATGAAATTGCTCATCAAAGTTTAGTGGCAAGTGTAAAAGGAAGCTTATCATTAATTAGATATTTTGTATAAATTCTCTGCACACTGTACAAGGATAACTTCAATAGGAAGAGTATAGATATACTGTAAGAAAGCTATGCAAAATTTGTTATTCTTAAAGGGTCTATGCTCCAAAGGGGGAACAACATGAAATTTACTTCTGAAAAGTCAAAATTTGTTTTTCACAGTTCAAACATTCATGTACTTTATCACACAGCATCTACTGTATGAACCAATCAAAGAAGCCCATTTTTTCAAGCTCTAATGATACACTGCAGCAACAAATGATATCCTGGTGGACAGTAATTTTGTATGACCTACCAAAAGATCATGATTGCTGTGCCAAACAGCTTCAGTTGAAGAAACATCTTTAGGACTCACCTAGTTTATCATCAATAACCAATTTTAATCCAAAATCCAAAAAAAGCATTGTTGGTGACGAGAGACGCACAGCAAATATTGGGGACTTAATCACAGACACTATTATTAGAGATCTACAATGCCATTGACGAAAAACAAGAGAAACTATACTAGTTAACAAGACACTTTTTATCAGCAAATTATGGACGCTGATATTTAGAAACCCATTTTTTTATTTGTGTTGATTGCAAACAAATACATTTCAATGAAGGGTCAAAAGGGGTACTGGAAATGTGCAACAAGCAATCTGTTATCACATACCAGTTGTGATGAGGTGAACTCTAAGTCACAAATGTAAACAAAGTTGCACTGGAACACTTTCCAGACAGGCATATTCCTTGTCATGAAGGTCTAGAATCTATTTTGGTTTTCACTCTGAGCTTGAACTTGTAAGGGTTCGTTATCCTCAGACAGGAATAAGTGACTTCCGACAAGGTTCTATTTAATCCAACCACCACAAATGTAGATTTTAATACTGTCAGTCCGGCGACCTCAAGTTTGCACGTTTGCCCAAGTAGCCATCTTGCTTTGATCTCCCCAAAACGCCCTCTCTCGTACATCTCCTTCCCTTACAAACTTGAGGTATTATGATTTGTGTGGATGGTTTCCCACACAACTATTATGGCCACTGTGGAGGACATAATTTTTCCTGATTCTATAGTACGGGTCTATGACTGAAAATGTGACATCACCTTCTTGCACTATGACACAAATTTTATGACCAGGTCCTGTGATTTAGCCAGTTGCAGACTTGTACAACTCATCGGACTGATCCTGTCTGGTTCCAAGATTTTTGTCCAACTTGTTTTTCATTCATTTACAATATTCATTTTCATAAACAATATGCCATAATCAGTTGAATTTGAGTTCATTGATATTGACCAGCATTTGCCAAAAGATGGGCAGTAAAACTCTTTCTAAAATCTGCCTACCATGTCAGTAGCGTACTTTGGTGCTTTATTTTTGTATACAGCTAAGAGGTTAGGCTGTGATGTGAACCCAAAGACAAAGTTGGGAATACGTACCTTTACGATTCTTGCATCGCAGTGCATGATGGGACGGAATTCTAGTACGCTTGCGTTCAGCGATCGCTGCGGTCATTGTTTACAGCGCTAGCCGCGGCTAGTGCGAAGTTCAATATTGTCATTTTCATGTTACAGATTTGTTATGTGGCTCGGTTCAGACGCGATAATTTTCAGTAAAACTGAATAATATTTTTACGGTAAAAACTCTGATTCATATTATTGTACTTTTTATTTATTTATTCAATTTCACACATCACATCAACACACACAACAACACACACATCTTTGCACATATGGGACTACCACCTGAGTCTCGACTATGTCTCTGAGGTCTCTCTCTTTGCTCATTATTTTCTCAACAAACCCTTTATAAATCATTTTTAAGATACAATAATACAAATCAAAAGTTCTTATCGTAAAAATACAATTCGGATTTACTGAAAATTATCACGTCAGAACCGATCCACGTAACAAATCTGTAAAATGAAACTAACGTTGTAAACAATAACCGCAGCGATCACTGAATGCTCGCGCACTAGAATTCCCTCCCATAATGTCTTGCGATACAAGAACCGTAAAGGTACGTATTGGCAAACCCGCTGGCGCTGCAACTGTCTGATTTATGATGGGTGCTGCACTAATCCACCGAACTACACGCCCATGACGCCCTTCTTTTTACTTGACTTGCTACCCATGCCTGCATTAAGTCAGAACTAGATTCAGGTTAGCATGGTTAGGGATGCGAGCGTGATCAAACATTAAACTTGGCATTCCCTTGGTCTTGCATGACTCGATTTGACAGCCGGCATACCAGTATGAATATCCTCAGACCTCACAGCGTTGCCAGCTCGTACAGTACACCCGCAGCAGCTGCCTATAGCGCCGATAGTAACGTGAGGCTCAAGTTATTTCAAGGAATTTCTAAATTTTGTCGTGTGTTTTGTACACCGCTCCTGGACGTGGGCAGGGCGAAGGCGTGGTTCTTGACGAACGAACTTAACAAGAAAGCACAAATAACAACCCGGATATCACAAAAACATACAATAGCCCTGAAATAAAGTGCAGCATATAATACTGCTGCAAAAAGGGTAATATTTACCGAAATGTGAGGAGATGTCTCTGGCCCAATTTCTGCAACGGACTTTCCATGCATAACCTCTGACATCTGACGTACGGACGAGTGCATTTTCATTGAAGGGGTGTCCACGTTACTTTCCTAATTAGGTTTGATTTTTTTTTTTTATGACAAAATATTACCAGCAGGGAAAATAAAGGGGACAATTATATATGAAATTTTAATATATCAACTAAATTAGGGCAGAGTTAAATTGTATGTTTATCAACATGGCACGTTAGCAAAGGTTTGCACTTAAAAGATGATAGAATGGTGAATGGATTAGCCACTAGTACAGGAAGTGCAGTGCAAGCGAGAGGCCGAGGAGGAGCGTTGACAAATGCAGACTACGTCTACGCTCAGATTTCATCGAGAAATCAACCCAAATAACAACAAAATTTTCCCTGATATCTTATCCTGATCAAGTGAAGATTGTTCTTGGTCCTTAGTAAACATCTTCTTGGAAAATAGCGTGGGACTTGGAAAAGATATTAGAGTACCCTGTGGAAACCAGCTGGGACGGCAGTCGTCGTCGACAACAAGATAGCAAACTCTTCTTCGCAGCCGAGCATCATCGGGGCTGCGCCGGGCCGCGCCTGCCTGGCCGGGCCGTACATCTGACAAGTGCGCGTATGAGTTACTCAGTCTGAAAGTCACAGTGAGTGTTAAATACTTTTATGTACATTACATGTTGCTCCGATACATCATACATATCCAAGTCGTCCAGTATAAAATATAGGCAGAAATTCTAAGAAAGAGATTGATTGTTACAACTTAAAGGAAAATTAGACATTTCAAAGACATGGTAGCGCATTTGGAAAAGTCATGAAACTCGGTTACGATTCTGATGATGATTGATGATTCCGGTATGTACTAGTCCGCCACTGGCGTATTATAATAATGTGTATGAAAATGTGTACGATAATGTGCATGATGAAGATAGCTTCAAAAACCTTTTGCAGGAAATGTGAAAAAGGAACCCCGGCTAGACCCTATCTACGTTCATAGTCGGATTGCCGGCCCTGTCGGTACATGATGCATTCCACAGCGCATTGAACGTACAAATTTGTATGCACTGTGGTGCATACCAAAAAAAAAAATGGTCTCTAGGACTACGCTAGTACACATACAATAACCGGGAGGTGTTGGACGATTTGGCACAAACCTCCTCAAAATCTACCTAATGTCATAATTCTGTTTGGAGTCGGTTTTAGTTCTATTGTATTATTGGGAGAGAAGTTCTTCCATATTTTGTATTTTTCACACAATTGTGTTTGACCAGCAAAACTAAGGGCTACCCTGTATTTAACAAATGTAGACCACCTAGAAATGAGCTTGTGAAATCTAGGTCTACACTACAGCTCAAAGGAATTGGCATAGGGAAAGGGGAAAGGAAGAAAGGGAAGGAGCAGCAGTTTTAAACTGTATATTTTGTCCAGTTCAGCATGAAACACGATGCCTTAGCCTAAAAAGCATGCTGAACTGGACAAAATATACCATGGTTTAAAACTGCGGCTCCTTCCCTTTCTTCCCTTTCCCTATGCCAAGTCCTTTGAACTGGAGTGTAGCTCGAGCTGAAGTTGGTTTACATTTGTTTTATATCCTTTAAGACCAAGCAGGAAGTAATTGTGTTGCATTTTCCAGACATCCTGCTAGATATGAGCTATGCAGAGAAACCACTAATTTGTTTTTCCTGCGGCTTGGGCAAAGTAACAGTAGAAATATCTTTGGTCTTAATCAATCAAAAGCCAGGATTATTTTCTGAGGGATATGAAGTAACTTGTATTCTTATGAATGAAAGAATCAGTTGGCTGTATAACATGCTCTGTAAACCAAAAGGGGACTAGTGATGCTTTGCCTTCAATGACCTATCCAGGCAGGTGTGCGTACATGCAGGGTGGTCCCCAGTGTAGAAAACATGCGGTGCAAACACCACGCGTCAGGTCCAGAAAGTGATTGTGAGCCACGTGTAAATTCACTGCACCATGCGTAAAATCAGTATCAGTCTTATTATTCTTATTGTTTTTGTTTTTTTGAGCCACGCGTTCCATAGTTGTGTACCACGCGTCCAGCACAGATATCTGACAAAAAGTGACATTCTGCTTTTTTGAGCCATGCGTAAAAGATTTTCTGGTGACCACCCTGCGTACATGTACACATGTATGCACAGAAAGTGGCACAAAATTGAGTGTTAAGGAACTTGTAGACCCTTATTTCTGGACAGGTCTCTATTTACCAGTCTTGTAGATGTTTCAGTCTACTCCAGGAATTATATTGACACACAACTTGGAGCAACAGAGATAGCCAAAATGAAAAATTTACGTTGTAGAAATCAATCATTATGTAAACAGTGGGTACGATCACATGGAAATATTTTGTCAAGGAACATATAAACAAGCAGTGTAAGACTGAGTAATGCATAAAAAACCTTTTTTAAAAACTTTCTTTGTGTCTATACATGTAGGTTACTCACTGAAGGAGGGAATGGATGGAAGTCAGCATGACAAGAGTGATTCTCCAGTGCAAAGGAATGTGGCAGGTCCAAACGATGGACCGCAGTCCCAGCCAAGGACGAAAGGGTTAAAGAGTGAGGACCCATCGTCATCTGCAAGGCCCCCTCTGGAGAGGGGCTCAGAGGTGCAGAGTTTTGCTTTGGACCTGAACAAGAGAGACAGCCAAGAGCAAGACGAAGATGTTCCCCAGGATCTATCTTCCCAGGCCCACCCTGTTTTGAGAGACTCCTCAACAGAGAGCATAGAGCATGCAGACATGCAGTACGTTGTCTTGGATGATGAGGACGAGGACGATGGGAGTGGGAATGTGGATGATTTTGGCCAGAGCGACTCCATGGATAGCCCTGGCGAAGAAGGAGGCATGGGGGAGAATGAAGGACGCGGAACAGGCCTCCTACTAAAGTGCAGCATGTGTGATCGGGTGTTCTCCAGTCAGCAACAACTTATGCTGCATGTCAACAAGCACATGGGGGCTAAGCCGTACGCATGTCCACAGTGCCCCGCTAATTTCAACTCCCGTGCCTCCTTCCAAAGGCACAGGCGGTCCCATAAGAACTCCATGGACGATGTCCAGACACACACCTGCAGTTTGTGCCACGCCAAATTCTCAAACATCCAGCACCTGACTGAACACTTGAAGATTCACACAGAGAAGAGGAGAAGCTGTCCGCACTGTGGGACCTTTATAGGTGGATCCCGTAGTCTCCAGAAACACATCAGCATCGAGCACCCCAATATGATCAAGAAGTATAGGAAGCATCGCCCACCAAGCTTAGGAAGCAAGATTGTTGCCTTTCCCGCTGGCCAGAATGAAGTGCCACTGCCATCTTTGAAATCAAGCCCTGTCAGTTGCCGGCTCTGCAACAGGCAGTTCCAAACCAATCGGGCACTTCAGGGCCACATGAAAGGACACAGTAGGCTGTATCAGTGGAATCCTAGGAGATGCCAGTGTGGTGTTCTGCTGGCTGATGAAGCAGAGTATCAAAGGCATCTAAAGAACTCTTGCTGCTCCTCAGGAAATGCTGAGGTATCGCCAACCATGCCTCACCCTGCAGGCTTGCTGGCTATGTCACCAACCAGTACATCTCAGATGCTAGCGCTCTCTGCAGAGCGACAGATGGCCTTCCGGAGAAGAAGCCTGGACTCCTATATGAGACACCCTGTACAGCCACTTGCCATCATCGGGAACTACCACAGGAGTGCAGATTCTGCTTTGCAAGCGGGAGACTTATCGCCAAACATCGAGTCGAGATTTACGCAGAATTTAGAGCCACACCCATCATTACAGCCACAGAGCAGTAGCAGTTCCACTGGAGAAACTTCAAGTGGAGTGCAGTCCTTGCAGCCTGATGCTCCCAGACATGTTGATAGAGTTACCATAAAGAGTGAAGATGACTGGAGTGAAGTTGTGGACATTGTGGAAGTCAATAGCAATGCAACTGGCTCTGAGGAGACCTCTGGAGATCACACGCCTGCTGGTTCTGAGTTGGGGAGTGGACAGCTTCCTCGCTTTGCGTTCAGCCCAGAAGGTGATCCCCAAAGCCATGAGAGGAGGCAGGAGAGACATGAGGTCAACCTTGTCCTGAGAGGTCAGTCAGGTCAGCTAGATGGCTCCCAAGGGCAGGCTTCTCACTCCCTCCCAAGCGGTGCGGAAGCCTCCTCGTCAGATCACCCCACGCGTTCATTAGCGGTAGGTCCTGTGGAGTCGTTAGTGCGGACAGCCTCGCCACGATTCTCCTCCCCTCATCAGGAGAGTTCAGGTGCGACAACTGGACCAGCGCCCTCGACGGACAGACGCACGACCGAATCGCCAAACTCCCAGATTACCTCCTCCCAGTCCGGGAACCCAGCTCAGCCCCTTCTGGGAAACCCCTCCTTGGCGGAGCGAGAACAAGACGGGTCGCCATGGCGATGCTCTCACTGTGGCATCACGTTTGAGGACAGTCTGATGTATGTGATCCACAAGGGCTGTCATGAGCCGGGGTCACAGTTCAAGTGCAGTATGTGTGGGGAGCAGTGTGCGGACAAGGTCACCTTCATGTTGCACTTTGTACGTGGGCAACACACGTCACCCACCCATGTGTAGCTTCTGTCTCCAGGTGCCTACACATTTATTGTGTAGCTGTCTGCTATTTAATGAATAATGTCATGTGTAGTTGTACTTACATTTAACTATCAAATATAAGGAAGGTGAATAGAACCAAGGTAACCAAGTTGAGAAACACTTAAAGAATCAGAGAAACAGATTTACAAAAGTTTATGAAAATTAGACATAAACTGTATTATAGGGAAGTTGTGAATGTTTAAAGAGTATTAGTAATGGATCCTTTTCATTAACATTCATGGGGAGACCAATGGTCTCCCGTGATGTGCTTTACAGGCGTTTTATTTTAGTGAAAGGGCTTTCTGGGGTAATTTCAATTTTGAAAAGAAATTTTAGGTATACACCCAGTAGAAGTATGGTAAGGATAGGGTGCTCTGTCCTGTAAATGAATGAAAAGCAAGTCAAAGAAAAGTTGGAACTAGAAGGATTTGAACCTACAATTTACATGTTCTGCTTACCGGGCAGTGACTCAACCACTCAAGCTGTTTCTAGTTCATGGATTGAGACATGATAACATGGAAACAAATATCAAGAGTCTCCTTCAATCTGACTCATTAATATTCATGATTAGTCTATTGTTTCAACTCTGAGAGTGCCATAGCGCTGCGAACACGCTATTGTTACGGTGCTTTATACACGCGAGCGCGCTACCGCTCGAGTGCCAGAAGCGCCCTTGCACGTATTCGTAATAGCAGTCATTGTTCATGCTCATTGCACATATGCTAAATGCTTCGCACAAGCTATTGTTCATGGCATCGCATGCACCAGGCTTTGGATTACGCATGTTTGCTTACACCTTTCAGACTGGATGGATTTTCTCCAGTGATTTAGTGATTTAGTGATTTGAAATACAGGATGTACCTTATCACTCCCTCATGCACTCCCTCATGCGTGATGCGTGGCAGTGGGCCCTATGCATTGGGGCAGGTTAAGAGTTAAAGCACCATTCGGCTAGATTTAACTCTTTGCCCGCTGTGTTCGACTCGCGGCACATACAGCGGGCTGCCAAGTTCGACTCAAGTCACATTTTGCGCATGATGCATACGGAACGCATTTAATTGTATTGTGCGCACACCTCCCTATATAAATGTAACAATAAGAGGATCAAAGTATCAATAGACATGAAGTCTCCCAGGACAGGAAATCTATTGAGAAGTACCCAGGGTCAGTTTCAATAGAGGAGTTTAGTTCATTGTTAGCTTACTCTTTTTGAACGCCCCATCTAAATCCTGAATTGCTTGGCTCATTATTCCCATAAAGACATGGATTTGGGATGTAATGAAAGCTAAATGACACATCTTTTCTATGAACTTACTTAGAGAATAACCTTTGTTAGAAAATATTGAATATAAGAGGTATAAAATAGCCTCCAAAACGATAGTTTGGAGACAGAATGTGAAGTTATATTTCTCAGAATCTATGATATTATGCATGACAAAAATGATACCATTGGCAAGAGTATTAATTTTTCTTAGACTTCGCTACACATTTTTTTTCATCACGACGAACCAATAAAAAGTTATTGCAAGTTGAATAAGACAGTGCATGCAAAACCGCTCTGAATGTGGCACTCTGAAATTAATGTGGCGCAGGGGAGATAGTGTGCGTGGCGGGCAAAGAGTTAAGTGAAAGGGCTTTTTGGGGTAATTTCAATTTGGACATTTGTGACTTGATTTTTGTTCATTTGCAGGACGGAGCATGCTATCCTTACTACACTTCTACTGGATGTATGCGTGAAGTGTATTTTAAAAAAAGACTTGTTATTGTTCTTGTGAACATGTACCATGCATAAACAGGACAATACCCACATCATCAAGTTGAATTTGCCAAGCAAGATTGTATGGCTAAGAAATTGCTATTTTTAAACATGAACAACTTCCTTGCAGTTCATGTGTACTTGTCAGAGTTTTCTTGAACTTTTCCCAACTACTCTCAGTAAAGCTTCTTATTAGCAGGGTTTCATTCCCTGTTAAAGTAAACATATACTGTCAAACAGGGAGTGTAAATGTTGAACACTCAAGTGTAGATGAATGTGTTTTTGTGCAAGTTTAAAGATAGTGTACACCTTTTGCAGGCAAAATTGAATTCTAGAAAACATTGCATGAACCACAAGTTAGTGTATGGAGGTCCAGTTTGTGAAATGTGAAATGTGATGTGACATAAAATTCACATAGCATCATCTTTGAGTTGGCCTCATTTTCCTTGTAAAATGCACAGTTTGTCTATATATTACAGTATGTAATCATCCCTGGCAAGAAGTGTCCCTGAAGAGAACAATGTTCCTATGTACATGTAGAATGTGACATTAATAAAACTTTTGCAATTCAAGGATCTGAAAGCACTAGACTTTGAATATAGATTAGTAAGTCACAATGCCAGATTAGGTCAGTATAAACCCATTCAAAGTCACTTTCCGGTTCTTATACTCTGAAGATGTTAATCATACAGTATGTTCTTCCATTTACTGTGGTATTTGAAAATATTTTAGTTTTTATCTGCAAAAGGGGCACAAATGGTCTTTAAGTACATATCGGGAGTGAGGAGTAAAAGAGGGAGCGAAGATAAAGTCACATGTGTGCAGACATTATACATAGTGTAATCCATTGGGTTGTGACTTGCATGTATAGTCTACTTATAATGATTATCTGTATTTACATGTACACTATTTCATGCTATACTCACATCCTACAGATGCCAAATAAATCTATCAATGATTGAGCAAATTTGTGTACCACTTTTTCAATGTCATGAACCCAGTGAACTATTCACACCATTGACTGCCTGTGATACTAAATTCACAAAAGCATGCTCTCTATAAAGCTCTTTATTGATTAGTCATATCACTTACACTACAGCTCAAAGGATTTGGCACTGGTTAAGGAAAAGGGGAGAAAGGGAAGGAGCTGCAGTTTTAAACCGTGGCATATTTTGTCCAATTCAGCATGAAACATGATGCTACTGTGGTATATTTTGTCCAGTTCAGCTTGCGACATGATGCTACTGCAGTATATTTTGTCCAGTTCAGCATGAAACATGATGCTACCGCAGTATATTTTGTCCAGTTCAGCATGAAACATGATGCTGAACTGGACAAAATATACCACGGTTTAAAACTGCGGCTCCTTCCCTTTCTTCCCTTTCCCTTTACCCGTGCCAATTCCTTTTAGCTGTAGTGTGTGTTTATAAATGTCTGTTCCATCTACTGTATGCCATAGCGTGAGTGTTTGCATATTAATCTCACTTTAGCAAAGTATGCCTTCTCAAACCTGAGCAACATATTTGAAGTACATGTAGATAGACATTAATATGAAGACCAGGATGTGAATACTAAACTGCTACAACTGTACAAACATGTATACACTGTGTTATGGATGGAAGTGAGACATAAACATTAACATGGGTTTCGAGGAAAAGATTAGAGAGTTGCAATGTGTATTTTTTATGACAGTCCCTGGACTTACCAGTGAAGAAGCATTCCAGAGAGCTAAAGTGAACAAGAATTTAATATTTGAGCTAAGAATTAGAGTCAAGATTGTTGAGGTTTCGGGGCATGTACTTCGTAAAGGTGACTTGGGAAGTTGGCATTGACCGGAAAGAACAATGGGAGAGGAAGCAGGGGAAGGAGGAGGATTTCTTGGATACACAGTCTGCCTGACTGGTTTAATAGCAGAGCAACAGAGGGTGGTGGCACTCCATGATCAACTACATCACATGATATGGCACATGATTGGCATCAAAAAGAATGCATGCATGTTTTTCAGTTATTGTTCATGCTTGAGTGTTTACATTTATGATAATGTTACCCACATTTACAGATGACACTTGTCTTCTTAAATAGCCCTGTGTTTTTAGAGAAATTGTAATTTATTGTGATTCATTATTTTCCACAACTCATAGCAAATACAACTCGAAAACACAAACGCAACTCGATAAATATACCTGATAAACACAAACACAACTCAATAAATATACATGAAATAAATATATGAAATAGTGCAAAAATAGTCATGATAATGATGATTGTGAGACTGTGGAAGTGTCCAAAAAAGCAGAGCTTGTCAGTTAGACCCCTTTGAACAAAAAATGAATTTCAACAAAAATGATTAATGAATAAATGAAATATTAGCCAAAAGTATAATTAATTTGTAGAAGAATAGGCAAATAGCATAATGAGTCTAGAGCATAATGAGTTGTTTGATTTTCATTTTGTCTGCAGAAACTGACTAGGCATTGACTTGTGTATCCATGTATTGTGAACAGGTCCAAGGGAATTTGTTTTCCTAACCTATGCTTATTCTTTTTTTTTTTTTACTGCTCCTCTGACTATTCTGCTTTCAAGTGATTCAACTTGATTATAGGGAAAGTCATCAATGTGTGTGTGTGTGTGTGTGTGTGTGTGTGGGGGGGGGATGCTAGGAGATCACATGACCAAGGTGCAGAGGTCTGGATTGGTGATCTTTGGGTTTCTTCTGGGGTGGTATTCTGAAAATGAACTAAAGACTGCTGTGACCTTGTAGATGGTGTCATGAAATGCTATGGTCACCGCCATGACATTTCAAAGATAGCTCTTACAGATTTTCTTATAGGATATTCATTGGAAGTGATAATTTTTGCGTGTGATACAAATTTGGATATTAGATTTAATAACATAGTAATATATGAATGACAGAGGTTCAAACATTAACAAAAATATGTGTCTTGCTATTCCACAATAACTTTAAGAAGTTTCTGATAAAGCCTTTGCATTCTTTCCAGGCAACTTTGAAAGCTACGCTGAGCAATACAATACATAGGATTGTGAATGTAATGGAGCTGACCGTAACCATTTCATAAAGTCCCATGTACAAGCTCACTCACAACGATCAGTCTTTAAAACTTACCATTAATTGTAACTCTGTCATCAATGGTAAGTACCATGGGAACATCACTCAACCGCCAATCAAATTCAAGGTTTCCATAGAAGTTGACAATGGAAGCAAAGTTACCATCAATGGTAAGTTTTATGAAACAGGGCCCATGGTATGAAAAAGCTCAATGCAGAACTCTGCTGTAGAAAATGTATGTCTAAATGAATATTTTTGGAAAATGTGTTACTTGTGTGTGGAATATAAATTCAGTGAATTAGTTATTGCATTGTTCTTTATAGTACAGTTTTATGCCATTGTGTATTAAAGTATATTTCAGTGTCAGTATAAATCACATATTTGCAATACTAGTATGCATATTTAAAAATGACGCATACAAGTTTTGTACAATCATATCATGTACCATGTGTATAGAAAATATCTATATGTTTATCAGTTTGTGTGTACATGTTCATGTGTATGTGACATTTTGTATTTTTTTTGAGAATGTGTGGATCAATATGGCAACATAAGAGATATGCCATCAGTTTGTGTCAGTGAGTGTCTTAGGCAAATAGCAACTAATCTGTAAATTATGTTGTTAGTTGTGCATGTATTTTGTTTAACGGATAATCGTTATAGTGAAAAACTTCACTAGCGGAAATGATTTTGTTCCGCAGAGCTCAAGCTATCATTTTGCCATTTCTCTGATTTTACCTCTTTTCTTGGAACTTGCTACAGGTAGTTGCTACAAACGTGGATTTTCCATTTAGACTAGCAAGTATTGGTACAAGAAAGCCATAATAATTTATTATTTGAAACTACATATTGCATGCATAACATAGCCAAGGTCATTGTACGAAAGGCCATTTTTAAGCAATCTGTGAATATATATTTATCAATGTAAGAAGTCACAAGTATATTTTAGTGGTATGAATATTGAAACCCTGGTTCATGTTTACTTATTTTAATTTATTATTTGTGAGAGAAATACGAAAGCTGAGGAGAATGTGGTGAGGGAAATATAAAAGAGAGAAAGAGAAAGATAGAGAAATATACACAGAAAGAAATGGAGAAAGAGATTAGGAGATGGTTAGGGACAGTAAGTGCGAAATAAATGGATGTGTGAGTGTGTGTGTGTGTGTACCTATCCATGAGAAATCAGCAATTTTTAAAATGTTTTGTGACAAAATAAGCGATTGAAAAATTGAGCTTGGCACACCAAGTTTGAAATAGCAAACTGGTAGACGCAGGGAGGGTGGATGAATGAGATGTCGGAGAACATTCTGCCCATATTATTGAAGGGTACGAAAAAAAATCGTCCATCATTGTAATTAAGAACGTCATTTGTGGTAGGACGTAGAACACAGATCCTATATCAAAACACTGTATAAAGAGAAGTTGTACAATGACCACTTGATACCCCCTAAAAGATGAACTTAAAAGGACTTTACGTCATAAATCTTCTTTTCCTAAATTAAAAATAGTTGAATTATTTCACAAATGTCACTTTACTAAAAACATATAATGCATAACTGTGTACAAATAAAACAAGTGGTAACACACTTTTACACACAGACTACATTTTCGGAGACATATATTTCATCTGCTTTCAAATTTATTAGTTTCCACTTCAAAGTATCAATTTCTTTGTTACAATTGTAGTTTGAGAGCATAAATTGAAAAAGATGGAACTTTAAAGCTATCAATAGTGCTAATTACAATGCATGAACGATGAAACATATGCAACAGGAAATAATAAGGATCATATTTCTGGAGTGGTTTTGACTTTAAACTCTGATAACAGGTAGTCCATTGTAAAAAAAAAAATCAAATCACAATTCACAGCCATACACTTTCACAAAGAAGAATAATGAAAAAGAATTGCTTTTCTATGCAAATATATCTCTCTCTCTTGCATAATTGTGATGGAACATGATTAAAACTGATATCAAATTTAGGATCTAAATTTCAAAATTATTGAAATCATTCAATTCATTTAAATCATGTGAAGTTGTGATGAAAATGATCAAGTGGAAAAGTACTATTCGTAGACTATAATTTAAACAAAAATTAGATATTTGTAAAATACAACAAAGGGAACAAATATGAAGTCTTTTCCACATCCATTGCAATATCATCCAAGCAAGAAATACTGTTAAACTATGAACCCTTTCAGTGCTATCCACTGAGGGCCCCATATGAATTACAGCATGATGCATTGTCTATGGGACTGAGAGACTTTAAAATACAATCAAACCTGGGATAGGCAACCACATCTCTATAAAGACTACAAGACCATTGCAATTTGTGACTCCTCACAATGCACTTTCCATACATCCAACAGCATGCTGTTCTGTCTGTGGAAGTCACAGCTTCTGAAGTCTCCATTGAGCACTAATTCTATCCAGGTTTGATTGAACATATGTGAAAGCGCCACATTCAAACACTGCACATTCAGCTGTAAAAGAAAGATTGATATACAGTGTGTCATCCCATATGTAATCAAATTAATTTTGTAGACCCGAGCCATGTATCATACAGCTCTACACTGGTTGTAAGTACTATTGAAATGGTTCATTAAATGTCAGTATGGCAACTGTCGTTGTGGTACATCAGTTGTAAGTTACACAAACAGCAAAGCTTCATGCAACATGAACCTAAATTTGAATGACAGATTGGAACTGTATATATATAAAATGAAAAGAAATATGACTACTATCATTTTACTAACTTATACATGGATGTCTTTGCTACAAAATAAAGAACAATAACTCTACTGTATCTACATGATTGTATAGCATCTCAATGGACTCCTAAGAATCTACATTATGTCAGAAAAACAGATTACTAACTGTTGCACAAAAATCTTAATATCTGCCAAAGCTCATTTGAGTTTATCATTAATGTACCAAAGAGAACATTTCTCTTCAAGATTTTGAATCATATTCTATTTTACATACATGTACATGCTTGGCATGACATTGTATGAGCTTCCAATCAAATAACACACATTTGTTTTTATTCTAAGCTGCTTCATAAGAAAATGATTTTTGAGTATTGCAGATAAATTAGATAAAGCATGATTTCTACAGGTGATTACATCATGGTTTAGACATATACGGTTAATCTTTGACTGAACCGCACAAATACATGATTGCTTTACATATACAAAAAAATTTTTTCTGAAATTCAAGAAGTCATATTTACTGCTTTTTCATCTGAGCTTCAAAGTGTGTAGACATTCACAAAAAAATATTTCTTTTCAAAATAACTCTATACATGTCTAGACAATTGATAAAACATTGAATGTTTAATCTGCATGAGCTAGAATCTGAGACCTGACAATCACAGAATCATGTATTGAAACATTGATTGTAACTACAGACAGTTGAAACACGAGCCCATAGCATGTTCAAGTGAGCCATCTTCCTACGATCTAGGATAATACAAAAACAACAGAGGGTATAACAAGTACATGTATGCCATCAACTTGTATTACATATGAAATATAATGAGCTTGAAGCTGCAATTCTTTGGAAAACACATGGAGTTGAGGAATTTTAGGCTTGACATGATTAAAAAGAAAACACAGAAAATTAATGCATACAGTGTAACAGTTACACTAACAATATACCACACCTAATAACACTTTTGCAAGATATTACACACAATTTCAAGCATTTAATGCTCATTAAAATCATCACTTCAAGCATCAAACAAACTTCATTGTGCATGCAAATCAACTGTGTTCTCAGTTTCTTCAGAACTTTGCAAAAAGGTATCACAGTTGGAACGAAGATTATGAAATACATGCATAAACAAACAGATACAAAATGTAACAAAATTTGACAATTGACATCTAAGGACAAATAACGTACAGAACACTATTCACATTATAAAATAAACTCTCCTGCAGTTCAAACGATTACCGCAAGGTTCCAACATCTATTTCCATCCTTGATTGAATTTTATTTACTGTACCAGTCGTGTATTTAATTTGTATTAATTACAAAAAGAAGTAACAGAGAAAAATATCTACATCTTCAATTATCTACGATTCTTTACTTACATCTTTGCTCTAATTCTTTTACTGATAAAAGCTATATGTACACTAGCGCGTCACTGGGAATAAGTTCAAGTGCACAGAACTCAGACACTTAAAATGCACATTGTATACATGTAACAAGGCTTCGGATTTATACATTTGATTTAATACTGTCAAAACTGACACAGAATCCCATGCTCAACATAATGACCTACATGTAGAATTGAAGTAGTACTACTAAAAGAAGATGTGTTGAAAATTTTGAACTCAAAAGCTGCAATTTCATGGATGAGCTGCAGTTGGTATGGATTGAAGACACATGGAAAGGACACATATAACCTTTTAGAGTATGTAAAAATGAACAAAAAAAAAGCTGCTTTATGCGATATCAATTTAAAGCGATTTGTTTAAATACTGTGTTGAAGTTTTGCCAGTACTTTTAAAGTTGAGGAGTAGTCATCGCAGTAAAAAAAGGCTTTACTCTCTATTCCATTTCACACACTTATTCTCTTTGAATAGGACCTTAAATCACTAGTCATATATATATCACATATTCTGCAAATCATATTGAAGTGATGACATGGCTCCATGTTAATTTTCAAGTACTATTATGCTGATGTTATTATATATGATGCTATCCTTATTTCAATTTTCATTATTTTGTTTTATAGTTTTATGTGTAAAAATGTAGAAAACAGAAAGGTACATTGAGATGTACAAACTGGGAATTTACCACTTTACATGTATCTTATGAGAAGGCCTGTCAAGAAAGCAAATCATCTCTCATAATGTGTATAATGGAATTGACTTGCATAAAGATAAATTCTTCACTGATGTGAGTTATACTGGAGATAATGAAACTCATCACAAATATTAATGACTTTAAAATGACAGGAAATGAAACTATTTTCATGATACATCACATTCATCTTGATGAATTTCACTAGTTCTCTACAATTTTAGGGCATGTTTTATGTTATATCATGCTTTATGGTATTTAAAAAAGGCTATTTAAGCATCATTGATACTCCCTTGCTGCATAAATACATATATGGCACATGATGCACAGACAGGGACTAACATATTTGTATGCAAGGAAGAAACGGGAATTTCCCTCTTGCAGGAAATGTTGCTGACGAAGTCTAGGATAAGCTGCATAAATCTCTCCCTTCATTAGAATGCAACCCAAATATAGCCACCTAAGTACAATAATCAAGCGATGCCTGTACTCCTTCATGCCTTTATTCACCCCCCCTTTCCTAAAAAAACCTCAGGAAATGAAAACTAATTAACTCCTTCGAATTATATCCTCAAACACAGGGAAAATTTCGCCCATCATTCAGGACACTCAAAATGACATGAATATTTTTATTATACATTATAACGAAATATATGGTTGACTTTACATGTATGTCCTTGAAAAGATTACAACAATCCTGTGCAGATTAAGTAGCCACTGCATTTTCTTACATATTGCAACATGAAAGATAACATGCAAAAAGCATGAAAAAACTAACATAAGTGTTGATATTTAGGACATAATCTTCACAGATACTGTTAACATCATTCAAGATTTAAGATGGACAATAATACAGATTACAGAAGTTTGGTAGTATTTGAAAGAAATTGGGTGACACAACTTTAAGTCTTTAAAATGAATACTGGTAGATATTGGACACACACTGATCTTTGACACTAACCACATAATCCGACTCTCTCATCTGTGTTAAGTCTACAGGTGAGTATTGAACAGCAGCAGTGTTACTGATATTTAAACTTGAAATCTACTACACTTTGCATATGGGAGATGTTTTCAACTCTCAAAACTGCTTGCTCCTAGGAGCACAGAAATCTACACATAAACATCTATATAAAGATCCCTCACATATCCATATTTTGCTAAGATAATGTTCCTTTCATGTTGACTTTTAAAATGCAGATATCATACATTGAGGGCACAGAAATTAATGTTTGCTCTACATACGTTTCAGAATGTTATCTTGTATCAAAAACAATGTAATGACCATTACTGGCAAGTTAAGCAAGCATCAAACGTGTATAACAATTTCTACGTATCCTAATTAACCCATTCTATGCAAAGCCATTGTCATCTACTAGGTTCTTAGAACTCGTCCAGTCAAACACAACCATCTTCTTTATGACAGTATACAAAGGATTTTATACTGAAAAAGCTCAATTTCTCCCAATTCTAGGACTCTATGCGTGACACTGAAAACAAGACAAGATCACACACTTGTACAATCAAACAAGTACCTTCACAAACATAAAAACTTTCATTCTGAAATGTGCCTATGCTAATTGCATTTGGTGAAATATCTCATAAATGGACATATTCAATGCTTCATTTTGCACCAAATTTAAATAATAACCTGAAGCTTGCATTTCATCTGTGTGTTTACACATGGTTTACAATTTACACAAACTAATTCACTAAAAGTCTAACATTGATAAGGACAAGATACTGGACATATTCTTGTCATTTTTCATATATTTCTATTGTTGAAAAGCAAACATGATTTGTAATAACTTCTTTTCAATAACGCCAATGTATACTTGATGCCAATGCTAACTGTACATTACAAAAGATCTACTCCTAATTCATTCCATGTATGTAATGCACTGGCAATACAATCTCATTCACCACCAAATGAATTATTCATGCGGAGATCTTCTGTCATTTTGCTACATACACGGAACTTACCACAATTTGAGTTAAAGATCATAGAGAAATAGAGATTTGAAGGATATGTCCCATCTGCGACAGTGAGTCAAGCACATCAGTCCTGGTTGTACTGGTCTTGAAGATGGTAGTAGGCATCATACCATATCTCTCCAGAACTCTTCAGAGAGCTAGCCAGACAAAACAATGATCAACACTCATAAGTTACTCAACAGCAATAAACCAAGCATAAATCAACAACATATTACTTGATTTATTGTAATAAACCCGTTATGACACATAACAGTGAAAATTCTAATATAAATCATCAACAAATATTGTTTAAACTTAGGTTTTAAGGATTGAAAAGTGAAGGCACAATACATAGTATGTAATTCTCCAGACTGCATTTCTTCTTGATCAAAAGTAGAAATGACAACAAAAATGTGAATGAGGCTGCGCGGAGCAACACAGGGCAACTTTCCTTATATGTGATATGGAGAATTGGTCTGAAAAGATGATAGGATTGAGTTTTCATACCTGACGATATCCGCGAATCCTTGATACAAGGTCTTGGTCTTGTACTCGATGCCATGCTTTTTACATAGAGACTTGACCAGAGGCGTGATGCGGAAGAGATTGTGGCGGGGCATGGTTGGGAACAGACTGAAAAACAAGGATACATACAACTCATCAGATATTCAAAGGGGAACTTAACCTTGAAAAGTTTAAGTTTCTAAGGTAATCCAGCAAGTTATTCCAGAGAATAGTGGCTGCATGTGAAAATAACCTTTCTCCATAAGAATTTTAGAAGATTGAACAATGACTATGTACTTGCTACAAAGGGAAAAGAAATTCAGGGCGTTTATTTCATACAATTAGTCTTGAAAAGTCGCCCATTCAAGAATGAATATTGATTTTTCCCCATGGCCCACAAAATTAAATAGCCAATTGGAAAACAATTTCTGGATGATTATTAGGTGACATTTCTGTGTAAATAAATTTCTCCCTGCTTCCACAACTTCTGTGTGACCAATTAAGGCAGATATTAAACCATTCAAACATGATGGTTTAACAACGCTCCATCTGCTAGACAAAAGGTTGCTCTCCGGGATTTATGTGTACCTATCAGGGTCCAGTCTCATAAAAAGTTGAAATTCATCTGAACGCATCCCAAGTCCAATCCCCTATGTCTAATGTACAGAGTTATGACTGAAATCAATCGTAAGTCTAGTTGTGATCAATGGCAATACTTCATAAGACAGGGCCCAAGAGTAATGCTCCATTTGTTTGTACGTACTGGTGCTCGATCTGGAAGTTGAGGTGTCCGGTGAACCAATCATTGAACCAGCTCTTCTCCAGGTTACAGGTGGCACGAAGCTATAACAAAACACCAGACAAACAATAAACACGAATGTCATTCATATGTGTGTACACCAAAATGATGGGCATGATTTGTATATGCTTTTTCTCTTGTCCATGAAAGAGGTGCACAAAGCTGTCCCAAAACACCAAACACAACCAATTAGCATGGATGTCCTTCATATGTGTATATCGTACTGACTGGCGAATAAGCCGCATGTTTTTTTCTTAAAAATCATGCGCAAGTCAGGGTGCAGCTTCTACACGGTGGGAGCAAAAGTTGGGTCTTTCAAACCAACATTTATACATATATGGGACTATGCATTGTGTGACAACATTCAACAACAAAATAGATGGCTTTGATAGCCATCCAGTGTGACACAATTGACGTACCGGTAATACGATCTCAGTCACACCACCAGCATTATTACCGCTTCTAAGATGGCACCAGGAGTAGTATTTGTCCGAGACAACTCTGTAATATCTATGTGTTTATGCCATCTTGTGGCCACCGTAGATCAAAGAAACAATGGCAGCCCACATCTAACAGAGCTTGCTAGTTTGAGCCTTGGCTTCATCATTAGTGATATCTTTGGGTTGTCTCGGACAAATACTACTCCTGGTGCTTTCTTAGAACCTGTAATTATGCTGGTAATGTGATTGAGATCGTATTACCGGTTCGTCAAGTGTGTCACACTGGATGGCTATCAAAGCCATCTATTTTGATGTTGAATGTTGTCACACAATGCATATAGTCCCATACATACGTGCTGCGATTTCCAGTTTTGTTTTTTTTCAAATTGCTCACAGTCGGGCTGCGGCTTAAACGTGATTGTGGCTTATCTGCTGGTCAGTACGGTACAACAACATGGTGTGCATAATTGTCTACAGATGCCTTTTCTGCACCCTGTCCTCACCCTTACCGCGACCACTACTATCATCAATGCTCAACACTAGGCAGGAGTGGCGTGATGGCCCGAGAGGAAGAAGAAGACTACCATTATGTTCCTTCATCATTATCATTTAGATACCTAATTTCAATATCATCATAAACTTATTGCTAAACTCGTTGCTATTACCAATCAATCTGCAATGACAAAATTATCCCATCCCCATTATCATCTAACAGTCATCACTTTATTGTCACCAATAACATCATTATTAAAATCCCCATCACTACCATCACCATCGCCACCACCATCACCACTACCATCACTGGCACCATCACCACCACCATTACCACTACCACCATCACAATCATCACCATCGCCATTACCACCACTGCTACCACTCTCCTCCTCCTCCTCCTCCTCGCTATACCAACCTGGAGCTCCAGCCACGGGCGGGCAGCATCCTCATCAATCTCCATGGGTATGTGGTTAGACTGGGACACCCAAGTGAACCAGATGCTCTCCATCACTCTGCACACAACATAATAAATACAGGGAGACATAGCAAAAACAAAGATTATATAACTGTTGTCTCTTGGCAAAACATTACATTCTGTAACTAAACATCTGTCCAACTGGGGACTCATGAATACAAATAAGCTACAGATATGAAGGCATTGTGTACTGGTTCCTAATTATCATGAAATCATCCATATGCCAAGCGATAGCCGGGTGAATAGCGTGCAGGTTCAATTCCAGAATGCTCCTCTTTTTCTTTGCCTATTTTCTATTAAACAGATTGAGCAATCAATCTCTACACTACAGAGAGTAACAGCAAAACAAAAACATAACAATAAAGATGAGGCTTAGGTTGCGTTCATGCGACCATCGCCAGAATCATGATTCAAAAATGCGAACATGAATCACGATGACGACAGAATCAGCGTTTAGACGACCTTCTCTCCAATCACGTTTCTAGTCAGATTCGGGCCGATCCAGTGCGCATGGCGCAGTGTGACCCAGGAAGTATAGGTCAGCTTTTACGCGCGCATTTTGTGACTTCTACACGGGCTGCTTGGCTAGCACCGGAACAATGACATCATAGAATCATGATTCAAAACACAGTTGCGATCAAGCGACCTTTTTTCGAACATGATTCTGCAGAAACGCATTTCCAAATGCCCCTTTTTCTGTTTCATGTTTACGTTTTGAATCACGTTTATATTAAATTTTGTCTGAATGCAATCGTGATTCTGCAGAAACGTGTTTTGAATCATGATTCAAATCATAATTCTCGGGCAAAAAAGTGTCGCATGAACGAAACCTTAGAAGAATCATCAATGTTCAAGGCTAGATCAATATTTATGTGCCTCAGCTTTCAGTAAATTACCATTGTATAGTGAACATGTTTTATGCCAAAGTATAAACAACAACACGTGACCATTATATTCTACTTTGCTCTCTCTACTGTCATGTCTCCTTTGGTTGATGGTAAGAGCGCATTTGCTTGAAGACCGCCATGGCTAGCAATAACATTTGAGGAATATTGATACATTTTTTCATCAAACTCCAAATTATCCATCAATCCACTTTTCTGCTTCTTTCTGTGTGAGATAAATTTCTGCTCTATGGGCTTTGTGTGTATAACCAGGCCCCTGTTGCATAAAACTTACCATTAATGGTAACGCTGTCATCAATGGTAACTACCATGGTAACACCAGCCAACAGCCAATCAAGTTCAAGGTTTCCATAGAAGTTGCCAATGATAGCAAAGCTACTATCAATTGTAAGTTTTATGAAACAGGGCCCAGTTCAAGAATACTTCTGCGGCACATAAAGATTTAGTTCTCCTGCCAGCACGCACCTGTAGGTTTCATAGAAGAGGAGGAGCTGCCACCAAGTGAGGAGAGGGACATAGCACCACAGGATCCTGAGGTAGTACAGTGAGTTGACAAACAGGTCCTGCAACAACACAAAAACAATTTTCATTTACTCTGTACAGTCTGCCCATTTAACCCTCTCAGTAAGAAGTACTCAGATCCAAATATCAATAAGAACTCAGTTTCTTGGCTATGGGACTGAGCGGGTCAACCCTCACAGTACCAAGCAAAGACAGCACCATATCAATAAACAACTCAGTTTCTTGGCTATGGGATTAAAACATGTTTTCAGGATTAACCCTCACAGGATTAAAACAGGATTCAAGCAGGATTAAAACATGTTTTTAGGCCATCCATACAATCTATTGCTGAGGGACAGTGAAATGCAGAGCATCACCACAAAGGGTAAACACTGCTGAGCAGATGCACATAATATATTGCTAATGCTTGCGATTATTAGATCACGTGGCGGTATTCTGTGGCGGAGTAATTCACACGTGAAGAAGCAAATTTCAATGTGTTGTACATGTATATAAACTTTTTGAAGATAGAATGATATCCTGAAACAACGCATGAATGACAACTATACCATATAGGGACAGTTTGTGAAAAAAAAGCCACAACAGAGACCACAAGTTCAAATGAAATATGAAAAACATATCACTTCAAATCCAATGTAGAATTGGAGATGTCCATGTAATTTGTAATTTTCTGTATTATTATTATTTAATCATATCTGACCCCCCCCCAAAAAAAAAAAAATAGGTACAGATTAAATTGAGTTGCTTAGATTCTGATGTCGAACATGATTTCGTCAGTGCATGGGTACTAAATTTTGTTTTTAAGCAACCTCTTCAAAAATTGTAGTGACATGTAAGAGTCAATTTGTATTAAACCCATTCAAGACTATGAGTTCATATATTTTGAGGAAAATTCTTAAAAAAGTAATTTTCCCCCCAGATACCATGGTATCACAACATTATATTTTGGGCCTGCAAAGGGGATACACCACCATACAGAGTAGGATGTTGGCAATACATGATAGTTTCATAAGTTTGATGTAGAGCATCTAGGTTACATGAATACATAGGTTATGTCACATGATCTGCCATCTCTTGTATAAAGACCAATTTGTACACTCATATCAGACTTCAAATTGGTACATAAAGATAACATTGATCTCTGTTACAAACTGGAAGAAGTTACATGATTTGCCATTTCTTGTATGAAGACAAATTTATACACTGATATCAGACTTCAAATTGATACAAGAAGATAACATTGATGTATGTTACAAAGCTGATAGAATTACAAATACAGGTGGAAATCCAGATAAGCAAGCAGTATCTCAATATGGAGGTCAGTAGTGGTCATATGGCAGATCTTAGTTCAGTTTGTTCTTATCCTTTGAGGGTTACATAATTGTCCTTGGACACATGTCTGCTTCATTGATGGTTGAGCATGCTAAACTAGCAAGCTAGCTAGCTAGCATATGAATGTTTGTCTGATTTCTCCCAGTTGTGTGTTTGCACAGTTACAAGCACATTTTGGAAACATGTAGACAAAATGTGGTATAACCCAATCACCTGCAAAGATATGAGGAAATATTGGCTTATGTAGTCCCAGACAAGCATATATTCCAGCTTGCAGAAATGGGTCATCCATGGCCCTGTCTAATAAATAGTAGCCGTTGATTTCTACTTTACATTTTTGATCAATATTAATTGCTACTCTTGTACATAAGAGATAGGGAATTCAACTTGTGATCGATTCATATCAATCACAATTCTTTATAAGACAGGATCCTGGGTAACATAAATCCTGCCGTGCAGGACAACATGCTGCTTGGGCAGAGATGTGTAATAGGAAGAGCAGTGCCCCTTCTCAAAAAAAGATTTGTGATTGATTGCGCCAGTCTAATTCCCTCGCTTTAATGTATGGAATATCATTGATATCAATCGCAATTCTTTATAAGACAGGGTTCAGATCGAGATACTTACAGTCCACTCCTTCTGCTTGATCATGTGACGGTAGATCATGAACTGGAAGTACACGGGGAACAGGAGAGGAGGCCCAACTGCAGAGAAAAAAAAATATGCAGCAATAAGAACTTATTACATACCGACAAACCAGCATTAGAATGATGATTGGTCAAAACCATACCCACACACTATGTACAGTTTCAACAGAGAATACAACGAAGCTTGCAAATTGAGAAGGGGTGTAAAGTCAAGGCAGATGCTGCAATGTAAGTAAGATTATATCATAAGAATAATCCTGATCTCTGATTGGTTAAGAACATTAAGTTTTGCCAAAGATAATTCTACTGGAAAAGCCACCTTTTCTGAAAAAAAAAACCACTATCAGCCCTCTGATATCATAAAAAATGTATCAAGGTTCCAGTTCTTCCATACAGATTTAGTTGTACTTAGTTCTATAATGTCTTCTGTCACACAACTTACAATAGACTAATGACACCTATCAAAAGGCTGCCAGCAATGGCAACTGATGAGCTACAGTATATTCTTAGAACCAGGCATTCCTAGTTTCCATCTGAGATGTATGTTCCAGGGAATCAGACATATGAAGAGATTAATCTCACATGTAGCCTCTGATCTGTTCAATCTGATTCCTGTATTTGCACCAATAATTCTACACTCCACATTTGAGGAGAAATGGTGTGAAAGGCATGTGCTATGGTGGAACAACACATGAAACTCTCATCATAACAAAACTGTGCCGGTTCTTATTTTATATAAAGATTTTTAGACGACTTGATCGTTTCGACGCCATTCCTTTACGTAATCCTGAAATCAATCGAGAAGAGTGGGACTGATGACCATGGCAGAATGGGTCTTCTGTGATGGTGGCCCCATCATCTTACAACTACTGCATACACATGTACTCTTTGTGTGCCATGTGAAGCTTTTCACAATACATACACACAATTCCCACAGAGTAGCAGTTCATCTGGCACACAAAGGGTTAATATCGAAACAGATTAGTCACTCAGCGGGCATTGAGGAGGGTTGTCATTAATCTATAATCAATCAGAGAGCAGTCCTTCTGTCACCGCAAGCAAATACAGAATTGGATTGAATGCTTCTGATAACAGTATACTTTTCCAGAACATTTTAATCATAACACGACTCTAAATCATATACTCATCTCAGTTTCACTTTGCCTCTGAATGCCCTCCACCTGCAAATTGTGCTTTACTTCCCACGGCTTTTCATTTCCCAGAACCTTTCACATTCACACCTAAAACTTTGACACACAGTAAGCCAACTGATTCTTTGAAGACAACAACTTCATGTGAGCATGTGAATCCAAGACTGCTTATCGCGGAGATGTTGCAGTGTTCTACTGACTTAACAAGTCTGTTTGTATACATTTTTTCCTGACATCGCAGCCAGACTCACTTTTGGGGAAAACTGCTTCTAAAATGTCATGATTATACAACATATTTTCCCATGGTGCTCATTGGAACTTTGATCATGTTAACCTGATAATGCTTATCAAACTTAAGTGGAGTGATTCCATTTGGGAAGTGGAGAGGGATGCTTTTTCTTCTTTTGTATTGCCCTCTTAACCCTTTCAGTGCCAGGCAAAATACAGCTCTATAGGCTTTGTATACATTATTCGTGAATAAATACTATCAAGGAACATACCGGTATGCATTTGCAATACCGTTCGTGGGTTGAACAGTCTTCAGGGGTGCAGAAAGAGTTGGCATCATGCGACTTTGCTTTTCAGAGTAGGCTCTCTGTCCATTCCATCAGGTTATCACCCTGCTCTTAATCAAGAAGAAAATCGCTCTCCTATACACGGAACCGGTATTAAAAGTCCTACTCGAGAGATGGAGTGTGTTCCCGAAAAGGTGGGGAGCCATGCAACGAACAACGACTAAAGAGGGACTCAAAACCAGGGCCTCGCCTAGGAGACAAACTCTCCCTTGGAAAAGGAAGCAAAGGTGAAGCAATGGTGAAACTCACTGAGGAAGAAGTACTTGTGCTGATGTTGGTAGGGCATGCTGGACTGCCCACTCTCCGCCACCTTGATCGGCATCTTCTCTCCCACCACAAAGAGTTTCTCCAGACGCACATCAGGGTCCTTGTTCATCTAGATGGGGAGACATATCAGTTCAAGGTAAGGCAGCCTTTGTTTTTTTAACAGTCATGACCCTCTGCATGTTTCAGCCATACCCTAATGGTAACAACAATTTCCTTCTCTTCATTATCAACATTTTGATGAATTGATATTCTTGAATATATACCTCCAATATAATATAGAAGTATGTGTTACCTACAGGAACCACTAGGTTTTGGACAGGTCTTCCAAAACCTACTTGACATCAAGCGATCAATATTTTTGGCTCGAAATTAGTTTCCAGTTCTAATATTGTGAGTTTTTACACATTATTACTGTGGATTTTTCATGGCATTTACCTTAAAAAAAAATCAGCAAAAGGGCTTTCCTACTTTAAGGTCAACACAGAAGAAATGGTTTGCTGATGGGTAATTCCATCTGGTTGGGCCAATTCTTGTGACATACCATAACTGAAAAAAACAGATATTGCATTCAACCAAACAATGTTTGCAGTCATCAAATGCTATCACTGGGAAGCTGGTCTGAAGCTTTACTGTATAGTTAACTAGTGTTTTCTTGCTGAATGAAGGCAAACAAATTGGCTGTGGCTATGTTTAAATGTCAAGGCTGTCAAAAGTTTTGCAGCAATGTCCCTCATGGAAGTCGGCCTAGGACAACTTGGGCCAATAATACAGAGCAGTCACTTTGTAACCAAAGCATGAATGATTAAGGGCTGCATGCACATGGGAGAGGATAAGTTTTCCAAGGTTTGTCTGTGTGAACTGGGTGGCCCTATCCTGAATGGCAGATGCTTTTAATCCACAATCTACTATCAAGTACACTAGTGTCTACCACCAGGAAGTCTTATCACTGTACTGTTCTATTTTTCCAGTCTATGCATTGGAGAACAAGAGCTTCTTTTTAAATTTGATGTTATTACAGAAACACACTGAGCCCGTGTGTGGATTCAACAAGTTTTCAATGATGAAGGCTCGTATGGTATTTACAGAGGCTAACTTTAACTCCTCTGGGACTATTTTCCCCTGAGCCCCTGTGTGTTTTTCCCCAGTAAGTTTCAAATAGGTCTGCATGGAGGACCACAATAATCAACACCACAGTTCCAGTATGAAGTAGACAGAGCAGGGGCAGGGACATAAAATCAATGGCACGGAAACAGGCAATCAAATACAACTTACCACATTGGGCTTGGCATGGTGCTGGTAGTGCATGTGGTTCCACCACTTACTGGAGCCTCCCTACAAATCAAAAGAAAATGACAAAAACAAATGTCACAATGTTATAGGTACATATAGTGTGTCCCATTTTGCGCATTAAATAAAATTCTTTTAAACATTGCATGAACAACTAGAACAGCAAACAAGTTCAGCCTGTGAAATATGAGGAAGAATTCAAATGATGCATGGTAAGTATACTACATGTACATTGCAATTTACTTCTCAGGCTCAGCTCTTTTTTTTTTTTAAATGTCATTTCTTGATGATTTCAGAAATATTCTTGATGTGAACAAGAACTAGATATCTCAGGGATTTTCTTTTTGGAACTATTAATATTATGCTACATATATTAATGTAATAATAACATCATTAAGAAATAACTTGTATCTGTTACAGTTGCAATGTAAGCACACTGTAAAGAGTATCAAAATGTGACATAACATGAGCTGTTGAGATGAGCGGTTCTATACCCTTTCAACATTGCAAGTCGTATAGTAATTACAGTGGCGACTCTTATTAGGCGTATGAAACAAACCTGTAAGATAATGTCAAACTATATGTGATGTCCCTCAGAACCAGAAACATGTTTAAGGAGTGTGATAATAGCAATAAGCTATTTTCACTATGTATCGAAATCTTTCACCATGCCTAGTAACAGGCTTTTAAATTCACCTGTATTTTGTAATTCAGTTTCAATAGATGGAACATACTCTAAATATTTTAGTTGTTGCTGCTCAGACATATCGGACAAGCTTTGAGGTTACCATAAGTAATATGTTGTTTGAACGAAGTGAATAAAATTTGCATGCATAATGAAAATGGTCTATTAGGAATAAGTTACAGGACAACTGTGGTTCATGTCTTCATTTGCGAGCATATGCACTTTTACTACAACTTTAAGCTTTATTATCAAATATTATCATAAACTTCACATGAAACACCCTTGAGTTCTGCAAAAAACTGATTGGACTAACTACATGCAGATTGTGGTGCTCAAAATAACACTGTCAGCATAAGTACAGTTGGGCCTGAGATCAATGTCATAGCTGATTGCAATCATTTGCAGTCAGACTGCAGTAAATGTATGGAGCTGATTGCATTTGATTGCAATCAGCTGTGACGTTGATCTCAGGCTCTACTGTAGGTAAGGTACGAGACTGTATACATGTATTTGTATATACGCATAAAAGGGAAGCGGTGATGGCTTATTATGTGTACCTTTATTGCACTCATCACAAGGTAATGAAAGAAATGGTTCCAGTAGTTATTCTTAAAGCATGACAGATGACCAAAATCATGCTGCAGCCAGCCTGTCTGTGCCTGGAAGAAAAACATGACACACAAAATATTAATATTAATATTACACACCAAAGAAAAAGAAAATTACATAAAAAATTCAGATATATAGAGTCTGATACTGTGTTGTATTGTCATTGTCACTCGACTGAACAAATCTGTACATTAAATGATTAGAATTGCCCTTCTCATGGAATAAAGGTAAATCTAAACGTAAGGACATTGTGAAGACAGGGCAATGTGATATGCATGGTCAAACTTGCATGTGTAGTAAATTTCATTGGTGTTGTGTGAAAACAGGAGTAGTGTATGAGCTATTATCTTAACTACCAGAAAAATATTCATGTTATTCTAGCAGTGCTCACTCACGCATTGATAACGTGTAGTAACACATACATGTAGCAGTGGATGTAATATTCCAGAATATTTCCTCCCAGTATTGTCACATATCTAAGTAGTGCAGTAAGTAGCAGGCATAAGGTGTTATTGGGCAATTTACATTGAAGTTAAAATCATGAAAAGAACAACTTTCAAACTAATACATGTACATGTATGTGGCACCTCTATCTGCAAAAAAAGTCTCTCTACAAAACTATGATACAAAAACCCTTGGAATGAAGTTAATCTAAAAACACTGTGAATATAGGCTAACATCAATCGTATGGTCAACTTGCTTGTGGAATAAATGTATTCTCTGTTGTGTGAATCAGGGCAAGAATCTACACAGAAGTGTCTGGTTATAAATGCAGCATCTACATCATGAGAAATAGGGCAATGTAAGTATAAATGGTAAACTTTAGAATAAAGTGAGTCTGTGTTGTGTGGAAGGGGATAATAAGAATCTCCACAGAAGTGTCTGGTCATACCTGCAGTGTGCCGTGCATTAACGTACACACAAGGAACGTCCACCAGGTGAAACCATACGTCTTCATGATGAAGTACGCTCCAATCTCAAGGAAGATGATGTGTAAAAGTTGCACAAGGTAGAAGAAGAAGCTTGCATTGAAGAGACCCTGCAGTGGACAGATTACAAAAGGAACATACATGATAAAATCTTTACACTTTGCATCTCTGGAATAATAACATTGATTGACCAATAAACAAAGAAAAAGAGGACTACATGTATGTGGGACTTGAACCTGCATGTACATGTACTGCTTGCCGGGAAATGATATTATCCCCCAGGCTAATGCTCCGCTTACGATAATTACGATAATGACACAATACTTACAAACCAGTACACAAGGCCGAAATTTGTATCTTATTTGTATCCGGGAGTCCCCTGCAGGTAAAGTGTTATTCACAGAATTGGATGTTTTTCAGAGATGATATCACCTAAGCTTTTTTTGCTTCTCTCCATGGCAATAAGATTGATTGTTCAATTTGTTAGAAAATGAATTGCAACCTACAAAAGATGAAACTTAAGTGGTTAATGTATGAATAAGGAACTTACAGACAAGGTGAAGATGAGGAAAGAAAACCATCATGTACACTGTACACCCAATTTTTTAATGAAAATATTTCACAAAACGGTATAATTGCTCTAAATATGTCCACCAAAATATTGTTCAGTGGCCTTTATGTTATATAAACACAAATGAAAGTTTGTGGCAATACCAGATCGTCTCAATAGAGAGACATTTTCAAAACATATATGCATGCATGTACTGGCAATAGTAATCAAGACAATGTACCGGACATGCACATGTACATGCCAACAGATGATGTAAGCTAAATCTGACCTCTTATGAAATAACTGAACTGAGAAATGGGAGATTCTCTGGACAATGGGCAGTATGGATGACCTGGGACAATATAAAATAGTGACTGTTTTCAGTCACAAATGAAATGATCTGCTTTTCATTTTCTGCTGGTTATTACATGTACTTGGGTGATTTTTTTGTTGCATTTTGATGGCCTACATGTATTTGCCTTCCAGATAACAATGTCTATTTCGTTCTCCCCATATATCTGTAAAACTGATGTATCATGCCACTTATTAGGAGTCTGTGTACATTGTGATTGTGATGTTCAATAATATTAAGTTGGAGTAAAATGTACATTTCCTAAAATATGTTTAATTGGTTGACTTTATTTCTCCTGATAGTTTTTATTTCTTCGGACTTAAGATAAGAAAGAATTATCAACAACACAGGCCATGCACACAATTCAACAAATGAGATGTAGATTGACCTACATGTAAATCAGAAAAAAAAAATTTACGTTGGAATCACTAGCCTACGGACCTTGCATTGAACTCCAGTTTTTCTTTATAATCAAATTCATGGGCAAACATAACAATAAAGGCAAATTATGAACAAACATAAAGACCTCTTTTAATAAATTATGAACAATTGTTTGCATTCACACTTCCGAGTCCTCCACACATTCCTCCCATACAAAACATATATGCTTCGCCTTAAAGTGGTACTAGAAATTCAGAAAGTGGCTGCGTGTTATGTGTGCATGGAAATAGTTCCAGAAGTATTGTACTTTTGAACAATTCTATAACATGCCAAAAGCATGATAACAATGTCTGCCACTGCTACACTTCAGCTCAAAGGAATTGGCATACGGAAAGGGAAAAGGAAGAAAGGAAAGGAGCTGCAATTTTAAACCACGGTATATATGTTCGGAGAGTGTCAAACAAAGAGAGAGAGAGAGAGAGAGAGAGAGCGGGAATGCATGAGAAATAGAGAGAAAGAGAAACAGAAAGACAGAGAGAGAGAGAAAGAGCGAGAGAGAGAGAGAGAGAGAGAGAGAGAGAGAGAGAGAGAGAGAGAGAGAGAAGAAGAGAAGAATGGTTAATATACAGTGTTGTGTGGGTTTAGGTGTGATTTTAGTGCACAATATGCACCCCACAGCTTGGGACCACCTTACAACAGTACTGTATCTTTGAAGTAAAGGAGCAATTTCAATATTCAGTTCCCCTCATTCTTTGAAAAGTACATGTATTTTAAAGTACTCAATACTTTCACAAGTTTGAATATTTTGACCCTGCAAAATATATCACCACCTCTAAGGCCATAAAACTTATCTCCATACATGTACATGTATGCCAACAGATGATGTAAGCTAAATCTGACCTCTTATGAAATAACTGAATTGAGTAATGGGAGATTCTCTGGACAATGGGCAGTATGGATGACCTGGGACAATATAAAACAGTGACTATTTTCAGTCACAAATGAAATGATCTGCTTCTCATTTTCTGCTGGTTATTACATGTACTTGGGTGATTTTTTTGAGAGAGAGCGCGAATTGTGAACAAACTTTAAGACTCCTTTGTATAAATCATGAACAATTGTTTGCATTCACATTTCTGAGTCCTCCACACATCCTTCCCATACAAAAACATATACACCTGTAAATGCTTGGCCTTCAGCTCAAGGGAATTGGCATAGGAAAGGGAAAAGGAAGAAAGGAACGGAGCTGCAGTTTCAAACCACGGTATACATGTATTTTGTTCAGTTCAACATGAAACACGATGCTTTAGCCTAAAAAGCATCGTGTTTCATGCTGAACTGGACAAAATATACCACGGTTTAAAACAGAGGTCCCTTCCTTTTCTTCCTTTTCCCTTTCCCTATGCCAATTCCTTTGAGCTGTAGTGTACATGTATTTTGCAATGCATGATTTTAAGGCTGATGCATTCAAGATTCAAGATGAAGTTTATTTCCAATATGAAAATCGCACTTCATTGTACAAAATGGGCAAATAAATGTAGCAGAAGAAAATCAATACATTTGAAGTTAAATTTTTACAAAGTAATACATTGTATGTACGCAATCAATATTTCATGGTTAAATAGATTACAAAATGGACTGAAATTAAAAGCTCAACGGCTAGACAAAATTATTCAGCCCAATATGGCATTAAATGGTTGAGTTGTTGGCTATTATACACACTAGTTATCTTGAATTTTAATCTTATTAATTGTCAGTTTTGAATATAAATGCTACAGTAGCAATTATTCAGCACAGGTTTATAAACCACACACTAAATGCACACTGTACCAGGGCTGCCAACCTTAATCAAAACATTTAAGTATACATTCTAATGGCTGAAAATCAGTATTTTGACTGAAAAAAAATAGAATTTTCAAATGAAGACAGTAGAACAACCTACAGTATGAACTAGAACTTATGAAATCAGTATTCTTCTAAAATTTCAGTATAAAATACAGACAATCAGTCTACTTGGGAGCTCTGCTGTACCCATTTATCATCACATCACATGAATGTGCACATCTGTTGAAAACATTCCCACTCAGTTGTATTCAGAGTGAACACATTGAGCACTGTATGATATTTCACAGAACACTTCCATGTACTTCTTTGCTGTTCTTGCAATATTACGAGTATATTGGAGACAAAACACTGTACATTTATGTAAGTTAGTGTACATGTGCATGTATGTACATGTAAAGTGGACACAAATAGTTTGTCAAGTGCCACCTCACATCATAACCAATTAAACTTGAACTTGAACGAATCCACAGTCTACTCTAAGTGTACATAAATATAAACTTTATAAAGTTAATATGATAATTACAATAGTATGAAAAGATATGAACTACAGTTACATCTTCATGTTACGTGTATAATTGGTTGAAGCTTTGCCCTTGAGACAATCTTCAGGAATAATATATGCAATGTACCATGGTTATGGCTGTCATATGACCTGAAGGGAAACAGGAAACGTACAAGTGGCATGTTATAGCAGAGGCAAACACACACATGTGCCATAAAAAACAAAGAAATGCACAGATGTTATAAAGCGTAGTTGCACTAGTTTAGATACAGCATTGAATCTGGACCTTCATATGGCGTGAGTATGTAAGTGTATTGAAGTGGGTGAATAAACTTTGATTGGTTTCTGATTGCATCACAGACCAGCACTACGTTCTGTGGCACACGTAACGATCGCAAGGCACACAATCTATGGGCTGAGTTAATCAGTGTTTGCTTTGTGTCAAGTGCTAACAATGTGTCATTCATGCACAGTGCAAGGGCATGCACGCTAGTCATCTTTACTTAGGAACTCTGCATGTCAAATTCATTATGTTAGTTTAACACCTGGAGAAAAATCACATATAGTACATTTTATGCAGGGTCTAAAAAATAACTTGAAATGGACTGGTTTATAATTTACATACATGTATAATATTTAACCTACCAGGTGCAGTTTTAGGCTTCAGCAGAAGCTACACGAATCATGTATAACATTGAGAATCCCTGAAAGTCAATTGTAATTGAAGTTGTTCATTATCTGCATTTATGTGTATATTGAGATCTATAAATGACATATGTTCTGTTTATTTCTTACATGTATTTATCAGCTCATCTGTCTTTCTCCCTACCAACACTGTTCAACATATTTGTACCTCATTATGCATGGCAAGAAGCTGCCTTTAAAAAAACATCCACTTCAGAGCTCATCTAATTATTCTAATAGTTTGATCTTTTAAGATTCAACCTAATGAAAATCAGAGCCAGGTAAAGTCCAACTCTTGACTGATAAGTATAAATACTTGATAAACTTTTTTTCCCTTTTAAATCTGTATTCCCAGCTTCAAAAAAACAAAATAAAGTTGTACATTTAGTCCAACTCTTGACTGATAGTACAAATACTTGATAAACTTTTTTTTTTCTCTTTAAATCTGCATTCCCAGCTTTAAAAAACAAAGTGAAGTTTTACATTTATGTACTTTTGTATTTAATTTGTACGAAAAATAAAGCAAGACTAGGTATCTAGTATAACACAGCCTTGTAGAATTGTTGCTCATATCTGACTGATGACCAAGTACACATCTTAGTGATGCAGCCTTAGGGATACAATATGTGCAAAATAACAGAATCATAGAATGAAACTTGAATTTTTCTTTGACAAATGTACACGACAAGTATGACCTTTAACCCACTCAATCCCAAACCAGAAGAAGCCTATTGCCTTATCACACAACTCAGTACATGTATGGTATTATGGCCATTAACTACATATTAATATGTGAAGTAGCTTGTACTATTATGGTGAATTACAAGTGTAATTGAAAGTCACATTGGATATGTACTGTGATTACAGATTAAAATATTTGCTACCTACTTCAGGTAATTAACATTGTATGGTAAATGTGTGTCTTGATCAACTAAAATGTATGTTATTGCTCTTTAATTTCAGGTCAAACTGCGCACATGACCAATTCCTTTATGTCTGTTATACACGTGCTGTAGCTCACTGTGAAGGGCAAAGAAGCTTCACGATCTGTACTCATAAACCTGTACAAAGCTATGTGTGAGCCTTTTTCATGGCTAGACTCCTCCCTCTCTAGAGGACAGCATGTTCAAACAATGGGTACCTTTCCTCTCTACAATTAGTCAAAAGGAAAAGTCTCATCATAACTGTCACAATTTATCACCCACATACATGATATACATACAAGTCTGTCTTAATGTAAAATAAGTATCACGTGTCTTTCACTTTCACTTAGAAACAATTCATGGACTTCCTCTAATAATTCAAATTCAATTATGAATTTTACAATTTTGTTCATTATTTGTTCTTCTCAAAGATGGAGCATGATGTGGCTCACTAGGAAAGCTTCAAATTAAAGTGTCTCATAAGGCCCTGAGTTTGATTTGGACAAAAGTTCTTGAAGAAACTTAGAAACTGCACTCCTCAGAAAGTTTGTATTCCTTTTGGGGTAGAGTGGGGAGGGTTGTTTCTGCATGAAATGAACATGAGTTTGTATGGGGGAGGGGGGACTCGTGGAGACAATGTAGTTATATCAATTTTAACCACACACATCCATTAAATCCTAAAATGCTAAATAAATGTACTACTTACATACAATGTACATGGTAATTAAAGTCATAACAATTGTAATCTTTCTAGTAATAGAGCAAAACGTTTGTTTCTTATGCGATCTGCATGTACATTATGAAGTTTGTGCTTCCAAGAAATATCAAATCTAGATCTCACAAAAAAGAATGGAATCAAATTGGAATTTGTATCAATAATTGTCACATAACCTATAGATGTGGACACTATATTTCAAAAACATCCATCCTAATATGACAGAACAAATATACTAAGAAGAGATTCAATAACTCTACTGCTAATGCAATGATTGGAATGATGTCTTTTATGACCTTTTGCACAGAAAAAAAACTATGATTATATCCTCACCATATTCTCTGCTGTTTTCCTAAGTTCTTCCATATCTTTGACGATGTCCTTCTTTTGTATCTCATCCTTGGCGATTTCCCCGATGTGGATTGTTTTCATGAATTTCCTCACATATCGCTGATTGCTATGAAAAGCTGTAAATGCCTCCTGTACAGGGGGAAAAGTGCAGAGTAAAAAATAATGTGTTAGATAAGAGAAAGATAATAGAAGGGAGAGATAGAGAGAAAAGAGTGAAAGACAGAAAGAGAGGAAAAATAAAGGGGAAGACAGAGAGAGAGAGAGAGAGAGAGAGAGAAGAAGAAGAAGAAGAAAAAAACAAGATAAAGATATACAGAAGAGAGGGAGAGAGGCATACATTGAATAATACAAATTAATTTGCCAAAGGTTGTGTGACAAACTCAAGTTGTCCCAATAACTCTACACACCAGAAATTAATGTGCGACAAATGAGCACTATCTTTATGTACATACATGTATAGTGAGTGGTCCACAAACCGGCCCCCGCATATTTTTGCTCAATGTTGAATGCGCAATTTATTGTGTATTGACGCATTAGTAAACAAAATGCATGATTTTCGGAAGAAAAATTTACAAAATGTGCACATATTTGACACTTTCACATATTTGTTCGAAATATCTCTGTTTTCAGACTAGCGTTCGTACTTCCGTGATTTTCTCGTCGACCGCTGAAACTTTCCCCGTCACGTTTCACTCCACTGGAACAAGCATGATCACGTCGCAATACTGATAAAATGTCGGCATTGTGCTCGTCGGATTGACGGAGATATCACACATTATTGGTAGGGGCCGCTTTCAAGGTTCAGTGATGTGAATGTGCGATGTTTTACGGAACAATATTCGATGCGCAATTTCTCCAAAGGTTTAGTTTTAATCTTCAATCCAAAAATATTTTTTCAAAGAGCAAAATTTATCTGATTGGTGAGTGAAATTTCAGGATTTTGCCGGTTCATCTTGGTATGAAGAAAACAAGGGGGCCAGTTTGTGGCACCCTCATCATAAAATGCTCGCAATGAATATTAGCATGCCATTATGCCAGGGATAAATAAGGTAATTTTTAATATGCTCACTTTTTTTAACCGGTTTGTCTGATTTGAATGATTTCTCTCTTAGTCCTCCGCCTTACGAATCACAAGGAAAATACCAAGATAGTGCTTAGAAACATTGTATTAACACAGTATGAATGTTTTTTTAAAATTATTATCATCATTATTACTGGGCATTCCAAATAATATTCCTTTACATGTATACCGTGCTGAATACTATCCTTTGAAGCGTCTTCACTTACACTTCCATCCTGTCCAGCATAGTGCGTGATGACTTTGAATCCACCAGGATGGCGCTTGGCCCACTGTGTGATGTCATACACCTGGTTGTCGACGACAAGCCACTTCTCCTTCATCTGCTTCCCGTCTCGCTTGATCACTTCCTCCCAGGTCACCTCCCCCACAAACCTCTTGGCATTGCGAGGTGCATCCTGCACTGCCTCATCGCCCTGTTGATTAGCTCCTCTACCCATCTTGGCTCAGTCTGCTGGCATGATATGAAAATATTTATATTACAACATGGATATATGCAATGGATATTCGAAGGCATGCTGTTCTTCACCATGCAAAATTATTAATCTCCATTAATAATTTGATTGCTTATGATATGATAGAACTTGCTACACAAACAAACCTTCAAGTGTTATTTGAAAATGGATCTCACAAAATCAACAACATTGTTATAAAAAGCAACACGAGTCATGACGCAGACGGGAGGCCGCAGCATGTGGTTCGATGTTGTCAACTTCTCATCTTCTTTGATGAGTTACTCTGCGAGCGTCGTAACAGAAAGCGCACTCGGGTGTTCTCTGGTTCTTCGGAGGACCACCGGAGCCGACCTCGCACTTTCTTCTGTTAAGACGGGGTATATGATTGGTTGAAACTGACAGGGTTTATCTCTGTTACAATAACTAGAATTCCCCTCCCCCCCCCCCCCCCCCAAAGTAATGAACATGGCGTGTTTGAAGTCCCGAGGACCAAATTCCAAAGCACCTAAACCTACCCACAATATCAACAAAATTCTTGGTTCAGCATCTTTCAAAAGATTCTTTGCAGCTTGTGCTTGACTAAGGGCCAAGGCTTTAATAGTGGATGAATTGCAACTTTATGCTTGGTACTTGTACTTCCATTCACATATATATTATATATTATTATATAGATATTAGATAACATTTTAATGATGACTGGTAGGGGGTGAAATATCATTCAAGGACTTAATATTTCAACAAGGGATTACATTTTCCAGAAGCGGGCAATACTAAGCCTGATGGCAAATATGATCAGCTATTTTCCTTGCGCTGAGGTTGCCTGAATTTGCCATAGCTATGCCTCTAGTAAACTCTCGCTACTGGATGCATGAGAGAAAACGATACATTTCTAACCTTTTTCAGAAGAACCATATTCCTATGGCGTGGGGTACGTGCTTTGTCGAGCTATTGAAAAACGCATGAACGTTTTGGTTTGGTGAGCCGTTTGGGAAAACGGCTTGGTGGAAATCACACAAATACTCTAACCAAGTTAGTAACCCTGGGTGCGTTTCTTGACACGATGATAATTCTAAATCCGATAGTTACTGTAACACTGAGGTGATTCTCAACGCTATTGCAAATTAATCCTCAGCTCTAAATGCTGGAGCTGCTCGTACCCTGTTGCATCTATTGTTCTCGATCAGACGATCCTTGAGAACAATAGTGACTTATGGAAAGCTGAGTTGCCTAATAAGGGCCGTGAAAAGTAAATACATGTACATTTGCATCAGGCGTGCTATGATAACATTTCTGTTGCATTTTGTCAGACTTCGCCAAACATTAATTCAGCTGTGGTGGGCAAAGGGGTTGGCTTGCTTAACATCACTTCATTGAAGGCAACATTCACGAAAAAAATTAACAATAATTTCAAAATGTTGAGTATCATTTGAGCATTCTGTCCATGAGAAAGCTCGTCTAAGCATGCCAATATTTGAACACAGTTCAATGTTGAAAATTCACTAGTGTTCGCTTATTTATTTTTGATTGATTAATTCTACGTTTGATTGAGATTTTTGCATCAGTTGTGAATATCTACTCATGCACTGTATCCCCTTTTTTCAATATTCAGACATTCATTATAAGAATGGCTTGTTTGCCCAGATTTATCATAACGTCATATCTTTCAACACGAATATAACCAAAATGGAAAGCATGAAAGGAAATCGATGAATTGATTTGACAGAAGATGAGAGATTGATATCACAACAATGTTCATGAAAATGATGTGTCATACATCAAGCCATAGAATAATCAACATTTTAAACAATACTTCTCCCCATATTTAACAAAATCATCATTATTTCAATTTTCAACCTGATATTTTATCAATTATTGCAGTTTTTCTGAGAAAGGCTATTAATTTGTCTGAAAATTCTGATACGGTATCAATGCACGAGATGTCACTGATATCTGACTTAGCATTCTTCTGAGAAACAGTTTAGCATCATCTCACTGGCATTCTAATACAGAAACAGGCCTCCTTTAGCCAGCATGTCAGGCTTTTTTAATATCTTTTTGAGGTTTCTTTCTGTGCAAAAATCAGTCATTTAGATGGGTATATTTTCACACGCCGACTTTTGCCAGTTTCAAAACAATCTCATCCGCATTTGATATGTAGCCCATCACTATCGATATTATGCCCTGTTGCTAATAATATCAAGCCCCAAGTGTGAAATATACCCTGCCCGTCTAATTCAATGATTTTGACACATTCAATGTTGAAAATTCACTAGTGTTTGCTTATTCATTTTGATTGATTAATTCTACGTTTGATTGAGATTTTTACATCAGTTGTGAATATCAACACATGCATTGATATCCCTTTTTTCAATATTCAGACATTCATTATAAGAATGGCTTGTTTGCCCAGACTATCATAACGTTATATCTTTCAACATGAATATAACGAAAATGGAAAGCATGAAAGGAAATCGATGAATTGATTTGATAGAAGAAAATGAGAGATTGATATCACAACAATGTTCATGAAAATGATGTGTCATACATCAAGCCATAGAATAATCAACATTTTAAACAATACTTCCCCCATATTTAACAAAATCATCATTATTTCAAGTTTCAACCTGACATTTTATCAATTATTGCAGTTTTTCTGAGAAAGGCTATTAATTTGTCTGAAAATTCTGATACGGTATCAATGCACGCGATGTCACTGATATCTGACTTAGCATTCTTCTGAGAAACGGTTTAGCATCATCTCACTGGCATTCTAATACAGAAACAGGCCTCCTTTAGCCAGCATGACAGGCTTTTTTAATGTCTTTTTGAGGTTACTTTCTGTGCAAAAATCAGTCATTCAGATGGGTATATTTTCACACGCTGACTTTTGCCAGTTTCAAAACAATCTCATCCGTATTTGATATGTAGCCCATCGCTATCGATATTATGCCCCGTTGCTAATGATATCAAGCCCCAAGTGTGAAATATACCCTGCCCGTCTAATTCAATGATTTTGACGCAGAAAACAACCTCAACACGACACAAACAATGCCTATTACTCTGGCTTAATTAATTAAGGATTATACTAACTGGGTCTGGGTTAGACAGGAATAACCAGCTCAGTCAGGGCATTCTTTAATCGAAATGACATTTTTGGACAAACACTGTACCACCGAGTAGAGACGGTACATCCATACCAAATGCACAGGTGGCAGGTTTTTAACAACGTACAAGCAAATACAAGGTTCCCACGCTTGAGTAGAAAGTTACCCAATTAGTGCAAAGTCTATGGGAAAACGGATTTTGAGATAAATATCATAGCTACTTGGTCTAAAAAAGTAAAATTTAAACATCTTTCAAGCTATGATGCAACAAATCTACTTCAATCAAAATTAGATTATATTATAAATTTATAAATTCTAGGGCTAAAATCCTCCTGAAAAAATCGAAAGGAGAAAGTTGAAGACTTACTTTCCTGCCCATCACACGTTTATCGCAGACATTCTTCATCTACTCGAGTCTGACATAAATCTGACCAATCAGATTGTTCGACGGGTGGCTAGGAATATTTAAATCGTCAATCAGTTTGACGAAAAAAGAAATAGCACACGGCAAACGAGCGGTAAAATAAATGTGCGCAAGCGTGAAATTACTTATTCATATATGCATTAGCATTAACGTTTTCATATTCAAAATGGCGACCCGCATGGATCGCCATACAGTCAGTGTACATACATATGTACAGGTGTAATGTTCAGTCTCTAGATAGGGCGTTCAGAGGAGCAGATGCAATCTCAGTGGATCCAACGTCCTACAGAGAGATTGACCCATCTTCTTAAACGGCTAAGTACCAATTAGCTCAAGCTAGGACCCCATGCCATTCTAGTCGTGGCGTTCCATCTAGGTACTCATATTTCATAAGGCTACATGTATGGTTCCTGGAGATATATTTTACGAGTGACAATGCAATTGAGGTCTAAAAACATTATCTACTTTAATTGAGGCAGGCCCGGCCCTGCCAGTAGCACAGACTGATGGGTACCCCATAAAGTACAGAAGTGTGACGTCATTTGAGCAACTGGTTCTTAACAACTGGTTCTAAACAACTGGTTCCAAACAATCAGACAATGCGGATCATTAAGCAAGCAGCGGTGATCACAGGGACTGTAATTAGGATGTCCGACACTAGGCCGATAGAATAGGCGATTGATAATTTCAGTCTTATTGTCTTGACAACATGCTCCTATGACGACACCACTTCGGTACTCTATAGCCGATGCCTCGGCCCCAGGCCCAAGTTAGACCCAGCCCTCCGCGGATCCTCCAACTACATCGGCCTGGACCCTGGTAGGTGTGTCTCGTAAAGGCCAGCTCGCTAGCGCATAGCTCGACAAGGTCAAAGCTAACCACCGCGGAAGCAACACACATAACTCAGACCGCAACTGTTGGGAAGTTTCAGGCAACTTGATACTTCTGAAGAAATGTGATTATACATTATTAATCTGAAAGAACAATTAAGCATAGGTATACAAACCACTCATTATCAACTATTACTACGTGCAAATAACGCTAAACATCTAAAATCTCTATCACATTTCTGTACAAATCATAATATTTTACCTCAGTTCCCACTGTTCCGTCCCGCCGTCGTTCGAAAGCTTGACAACCGGCTATATTACACGCACGTTGTGCATGTCGTAAGAAATATCGATATCATTTATATCGATAGCTTTATGCCCTTTGCCCTGGAGATTATGAGATGAGGTCAATAAACAGAACTTTTACCAGTTAACTGTTACACAAGAAAGCTTCTTATCAGATAATACCAGTCATTTATCACAACAATCTAACAATGACATAGAAATGTTGAATGATACATACATGTGAACAAATCAGATATGCACTTGTAAAACAAAGCAATGTTACGTTTTGGTCCCGGTTTTGGTATTGTGATTCAACTGTGTTGAATCGCCATAAGAATCAGGTGATCCGTCCAGGGTGGGGCGATATCATACGATCAGCTGATTAGTATCGATTACCATGACATTACACAAGTTCATAGTTTTGTATCCAGGCTTTTCGGTTTCTTGCCCTGATTCTACCTGGTCCCAAATGAAGGTATTATGATCAGAATACACAATATTGGCAGTAAGTATGTTTTCGGACATTTTCCGAAAATGAGTCAGTTACTCGCAATCAATTGAAGAAAGCATAGTAGAGCACATATCAACATAATTGCCAAAGGAATAGACACATTTTTTCCAGAGATATTTAGCATCTTCTTGGATTTTGTTTTCTTGTAATAATCCTGTGATTATCTAAACATATATATATTTTTTTTACTCAAGTTGGGCAAATTTGACATAAACATTTGTGTGTATCAGATAAGTAATTAAAAACACGATGTCCATTGTGCATCACACGTGCCAACCGACAAGGTATTTTCTTCCAGCCACTTTGCCACCAGCAGGTGATGTAATATCCCTGTGTATTAATTTGTTGTTTGATAAGCACTTTGAATTGATGAACATTTTCACTCATAATTTCTCATTAGAACAAAATACTAAACAATTTTGTTTCGATATTATTTCTCTGCAAATTATTGCAGTTAGGTAGAGAGCTGAATTAGTTTCGAATGTGCATTGTACAGGTTGTATGAACTATAAATCACTTGTATCACTTGTACAACTAATTAAGGCCTTGAAAAGTACAACCAAACACAACAAGTTGAAATTTGGGTTCAATAATCATAATTACTCATCAAAGAAAAAAGTCGAATTGAAATTAGATGAAATAGTGTTAGCAATGAGCAGGTGTTTATTTCATCTTGATGAATATTTGGCTTAAGGTGTCTAATAAAACGTAAAACATAAGGATAATGAAGGAATTCTGAGGTCTTGACCAGTGTGTCGTACGAAAAATGTGCTATCAACTATCTCAGAGACTTTCTAATATTATCGCAAAATAGAAATTCTGATCTGACCATGGCTTGATTATTGAATTTTTATTGATCGTGTATTTGATCAAGACTTTGGGTAATTCAGTTATTATAGCTGGGCCATAATTATATGCAAGAATTGGTCTGAAGATCACTAGTATGTCTTACCGATGCTTAAGAATTGGATGCCTTTTTCGACTTTGCCAAATAAGCATTGTCCAATTTGAGATCATTCGTGAAATACATTGTGAAAATTTATATGGTTTTGTGAATTTGATTTGATTAGGGCTGGCACTGTGAAGCAGCTCTTTGCCTTTGTTCTATGGCTTGGTGCTTTGTGTATTATCTTATCAAACCATCACTCATATCTTTTTTCATGTGTCTGCTTTTCTTGAAACATAATTAAAGGGATAGTTACATAATTTCAGGGTGAACTATCCCTTTAATTGTCCATCTCCTTCCCGATTTGCTCTTACTCTCCGTGCTGTGCCATATGTTCCGAATCACTTCTGATACGGTTTTCATCATCAATTTCTTACTAGAAGGGCGTAGACAGAATCCGTGTATAAATTGTATTTATCCATGTCTAAAATTGTATATATAGATAAATACTCATATAGGATTACAAGAAAACAATATTTTTTTTTGGAGCCTTTTGTTTCAATTTTAAAGTTAAAAAATAAAATAGAATATAAAAATGCCCCAAAGTATGATAGGTTACATGTCCATTAACATGTTTATCCAGTTTTTACTTGAAGTTTTGTAGTTCTTGCAATGACGTTTTGTCCTCAACATTGTTAAAACTTGCTGTGATGTGAATATGCCCTTTGGAAAATGTGTGTGTGTGTGTCTGGGATGTGTACGCAGATGCTTGTTTTACAGTTTTTATGTGACTAGATTAATTTTGGTTGTTTTGATTTTGCTTACTTTTACTTTGGCAAAATTACAATAAAAAACGGAAAAATTTTATTCTTACCAGTATCGTAGTCACATCAGATGATGGATCGCGTGGGGGGGGGGGGGGGGGATAATGGAAGACGTTTATATCCTCCTTTTCTGTCTTCCTTTACGATTTCAGGCAACTTTTGTTGTGATCCTCGTTTTCACGTGTGAAACTTTCTTCTCTTGTCAATGTCCCTCACTATATATGGACATAGTCCTCTGTTATGCGAACAAAACTTCAATAGGTCCCTTTTAAATTTTGTCCGCGTAAATGTTGTCAGAAAAAGGGAATTCAGCTAAAGCTAATCCCTGCCTCCACTATGTAGTTTCATTTGTGTTTTTGCGCCTATTTTCAATCCTTCCATGATACCGCTTGATGTTCTTTTTGTCAATGACTTTCTAAATGACACACTTTGTGACCCTCAACTCTTTGTTCTTTCTTTCCCTCTCACTTTCCCAACGTCATGTTCTTCATTTGGTTTGTCTTTTTCCCTTCTGTCTATCCAAATGAATACGTTGTCTTTTGTATTATAATCCTGATTTACTAAAAAAAAAAGTTTAGCTTCACTGAGGGTCCTTTCCCCCCTCGACGTTTAAATGACACAATTTTTTTATTTTACTATTTAAGTTGTTTATTCTTTTTCTACATAAGACCTAAGACTCGCTATGTATACTTTCATTTTATTCAGTTGAATCACCATTACTGTCATATCATTTTATTGTATTTCTGTATTATTTCTATTTGTATCAAGTGGACAAAATACAAATTAGATTCAATTGTTCTTTTGCGAGTGAGCGATCATAATGTTGGAAAGTCAGTTAAAATTAATATTATTGCTGCAATAAATATAGGTTTTCCTGCTTATTATTTGTTTTAATTTGTAACTCAAAAACATGCATCAAAATTAAGATGTTAAAAGGTGCTGGCAGTGCGGGTCCGTAGCATCTTATTTTTTTTAAATTTTATATCCATTCAAATTGTTCGATTTGTGTTACGTTTTTACGAAATTTAGCTCCATTTCAAAAGCGGCATTAATTTGTGACCCCCCAAAAACGTTTCGTATTCATTTGTGGTGATTCATGTTTGAAGAAAAAAAAAGAATATGCAGGGTTAAAGGATTCAATGAGGAAAGTGAACTCGTGTGAATGCGGATCTGTTTTTATATAGTTTGTTATCATTCGTGGGTTTATGAATGAACATACATACACATACATATACACTCATACACACATATACAACTCTTTTCATACAATCTTACAAATATATTAAACATTTTTTCATATTTTTTCGTGATCGATGAGTTGGAATGTGTCATATTCCTTGTTCGTCGGCAAAACATACAATGCGGGCTTTACATCATGTATTTTATTCTTTTAGAATGTACTGTGTTAACCCTTTCATTTGTTTGTGAACTGTGCTAGAATTTCAGTATTATCTATCATTTCATGTTATGAATATTATGACCCCTATTTGTCATATGGAAGTCCCATTTCTCTATTATTGTAGCACTTTCATATTCTGTTCTTTAAGATTAGGACCAAAGTAAGCTGCATTATGGTTAATTCACGTTTCTACGGATGTCAGGTTGTTTAGGCTGAGATTTCTAGGGAAAATTAAAATAGTAACATGACGTACCACCCTTTTTCGGATGAACCAGGCGAGTTTAGGGGACCCAACGCTCCTATAGGAAATAATCACTCGTTTTATATCCTCTGTAAATAGTCAAGATTTACTGGAGTTGGGTTATAGGAGAATGCTTTAAATCATTAGCGGATGGGCTTGTGTTCAATGGAATTCCACCTCCACATAGGAGGAAGGACATACACTTTTTAAATAAATGTTTGGGGAACTAAAAGGTCAGTTCGGAAGTGTATTACGTTTGTTTACACACACAATCACTTTCTCTGAAATGATAGTAACTGTGACGTAGGCTGGAATTTCTGTGAATGAACAGAAGGACAATAATAGTTTTCTCTGAACTTGGAGAAATGGTGACAGGAAGAACACATGTTGACCAATTAGATTTAATATTTCATACTCCGTCCTCTTTTCTTAAACTTTCACTCAATAACAAACAGATATACACTTCTTCACCAGGTGATTGATACACATTGGGACATTAAGCATACAGGTTGTACAAAAGAAGGGTGCAATGAGAATCCTATTTTTTCCAGATTGATCCAAATTTAGATTACATTCAGAACAGCAGGTTGGGAGACCAGAATAATTCCACACGAAGGGGAAATATGACAACAACTCTCTCTACATGGGAGGAGCGATTCCAACAGTCTTAATCTAAGTTGGAGATGGAGAGTCCACTAACTGTCGAAGTACATTAACCATACCCAGTATACTTTTGAGTGGTAACGCGTCTAGGAGAGGGAGAGACTACGAGCACATAGTCTTGACAAAACTCAAAGTCTTCGTGGACGTAGACAGCGTCATGAGAACTGGACACGCGGATGACCACGGAGTGATAACTGGATACGCAGAGGATGAACGGAGGAGGCGCGATGACGGCGACCGGTATCAGACTCCCGCGCACGTTTTCCCGTTAAGAAGTAGAAGTACAATACGTACGTGAGTAAATGAAATGTTTCGTGCTATTCAACTTGTGTATCAAATGTATCGTTAAAAGTAAAATAAATGTAAGCATAAAACTAATGCTCTCCAATGGCATTTAGATGTGTCCGATTATAGCCTATGTTGTTAATTGTTATGTCTTGTTTTTCCAGACCAGAGTAATGCTTCAGTGAGAATGTGTGGTGGTTTGTGCAAGGATATTCAGGTCAGTCAACCATTAAAATATTAATGTCTGGACCCTAGTATATTACATACAGACCAGAACAACAAAGGGACTTTACATTTCCATTAGCAATCCCTAATTATCCCCTCCTAGCCCCCCGCCCCCCACCTCTTCCTTATCATTTGATCTGCTGGAGGGCGAGGCACCTTTGTGAGAACGTATTGATGTGTCGAAATGATCCATGTCAGCCGAGATGGCATTTCTATACCGTATCATAGTTCACTTGTAACATAAATCTAAATGTAAATTCTCAATTTCAAATGGGACTTGGAATTCCAATACGAGTTACCTTTGAAAGCCCAAATGTTGAACATGAATCACAAAAGGGCCGATAAGAGAGTGGGTGTTGAATGCAAATCGTACGATTGGCACATTTCCATATCAATGGACATGCCTTGATATTTAAAACAAAGCCAGAGCACCCGCCTGTCTGGAAGGGCAAAGTGGATCGGAAAAAATACAAATTGAGTCACAATTCGGCCGTCGCGCTTTAACCCCATAAATACGGGCGATAAAAATATTATTTTAAAACATAAAACGTCCAAAACCTACATTAAATATGCTCATAACTTTGTATACTTCGTGTAAAACTACCTGCAATTACTCGTAACATCCTCCCATGTTTGTAGACAATGCCAACATATTCCTCAGGCATAATTTGCTTAGCCAAGAAATTATTGACATTACAGTGATTTTGCCGTTTAAAACATCATTGGTACTATTTTTACCTATGATGTCACAAGACGAATCGTGATCTGGAGGATTTTGTGGGGCTCCGCAGTATACCGAGAAAAAAGATAAAAGAATATTTTAACATGCATGTATATCATAAATATTCATGACATCATCGAAATAATGTGATCGAGAGTGAAAGGAGTGACCCACTACATACATGACATAATGCCAGTTCTACAAATTTGAAGGCTGTATAATTCTCGTGTCTTTTTTGGAATTGCTGTGGTGAAGCTACAACCCACGTTCTAATTGAAACATAGTGGTTCATATACTTCCACTTCTATTTTACAAGGATATCATGGAATCAAAAGTATACAGCGGAATCAATATTTTAGCAACATTTGCTTTGGAGGTGAATAATGTTTTCTTTTCCTTAATCGTGCCTTTTTTGTTATATTAAAGTAATTCATCGAAGAAATGTGATATAATTCATAGTACGTGATATATGGGATTTTACATGATATAATTAAGTGAAACTACAATCCACTATATAAATAAAAATCATATTAATCGATGATATAGTTAAGAAATAGAGAGAGTAGTCCTACAAAACGAATGCTAATGCGCCTCTAGATGGCAGCAAGCAAAATTATCCAAAAAGCTCTATAAACTATGGCCACACATTATTATTTCCCCATAGACGTTGTAAACAATGACAATGTGAAAAAAACACATGAAAATAGAATAAACATGCTTTCCAAATGTTTTTTCACGGGTAGCTGTAAATTTGTCTTTGCCGATTTGTTTGGTTAAAAGTCTAAAACTGAGGCTACCAGCCAATTGACCTCAAAATCTTGACCTGCTTGTGCACCTTCATAGTCCTCACATTTATATTAAGGGACACATTTGTGCCAACCCATTGCACTGCTCGCGAGCAGTACTAATTACCCTCATGATTACGTGAAAAAAGTTGCTGAACGATGTTCAAATTATTTTATATGAATATACTTTTCAATGATTATCTCATCTTTGATATGCTTTAGAGACTTTCCCAAGGCACATTACAGGTGTTATGACGTACAATGGACATTATTCAACAGTGTTTGGTTATTGTGTACGTAATTGAACAATATTTGTGAATTCATATTTTTTTCATGACGTTATCGTCATTACTTTTTAAGGAGGGTAGACAAGGGGATTAATTTCCCCTGTTTATAACATCAATGAAAGATGCGTTCGCATATTATGTGTGAGGTTGTTTTTAAGCACATTTCATTGTTATCGTTGTTATTTGGTGATTTAAGGAGCGTTTCTCAATCACACTCAATTATGTCCACGTCGGCTTCGTGGTTGTTGGTCGAACGATACATGGGTGTGCGATATTGTGTGCGTCATTTTGTGAGTCGACAACCTTGCATATGTAGTTTGTTTCCTTTACTATTTTAGAAGTCACATTGTTAATGATGTTTGTTAGTGATGAATTTATGTTCATGAGATGTATATTGTGATTATTACCGTTTAAATCTTTATGCGCCAATGATGCAATTTTGTGCTAGTAATACACATAAATCCCAGAGAGCAGTTTGTGTGGCACAGAAAGAGTTATATTGGAGGGTGGTAAGGTATTACTTGCACGGTTAATTATATTTGCGAATAATAAATGTGCGCGAGGTGGTTCGTGGTGTCACGTCTGTTCCTCTCACTACGCGCGCGAATCCCGAGCATCATTCGGCCAAAAATCTCTTTGGAACGTTTTCGCAACGATGTTAACAACATCCAGAATGCTGCATGCCCAAGTGAACCCTACCTTCCCCTCTCCAAATATCTTCCTTTAAATTTGGCTTTCCGCTAGTTTTTAAAATTCAGATTATCACTTTTAATGTGTAACTTTAAGCATTGGTAAGTAAACCAGTCACACGCAGTGGATATGTATTAAGTTCATAATTGGATGATATCATTACGCTAATACATTAACATCTTTAAACAAATGATGTTAATTCACATAAGAGAGAAACAGACGGAATGTTGCTAATCTTTTGACATCATGTGATGTTATATTTGTACTTTTTTAAAAAGGGGCTGCATGTTTTCCATATCATATTCTTAATAAAAAGAAAGTACATGTATTCCAAAAATCAATGTGACATATTACTTCACAATTATACACTAATAAGACAATTATTTGAAATAAAACATTGTGTTTATGTATATGTAAAATGTTAACCATTTAGCAGTATGGTTGTATTGCAGAAAATTATGTAAGACCACAAATTTAAGGGCAAATATGAGGCACTGATATTATTGTATTTGTTAAATTCGATACACACCAGACTCCGACACGTATTGATTACGACAAAAGCAATGTGATTTGTGCAGCAAAGTATTTTTTATTGGTGTATAAATGGTATACAATCACACTAATCGTGATATCAGTACGGGTGATGATCAAAGAAGGGGATGGAAATTCAAACTGTTATTTTATACACGTTTTGTCTTAAAAATTGTGTTGCTTTTTATATCAGTGCTCATTATCACTTGCATCTAAACAACAATCTCGTCCCTACTATGTAAACACGATTGTGGTTCAAACCTTCAGCAATAATGTTGGTTATTACTGCGTACAGATTGAAGAAAAAGCTTACTTTAATGATTAATGTCCGTCTATAGAAGCTAAATGTGTATATCATCGATAATATCTAAAATCACTTAAAATTGCATCAAAATTGGGCATTAATCTCTTCTTTACGAAACAAAAACACTCTTAATTGATTTTCACAAGTAATATGTATTAAAGGGCAGATATTATAGAAATATATGTATAATATGCATGTTTATATTTTTTGTCTATAATTTAATATTAAAAGATTCACATTATTTCTGACATGTATTGCCCCACCTCCACCATTCATATTCCTTTTTTACGTACTGAATGGAAATTATCAACATTAATTTCTTTGTCGAGCACTGATTTATCAAGCCACGTCCCATTGACATACTTTACAAACGTGTTGATATACTTCAGGAAGATTTCTGAGTAGGCTTCGAATGTTTAAACGTAAAACTTTTAAACCGTTTTGTTGAAGCTGATCAGATAGTTCATCGGAAAGTTACTTCCAACTGCATCGTTGACGTTGAGTGTTTGAAAACTTCTAAATTGATGGGGGTCTGCCAGGAATCACTTCGTGTCAGTAACGCAGGTAGGTGCATAACTATATATTTTGTGCATTCCCAAATGAAAACATGATGATATGGATTACCACCGTCCTTCCTACTCATACCTACACAAGAAATGTGTTCCCGTTCTTGACAGGTTGTACATCGTATCCTTTGATTATGCTTTACTGCTTTGTTACAAATAACGCAATTGACACCCTTTACCATACCCAACAGACTATTATGATGTAAGTATAAATAACAAAACAAAGCCAGACAACAACCAAAATTATAAAGAATAATTAGAAATGCGAAGAATAAAAATGCAGAACGCACCGAAATAGATATGTACATATACTGTACAACTATTACAGACTCCAGAGGTACAAGGCCAGTCACCCGTGGATCATAACCATCCTACATTATGTACATGATGTATAATCATATCCATTTGACTTGGTGTTAAAAATGATGAAAGTACAAAAAGACACGGTTTCACTCGACAAAAGTCACTGAACCAAAATTGTAGGATATTTTGAAATGAGATCGAAATAGTGAAGAAATCATCGTCACGTGGTTTCTGAAAGCTGTAAAATGATTTAAGTTCACATTCGATCTAAGCGTCTTTCATCTGAGATAACGCGTTTCATTCTTCTTCCCCAGCTAGCCGGGAGGAGGGTAGTGATTCTGCCATTTATCAATTCAGTTTTTATTCAAATCAGGTTAGTCTTTTCAGAGCCCTACGTCACATGAAATACATAATATAAAAATCAACAAATCAATAGGCCTCCAATGATAGTGCAGTTGTTGAAATCAATTTGAATAAATTAGGATGGTTTTATGAAATAATGCTTAATGATATTGTACAACGAATAGAGTGGCAAGTACAAAAACATTACATACGAATGAACAAGAAACACGAATGAAGAAAACAAATAAATTAGGATGGTTATATGAAATAATGCTTAATGGTATTGTAAAATTAATATAGTCAGTCTTAAGTTTTGCGACAAAGAACGGAAATAAAGTAGTGTCGAGTGATGAAATAAATTAGTGGTTTACAGGCAAGATTTTGCAAGTAACAAGACAATCCGTTTAATTAACTTAGGTATTTTTATTGCACCTACCCCAAACTGTGGAACAGTATTCTATATGGGAGAGGATAAGACGAAATACAGCTGGAAAAAAAGACGTGTAATTCAACAAGCCTTGATTCTTCTGGCACATACTATATAGGACGTGAAATCTTGTGTATGACATAGGATACATGGAATGACGAGGTGAAGTAAAGTTTAAACACTTTGCTTCAGGATGACTCCATTCAAGGTCTTGATTTGCATGTTTAAATGTCAGTACTTTATTTTTATTTGAATTTCTTTTTGTGCCAAACACCACGACTTTAGTTTTCTTGGAATCGATTTGCGCGGGTCTCTACCCATTGGTTACTGTCTTAAGATCAGCGATCTTGTTATTCTATGACATTCCAGGTCCATGACCTTACCCTCAATTCGATTAATGCTGGTCGTAATCCCATCATGAATAACTTCGCGGACAGCATGGCGGAGGGCATTCATGAAGTCTTCGCCTTTTACGTAGCGTTTAATAGCCTCATTAGCGACATATTCCACGGTGTCTTGGGTTAAGGCTGCAGGAATAATGGTCTTTAAAGTAAAAGTATGTGTTGATAATACTCAGGTGGAAGGTAAGGCAATCCGCCAAAATGAAAACGTTAATTTGGCTTGCATGCAGTGTGAATTAACATTTCTTGTATTTACCCGCATGATTATGTGCTCATTAGAGTATGCCTCCTAATCGTAGGCCCACATAGAACAAACCAAGGGCTAGGCGGTAAAAATAATTATCTGATTTCTGCTTCCCCCGCCGTCTGAAGTTCAGTCCAATTTCAATTGTTAACACTTTGGTATCAAACAATCGAACGATCGCAACACAGCTACAGTGCTCAGTGCTAACTCAGCAGCTCCGTAAATATTGTTGGAGACGAGAAAAGCGAGCAAAATACATCTAGTCTCTTCGTCTTTGAGCTGCGGCAGATTCTGTTTCAGAGCAATATCATTAACCTTTAAATAGCAATTCATGCTGAAGAAAGAGAGGGTCGGTGTGATACCGTAGTGGGAGTTACATACTCATATTTTTTAAGCATTAATAAAGGACCTGTCTTACATTTGTGAATTGCCCAAATAATATTACAATCAATGTGGTGAGACTAAAGTATTATACAAAGTGAATAGCACACGGAACATTATAAAAAAGTTGTGATGTATATGTACATACAAGTAGTAAGAAACTTCGTAATCTCAATATTGTAAAACATACTTCCGTCAATGAATAAATCAAAGCTCTGAAGAAACAGTTTCCTTATTTTCCAAAAAGTGATTAATATTCGTTTTTCTTAAACTGAAGGACAACATATGACATTTCTTTTGGTAATTCAAAGTTGGAAAAAAAACATCATATTAACATCATTGTAGATCCTTTATACCATATATACATGTTCCAGCTTCTAAATCAAAGGACTATCCCTAAGTCGCAAATTTTATTGTGCCGTTTTTAATTTTTAATTCCCTTAATAATATAAACACTGATCTGATCTTCGTAGTTAAAACTATAGGCACAAGGTCATATAAAACCCATGATATTATCACAAGGCCTTAACTGAGGGATTAGAACTTTTTTTAAGATCACGACGGGTCTATAGTTAAAGTACCTTCCAAATATCACGACAGTGTATATTTTGTCATACTGAGCACTGTAAATGATAGATAAAATAAACAATTTGAGACCAAATTCATGATACGCTTGTCATACATTGTCATACATTGTCATACTTGTCATACATCCATTGTACATAAATCAACATAATCATACAAGCACCATATCTAGTAACGACAAATCCTTTTCTAGGATGGCCGCACTCATAAATGAGAAATAGTTCAGGATGTAATACATAAGCACCAGATGATTATTTATGGAAGCTTATGTAGCAATAAGGCATCTACAAGGATTAAAACATTGGTGTCTTTAAGGTAATTAGAATTGAAAATTAATTCAAATAATTATTTAGTATGGCATTCTTAATGCCTGTTTGATAAACAATGAGGGATCGGCATCTCTCATCCCGTTTTCTAGTACATAGGCCTATTTTCTTGCCAACTCCACCAGCTAAAGTGGAGTCTTTAACGCACATATACAGCGCGGCTCTTCTAAGCACGGGACCTCCTTTTAACGTCCAATCCTTCATATTACCGTACCGATGAAGCATAATACATCGTGTCGTTCATCTATAATACATTGTTTTGAACTAACAAAATCATGTACTTGTACTTCTGCTTGTTCTACTACACAAACAACAACAACAACAACTACTACTGCTACTACTACTACTACTACTACTACCACTTATTGTAACAACAACCACTATACGGCTGTTGTGACTTCCGTTACTTCACTACAACCGATGTTGTACTACCAGTACTACATAATCATTACGCCTACATGTAATGCTGATATATTATACACCTCGGTTACATACTTATACTAAATTTATCGTAATTTGCCAGATAGAATTAAACAATTTTTACGACATGCTTGCACAACTCTCATAGGTGAAACCGTTATCAAAATCACATTTGTTTGATTAACAAAGTTTTCATTATTATGTATATCACTCACACTAACTTCATGCAAAGATCCAGCAAGAAAATTTAACAGTAAATAAAACGCGGAAGGAAAATTAAAGGACAAAATATATACATATGTACTCATTAACAGAGTGACGATCCCGGAGTAAATACTACTTGCGTTTATAAATATATATATATGCCGTCACAAAAGAAAGCACCTACTATGCAACTTCTCCAACAAACGATCACTTTAATGAATAACCGAGATTGACTCAGTCTACATACAGTTTCTGAGGAGTGAAGACCTGTAAACTGGGTCCTCACGAAACAGTTCTGTAAAACTTTATGTAGTAAGTTCTACCTATATTTACTTATTTATAAAGCTCCTGTCATCATTTGAGCACTCTACCACTGGATGGTTTTGCCCATACTTGGATATATATATATATATATATATATATATATATATTTTTTTTTTTTTTTTTTACCATGGAGTAAGGTCGTAACCGAATCTTGAACGAACACTGTAGTGCGGTCACGATATGATTTCATTAATCTGAAAACAACCCTCCGTTATATTCATACACATTTGATTCACTATTAAATATAATATAGCATATTCTAGGACTTTTGATATGTTTCGGGGCACATACAGTGGAGCCCAACAAAAAAAATCGAAGTACCTATGTGCATTGCATGATAACGTATGGTCTTGCTTTCATAGTGATCAGGCAATATCTAGCTTGTGCATTGCATGAACGCGGTCTTACTGTGGTATACATCAGAAAAGTTTTAGCTAGACTTTGCTGTACTTGTCATACATTCATTGTCCATAAGTCAGCAAAACAATATCTAGTAACGACAAATCCTTTTCTAGGATTGCCGCACTCATAAATGAGAAATAGTTCAGGATCTAATACATAAGCACCAGATGATTATTTATGGAAGCTTATGTAGCAATAAGGCATCTACGAAGATTAAAACATTGGTGTCTTTAAGGTAATTCGAATTGAAAATTAATTCAGATAATCATTTCGTATGGCATTCTTAATGCCTGTTTGATAAACCATGAGGGATCGGCATCTCTCCAGCCCGTTTTTGCCAACTCTACCAGCTAATGTGGAGTCTTTAACGCACATAGAGTGCGGCTCTTCTATACAGGGGACCTCCTTTTAACGTCCAATCCGTCATATCACCGTATAACATTATAGCATAATACATCGCTGTACATCTATCATACATCGTTTTGAAATAACACAATCGTGTACTTGTACTTCTGCTTATTCTACTACATCAACAACAACCTCTACTTCTAATAACTACAACATCTACTACTTCTTCTCCTAACAACAACAACAACAACAGCAACCACAAATGTTTGTCCTGATTCCATGTTCAGCGTTAGCGCTCCGAACGCGCGCTTTCGAAGGTGTGCCATACGTCACGCCTGTTTGTACCAAATAATAAACGCCTTCCCCTTTTGCAACTCGATCTTGGGACCGGCTATGGGGAGGTTCCCAATTTATTCGATCTGTAAATTTCAATTCCCGTTGATTATGGAGGACGATTGCTTGTGCAACCTATTTTAAAGATTTTCTTATTCATATGGCGACGGGATGTACAATGGATTCTCCACCATAATATCCTCTTCATCTTTATCTTCTCCATCAGGTCGGGTAGTTGCGCAATGACATACAGTATGATAGAAGGAGTCAGGGTCAGGGGCGGCTCTTTGCTCTATTGCTGTGTGATGGTGTATTTGCCCTCCAAGTATCGGATCGGTGTCGATTGAAGAGTAATACTGGTTAGGGTCTTGAGGTTTCGGAACAAGGTCTTCCCCACGTACACCTTGCATGTTGCTGTCACCACACATAGGAGAGCTTTCCACAGCGGTATCCTCTACGCAATAGTAACCTGGGTCAAGAGATGATAGTGGTTGGTTCACCCTCATCATGCTAGAGGCACTAGTAGATGGCGCATGGGATGTGAGCAAGATACCATTTTTCTTTTCGTTTGTATCCCCTCCAACTGCCTCGTTCTCAAGACAGAAGTAGTATGGATTACTGGACGATCGTAGTTGCCTACTGATATCCTCGTCACCAGATGATTCTGTTTTGTTTGAGGATTGCGGATGAAATGACGAAAGTCCGTTGAAACATCCCGTCTGTGCATTATCGTGAGAGCAATCGTTATAAGAGTCACTGGACAACATTGTAGGACTCTGCTGAAACGAAGACCTGTGTGCATTACTTGCTGCGCCCATTACAATAGGAAAAAGAGCTTGGGCAGGTGCTCTTGCGTCAGGGAATTTATTTTGGGGAGGAACGTTTGCCTGTTTGGCCTTCTTTACGGATTTCTTGGAAGGTTTACGTGGAGGGAGCAAGGGTCCTTCAAGGGTGTTCAAAGATGTAGGTCTGTGAGGCAAAGGGCGATTTACAATAAGTAACTCTTTCATGGTACTCATTTCTATTTCCTGTGGCTCCAAAGCGTGTGCATCTCGGAATTGTTCCTCAGCCATTCCCACACTGGCTTGTTGATGTGTTTGGGTTCTGCCACTTGTTGTCACGGGTGCCATATCCATGCTAGTCTCGTAGTGCGTCACGTCATCGGCATCAGGGATGTAATACGGGTTCTCGCGTGATGCAGAACTACACTGTAGGTCCATATCCATCAAAAACGTGAGTCTTCTTGGGAGATCCGTTTGAGTCTGTAAAGGAAGCTGGTTTAAAGTGTTTGGATGCCGTGCTCCTCCAATTGACAAGACGTCTCCAAAGTCCGGACTTGTCGACAGCGCAGCGGAGCCGTGTCCTCTGGTTGAGCCAGTCCTTGCTGCTGAGTCTCTGGAGCGTGTGTCTTCAATGGCTGGTCCTGGTGACAGTGTGTCCCTGCTGTCTCCGCTTCTTTGTGTTGTAGATCTTTGAAGAAAACAATCACAAATAAATATATTACCATGGCTTGTAGGTCACAGTCCGGTGTAACACTGCATAAAAAATACTACGTCACATGAAGTTATAGTGAACGTATTGGGTCGAGACTTGGTAAGAGTGGTACAGAGTTATTAATCTATATTGAGCTCAAATGACATATGATTTTAAGCTAAAAAATAGATCGCAGTCCTAAAAAAGTCCTAAAAGTGTGTGGAATGGTACCACACATTTGGTGTGTTGGTAACGGCGCGTTGACATGTACGTCTTGCTATTCAATTATGCTCAGCGATGCTCATCCATAAAAAACCCCTCATCAAACATATACAATTTGATGTGCAAAATTCAAATCGGAGATACATGACCCCATGACAAATAAGCGACCAAAAATATAAAAGAACACTACTTGACATGAAAAAATGTACACAATATGAAGGGGAAACTACTTCTGTAATATGTATTTTTTTTTGTAAATGAAGAACATGCTAAAAATATCATAAACTAAGCAATTCCTAGGTTGTTTAACACAATTTTTCTACATGATAATATAGAAGTTGACATGTAGCATAAATTTATAGCTGTAATTGTTCAAATCTGCTTCGATCTAAGGTATGGTGCAGTGTTTCCAAAAATAATGAAATATATTGATGAAAATGTCAACTTTGTTATCTACTGCAGATCAAAATTAAATTTCATATCTCATACACAGGCCACAAATTGACAAAGTACTTGGTATGCTACAACCTAAAACACATGCATCTATGCTGTGTTAGCATCGACGTTTGACAGACTATACATTCTTCTATTGAATGCAGACATATGTGTGAGAACCAATTAGCCACAATGGTCCACTATATGAGCGAAGCTAACAGCGACATGGACGTTAAAAATTGATGGTCAGTGGAAACAGTATATTAAGTCATGAGAGAAAATATTTAGAGGGAGTGAATGGAAAAGGAAGGGGTGAGAATTGCAAATTAAATGAAGATGCACAATTATTTTAACACATGTTGGAAATTGACGGCATGCTAATAGGACAATACGTGACTTGTTACTTTAAGCTGTTAGAACCAACATGCTAGGCGAGATGGAAGTGCTACATATTTTCCTACCAGGAAGTTCCTTTACTTTGTTATTTTGCCTTCACATAGTCTGTGGGAAAACGTTATTTCACCGGCTGATTTAATACGGTTTGAATCGGAAATATGCCAGGTCTGCACAATCTCTACATAAATATCAAACAGTTGATGATTTTAAAGGAGCACTTCTCATTATACGCCATTGATTCAGATTTGCACAAGTAAACCATTCACATCCACAGAGCAGAATCTTTTTTGCACTTAAAGCGTACAACGGATGCAACATATAGCGATTTTGTAAGTATTAAACACGACAACATTCCCACCGACCAAGGCATGCAATATTGAGTTCCAAAACAAAGAATAAAAAAAAAACACTTACACCGTCGTCTGACCAAACCGCATGGGAAATAAAAGAAAAGTGTCAAAAGACATAGTTAAAAGTGCCATTTTGTGACAGCTTCATGTTGTACATACATATCACAAGGGTATAAAGCAAGGTGTTGGCTGAAAATGCAAATTGAAATGTACATTATCAAACAAAACTTAATTAATTTAAATAAGCTCTTCACGAGGTGACCCTCGTATGTACTTATTTTTTTTCTGCTCTCAGTAGCGAGCTGTCATGATTAACACCTTCATATTAATACCATACAGTGCATGCAATTCAAGTAAAGCAAACAAAATACTACAATTATAAATAATAACATACTGATACCATCGATATCATTTTCATTCAATTTTCCCTAAATCTCAAATCATAACAACCCCAGACTAACCCTCTTTTCTCGATAAAAAATTCAAAACAAATACTGGAACAAGAAAAAATAAGTCAATTTATTTGTATTGTTTTGATGGAGTACACTATGGACGTAGGAGTGTATTATAGGACATTCGTCATAATTATATACGAGTCCTCTCAAGACAAATTTACTTGCCAATCGTTCCCAGTGTACACGATGTGAGTGACATATCATAAACCACTCTGCAACAAACATGACAAAGTACCATTGCTAAAGACATTGAATTTTTACAGGATTTTTTTTTAATTGATTGGAAAGTTGTATAGGTTATCATCGTATCGAAAATGCACGACCAGTGGTGCCATTTAATCATAAGCTGTGAACTGTGATATTTCAAGCGTGCAATCTAAAGAACGTAATTAAATTTGACCTAGTTCACATAATACCTGGTGATCTGAAGCTTCCTTATGACATAGTTGCGACTGCGGGGGATAGCCAGGATGATAATGATGATGATGGTGGTGATGATGATGATGATACTGATGACGATAGTGTAGTACAGATCTTTCCGTACTGTCCCAGGACTATTATTCGTGTGAGTATTGACGGACTTCGTTGATCCAATATCTATTTGCATAAACATAATATACAACATATAAGCAAATTACAGTCTGGCGACGTACACCTTTGTCCGTGGCAACGGAAACCCCAAATACAAATGCGTGGGTCAAACAGAAGCATACACGTTTTTGGAATTAGATCTATGTCTACCACTTATTCATGAACATGTACTACTGGTGAACGTAGAGGAAGTATGTAGAGGAAGTACTGTATTCGTGTTAATAGACCAGTTCGTAGAAAGGTCTGGTTGGACAATCAAATGAGTTAGATATTACAAGAATTATGAATTCAAAAAATGATAAGTGTTTGGTGCAGATCATCCCCTGGAAAAAGTGAAATATCTTAGCGTGTATTTGCAGACATCCACAAGAAGAAAACAAAGTCAAAATCAAGAATCTCACCTTGCATGCCATTTCCCCGACAGGTCGTTTATGAATTAATACTCAAAACATGTTGGCTAAGGACTCTCAATGAACCTCTACTTTCGGCCAGACTGTTTTAAATGTGTGGTAAATACGATTCATATGGAGGTTTAACTGCAAAATAAACACTTAGTGGGCTGTAAATATTGTATCCCGTTGCCACGGCAGTTACATTTATTTGTGAAGCAGGGGTTTGTAGCAGGGCCACTCACTAACATCATTCTCCAACAACGCTGTTTCGTTACAGTCATGGACTTATTTGCTTCATTCAACAATATTAATAGAATACGCCATTAAAGGAAAGAGAACAGTGAGAAAACAAATGAGTCAACAGAGAAAATTGGTACGCGAAGGATCGAACGAAGAGATAATACCATATAGAAATGAAATTCTTGTAAAGCAAATTGGCAGACATAACCAAAATGATAAATCTCAAATAAACTGCCATTGTTATGCATTTGATGTGCAGAGTGACATGCAGGCTAAGCTTTAGTGCAATTTAATCAGTGTCATGGGCACACACATCCGCCTGAACTTCGATATAACATGTGCAGAAATGCCAACCTCTTGACACAACAAATCAGACTGACTAAAAAAAATTAGATTTTCACGAAAACTCAACACGACCACCGGTCTGTTGGCCCCGGGCCAGAAAATGTTAGAAAAATATATTCCTGGTAATAATGGGCAAGTGAAATGTTTGCTCCGTCATCTTGTCCTATCTCTTTTCACCCATACTGTCCCCATAATGGTAAACTTGCAAATTTACATTACACAAACTACATACACTTTATCGATTATATAGATATGCGTGCAACATATGGAAAAGCGTAAAAGGACAAAAAGTGGACAATGAAAGTCGGGAAATCATATTTTTGATGACCAAAATCGTACTGTCGTAATTTGCTTGTTTAATCATAGTAAATATGATAAAATCGAACTGGTTGGCATCTCTTCATGTATATCGCCACACACTGCACTGGAAACTAAACGAAGAGCTAATAACATATTGAAATTAAATTCGTTTAAAGCAAACAAGCAGATATAACAAAAATTATAGATCTGAAATAAACTGCCATTGTTACGCATTTTGATGTGCATTTAGATGATTTAGGCTTTTTACCCGAAAAGGTACGGTAGGTACGCATGAGCTATGGACAAAAAAAAATCAGACGATAATTAGTTGTTTTGTTAGCGCTGTTAAACATTTAACTGCTGAGTTAAAAGCAGACCAACAACATAAACATGAAGGCAAGGACAAGCAGAACATGAGCTCGAGGGGTATTAAGATCCAACAATGAATGGTTCTCAATAGAAGCAGAAAAGTGTTGAAGGAAACGATACAAGAATGTTTGAATGATTTAATGATACGAAGACGCCCATTTCGGGTGATGCAAATGGACAACTCGGTCTTGAAGCTGTGACAGCACACAACCACTTCCCTGTCATTGAGCATTATAAATCTACTAGCAACTCTCATTACAGCGACATTAACAATTCTAATAAGTCAGGATGCTTCTATGTGTGATTTACAATAGGCATTGATGTGTTCCTAATCAATTATCAGATACACACAATGTTTTGCGTCCAAATTTGTCCAAAAAGTGAAAATGTTATTAAACATTAAAATAATTATTACGAGAATGATATCTTATGAAATGTTACGAAACTTGCTTCTAAACAAGTTTGACTTTATGAGGTGTGACTTTCAGCTTGATCGACGTTTTAACTTTGTTCATATCATTAAAAAAACAACAACAATTTTTTGTATCACCTCGTAGTACTATGCCTATGCATGCGTGCATAAAGGTATTAAATATTTTAGGTTGTCTTGTTACTAACATGTAATATAACAGGACTCACACATTTTGAAAGGAAATGAATATACGATTGATGTTCAAGAAAGCAATCGATGTTTATGAAAGAAATACATTTTCTCTGAAGGGGCATACACGCAAGAGTATTAAAGTTGCCATCACCATGAATTGACCACAAAACTTTGAAAAGTACATTCCTTGGATGATATCGTTTGTATCAAAAGAGGAAAATAAAAATCACAGCCTCACGACTAAGATGCTTTTGCTTTCCGAAATTGCCATATTTGTATCATGAAAACATTCACATTTTCTCATCAATTGGGTATTGTCCTGAAATATCTTTTGATTTGTTTGTATGGCAAGTTAATTTTGGCCCAAAGTTCCCCTTTAAAACGAGTAAGCGTACTAGTGATTTGAAAGAAATACTGACAATACGATGACAATTGTGGAAAGCAGCAAAGAATTTGACATGGGGTCTCAGCACAAAGACTTTGTCACGAGTACAGAAGGATTGGGTGAAAGATTTAGCGTATAGTCTAAAGTAACACACTTTTCCTCATTAATACCGCCCCTACGATTATGACTACATCTTATCTGAAAATGCGCCAGTGAAGCATTTTGGCATATGTGATACAAAACCCATTGAGCATCAGTTAATCTGTCACATAAAGGGTTAACGGACTAAGATCTATCTACATTATGTTCGGATAACGAATCTGACAACCATTTATGCATGTTCGTACAAGTTATATACCAAACGCATAGACCAGCAGTTTGTCTGGAACACAGAGGGTTAAGTGGCCAGCATGACCAGCATTACCATTACCATTACCGGATGAACTTCATGTACCGAAGGGTGTATATTGTAGTTAAGGAGTCCGATTTTTCAGTGTACTACCAAGCGCAAGTCCACGAACACTAACCGTTGTGACTTCGTGTCTCCATTCCTCATGTCGTGACGAGTAGGTTGGGGTTGAGTAGGTCAAGGGGTGTGTCCTCCGGTGTCTGGAGGGTGGGGCACTCGTGGAGTATGTGGTGCGCAGTATGTTCAGTGGGACCACACATGCAAGCTGATGATGGGTGCAACCCCCAGCGGTGCATGTTGGAGTTGAATCGACCGACTCCAGTTCGTAGCCGGTGTAGGGTGACACATTCTCTGCGAGGTAGGTTTCCACCTGGTGACGGCATTGTGTTGTAGGGAAACTGTGTAATAGTGGGTTGTGGGGTCTCCTGCCAGCCAGTTCTCCATCCCTCCAGGATGTTGAATTTGGAGGCACTGAGGGTTGCTGCCTGGCGGGAGAAAGGGCGACAAGAAGTTAGGCGTTGGCGGCCCAGATGAGAGTTCTGAACAAGGTCGTGTAGGGGATGCGCAGTGTTTAGCGAGGCCTCACCAGTCTGTATGTATGGTGTTCTCTCCGAAGAGCAGCGGGTGCGACGCCAGCTTATATTGGCAAGAGTTCTTATTGAGAGCGATGTCAGCTTTCTTGTGTATGCTCCGACACCTTGCTGGGGCGGCGTATTGTGCAGGGCTGAAGACTAAGGCGAGGGCATCGACACGTAGTACTAGGTAGGTCACTGATGTAGATGTTATATGATATTGGATATATAGTACTGAGCCTTGAGGAACTCAGTTTCCTAGGCGTTGTGGGTGACTGGACAGTAAGAAGATGTGATTGGCAAGAATGTTGGTGATAAATTGCACGAGCTGGCGATCAGGGATGGTCCGGAGGAGTTTCAGGGTAGGCCTTGGTGCCTCAAAGTATCATAGGCCGCAGTCAAATCCACTAAGATGGCACCCGCCTTGCGACCTTTCATCAAAGCTGGCTTCTATGTCGTTTGAAAGCTTCACGATCGGATCTATGATGCTGCGCCCGCGCCGGAAGCCCGCTTGAGCATCAGGAAGTTGGGTCGATGATTGGTTCCAGCCGGGCCAGAAGTAATCATTCAAGGAACTTAAAGGAAACACAGAGAAGTAGGGCCGTAGTTCTGTGCGTTGTCCATGGAATTTTGTGGTTTTTATGAAGAGCAGTGATGGTCGCCTGTCGTCAAATCTTGGTTTGGTATCACCACGGAGACAAGATTAGTAGAACATTTAGAGCCAGTTCAGGCACTTCAGGCCGCAGTGTAGGAGGAACTCTGGTGGAATGTTATCAGGTCCTTGGGCCGGCAATAGTGGGCCCTTCGCCTGAAAACATTGCCGATAGATGACCATTAACTCCTGGGGCTTGCCATAATCTGGCCGTTCCTTGCTTGATGGAGCGAGTGTGACTTTGGTTGGCAATTTTGTAGCAGCCATTTGCAAGGATCTGCTCAACAATTAAGTCGGCGGTCACCGGGTACTGGGAAGGTCTGGAGCTTCTGCCAGTCAGGCGATTGGATGTCTTCTAAGCCCACCGGCTAGAGTGAGTGAAGTTAATTCCTTTGACGGTCTCTTCCCATATTTCTCTGCGCTTTTTGTCTAGGCAGTCTGCCAGATGTGATGCCTTGTTGGCTGCCTCCTCACCAGGTTCAGCCTGTAGGAATTTGTGGTGGTGAGCAGCGCACTCGTCCCGTGTGGGGATATAGCATCGACGGAAACCGCTTGGGATGGCTGCCCTGCTGAGGAGTCTACAGAGGGCTGAGTATGCAAAGTATGCAGACTGTCTGCACCTAAATCAAAAAGGTTTGTGAATTTATTCCACTTAGCCTTGCGGAAATTCGACTGATTCACCGGTTCTATTGGACTGTTTGGAAATATCAATGCTAGCCTTTTTTCCGATCTTGTAAAAGGGTCCAAGATGATGCGGTGGGGCGAGGACCGTTTAATTTTCAAAAGTCAGGCCTGGGTTTGAGGTCGTGTTCCACCTGCCAGAGTGGAAGCTCTCTGGTTGTTTTGGATCATGAAGAAGTTACACGTTATATCCCCAAGTAGTACTACGACAGTTGAATCTCCCACTTACATACAGGGTGGGTCGAAAGCAGGTATGGAGTCGACATTTAGGGATTTGTAGATGTTAATGACAGTGACACCTTCGACTTCTGTGAGTGTCCATTCCAGGCTAGAGTCTGGTGAGTAAAGAGACATTGCTTTTCACTTTGCTGGGCCTTTTTTTAAAATGAAGATAACAATCGCATGGATGTCGCTCTCGATGTGTGAAGCCAAGGTGTAACCAGGGATCATTAGGCGGGAAGAGTCAGTCTTTTCGAGGAGGACTGCGGTGGCTTTGTGTGTTTGTAAGACGTGCTCGATGACGGTGATCTTTGCCTTGGTACAGTGGTAAGGCATCTGATGATACCTGCCCTGCCGTGACAAGGGCACGAGTTCCGGGTTGGCACCAGGCTGCATTATCTGATAGTGCGTTATTAAAGGTGACTGTGACAGTGTGTGGAAATGAAAATTAAAGACTTTTTAAATTGAATGATGTTCCACTTACCATGATTGAATTGAAATAAAACACGTAATACAATACAACACAACATTTACATGAGGTGAACACAAAATATTTCTCATGAATTAAGCTGAGCAAGTTTCATTAACACATAAAAAAGGGCAAGCAACACAAAATTTAAAATTACTTACTAAAAATTGGACATTAGAAATATAAGATGCTCTTTCGAGCACTATCGAGCGAGGCAAATAACGAAATAAGCCAAATAAAATGGGCAACACAAATAGCACATATATGTTAAATACATGTGTGTGGTGTATTGACCCTAACAATTGCGTGAGCATATCGTGCACAATATACGTACCTGTCCTTACTACACCTCCAAGTCATTTTAAGAGAGTAATAAGCTCTCACTACACCTCCAGGTCATTGTAAGAGAGTAATAAGCTCTCATCATTGCATATCTTATGCCATTTCCAATTCTTATTGTGAGCATGAAATCCAAGTAACAAAATCAATTGATATTGCTAAATGGTGCATTATGAAATTATAAGAAGTTATACGCCTTTGCTGGCTTGCTCTGAACGTCCTCTTACCGGTGGTCTGTGACGTACTTCGCAGAGAAATGGTCGTAAGATCTATTTGACATGCAAATTGAAATTGTCCAAGAGTCATATTTTGATTTGCTGCGGTGACAAAACCAACAAGACTTTATGATTGAATTAAATATGAAGACGAAAGCATAAATTATGTAAAGTGTAAAGGTTTTTCGTTTCCATTGCAATACGATTGTCAATACCCTCTACTACCAACCAAACAATTCTTTTCATATTATCTGTTTTGTATTTATTTCAAGCAAAGTTCCACGAGCATTGACCGCCTATTGAAAGTTGAGCATTGTTTCACTTTCGTATTAAAGGTTTAGACAGGACGTGTAATTTTGAACAGTTAAACTCATATACGCACATGAAATTTGAACATTTCGTTTCGTTTTGTAGGTGCTGCGACACGAACAATGAAATAATCATAGGAGATGGCATAAGTGGAACGACAAACATTCATAGGTGCACTCATTGGAGCCGGTCGAATATAAGCGTAGCCGGGGTTAGGGGGGGGGGGGGGGGGTGGTGGGGGGTGATGGGTGTGTGTGTGTGTGTGTGTGTGTGTGGGGGGGGGGTGAATGCTGTTCAGGTGTGCCGACAAAATCTCCCCGCACAGTGCCTGTAGGAATTTCTTCGGCACCCTCAAAGTGATGTCCCTTGGTATGCTTTTGCAGATGAAACATGAATAAAACATATATTGCAAGTAATTTTGTTTTTGTTGTTGATTGAATGTTGTTGGCATAATTCATGAAATGTTCCCCCCAAATCTATGACTGATTTAAAGCGCACTTCTATAATTGTATTTTTTAGAATATACTTTGGAACTCTCGAGAGATACGCTTGCAATAACATTTTCAGCAACCCCAATCTGCAAGTACACAACTCCAGGGTTTTTTTTTCTCACCAAGCTGTTTTTAAACTTAGAACGACTTTACGCAAGACTGGTGACCCCTTCTCCTGCTAAATCATATTCTCAAGGATTTTGATTCCTATCAGGTTAAGTTGAAATCTGATCTTTGTAAATTAAAATTCTTGCTCTAAACTAGTCTCTGAATGCAAAGTTTATGAATCGTCAAATTTTATTTATTTGTTGGATGTTAACTCCCACTGTAATAAAAAGGGAACAAATCTCATTCAACACAAGAAAGGGTCACCAGTCATTCGATATGAGTGTCAGCGCCAATTCTTGTGAGTCTACAGACCGCACGCTTGCACATTACGCATGCGTGCTTCTATTGCGTGCTACTAATATCAGCATACCTCTATGAATATAAGTCGGGTGTCGTAATTGCAATCTGCGTATGAGCAGATTATTGCTGGTAGAAAATGACCTCAGGTTAATGGCACTACTCATAGAGTAAAGTGGAAATTCATTAGATAGTCAACCACATTTCAAATTATTATCATGCACATGTGGCAACAGCTATTCAGCGCTGAGAAGGTAGTGAAAGCACAATGAACTATGTGCGCCTGCTTCTATTGTTGTTCCGGGCACACAGTAAAATTTCTTCACATTCATCATCCAACACAGCTTCATGGAAAAATCACAGTCAGCAGTCCAGTAGTATTTATTCAGTGGATTGTCGGACCATGGTGCAATCCAGAAATTAACTTTTTAGTCCGGGAGCCCCAGAAGATTTATTCATGTGAAAAGGGCCGGAACAACTGACCCCATAGGTCGAAAGGATATACCCTGGACATCACAAAAATGTTTTGCTGGCAAGGTGTACCCGATGCTTTTCCCCCCAAATCACCACAAATGTGACGTCACTAACGGAAAGCCTTTTTTCAAAAATGGTTGGAATATATACATGGTACCATCATAACAAAGGTGTTAACACACATTTTTTTACGCCCAATCATCAAACTTGATTGGTATAGTTTGGTTGCCTAGTAAATGTGCAACATCACCATTGACTTTTTTTGGCAATAACAGCTATGTGGGTGACGTCGACGACGACGACATATCGCGACGACGTCCGCAAAATGCAACACTTTTGTTCGTTTTTTGTGCTCTTTTTCGGTTAAAACTTTATCAATTCTTGTAGTTCACAAAGCATTCCAAATATTTATTTCAAACTTACTTTGCTGTGTTTGGCATCTCTCAAGCTTTTCAAAACATATAAGAATGGGACATTTGGTCACGCTAATGGTCATCTCCTGACCAATAATAGAGCGTAACGTTTTGGTGGAATGCACGTAAAGTCGGACAAAGTACTACGTACGTCCTATATACGCGTATATACTGGATACGTGCTACTTTTTGGTTGAAACGTTTCAAATCCTTGTAATCCAAGAACCATACCCCACATTTCCTTTCAAGTCAGCCTAATGTTTTTGGCATATCTTCCGCTTTTCAAAACATATATGGATGTTACATATTGTCACACCTATGGTCATCTCCTGACCAATAATGTAACGGAGCATTTTGGAAAAATTGCGTGAAATCGGACAAAATGTTGCGTATTAACTGCATACGTGTTTATTCTGTATACGTGTTACTTTTCGGTTGAAACTGTTTAGATCCTTGTACTTCAAGAACCATACAACATATTACTTTCCGACACGTTCTAGTGATTTCGGCACACCTTCCACCTTTCAAAACATATATGGATGTTGCATATTATCACGCTTATAGTCATCTACTGACCAATAACATGATGTCACAATTTGGAAGAACGTGCCTAAAATCCGACAAAATACTGCGTACGTTCTATAAATGCGTATAATTTTGGATACGTGTTCCTCTTCGGTTGAAACTTTCTAAAATCATTGTAATCTAAGAACCGTACCACACATTACATTTCAATTTGCTCTGATGTTTTTGGCTTTTGTTCCGCTTTCCAAAACATATACGGATGTTACATATTGTCACACCTATGGTCATCTCCGGATCAATAATATCACGGAGTATTTTTGAAGAATTGAGGGAAATCGGACAAAATGTTGCGTATTAGCTGCATACGTGTATATTCTGTATACGTGTTACTTTTCGGTTGAAACTGTTTAGATCCTTGTACTTCAAGAACCATACAACATATTACTTTTCGACATGTTCTGGTGATTTTGGCATCTCTTCCACCTTTCAAAACATATAATGATGTTATATATTATCACGCTTATAGTCATCCACTGACCAATAACAAACTGTCACTTTTTGGAAGAACGAGCGTAAAATCCGACAAAATACTGTGTACGTTCTATAAACAATAAACGCGTATATTTTGGATACGTGTTATTCTCTGATTGAACCTTTTTAAAATCATTGTAATCCAAGAACCGTACCACACATTTCATTTTAATTTGTCCCAATGTTTTTCGTTTTTGTTCCGCTTTTCAAAACATATATGGATGATACATATTGTCACTTCTATGGTCATCTCCGGATCAATAATGTAACGGAGCATATCGGAAGAATTGAGTGAAATCGGACAAAATTCTGCGTATTAACTGCATAAGTAGCCCTTCTGTAGGCGTGTTACTTGATGGTTGAAACTTTTTAGATCCTTGTACTTCAAGAACCATACAACATATTACATATCGACATGCTCTGTTGTTTTAGGTATCTCTTTCGCCTCTCAAAACATTAATGTTACATATTGCCACCTTTATAGTCATCTCCTCACTTATAGTATAAAATAATGTTCCGGGAAAATGAGCGTAAAATCGGACAAAATTTTGCGTATACCTTCTGTGTTCGGCATACGTGTTCTGGGTGCCTAATACTTTTTGTTTGAAACTGTTTATATCCCTAAAGCTGACAATCAATTAAAACATATTTCTTTCAGACTTCTCCTAATGTTTTGGCATCTGTTCTGCCTTTCAGTAAATATATGGATTTCACATATTGTTACACTTATGGTCATCTAACATCTCTAATGTCCAATAATAAACAAAAACATTTTTGAAGAATGCGCATAAAATAGTGTGTAGATTCTACGTACGTGTATAATTTATGTCTTTTTTTGTTTTTGCACGAAACGTTTCAACTTATTGTTGTTAAGAAATTATCTAACATATCTCTTTTAAACTTGTATGAATGTTTTTGGCTTATTATCTGCTTTTTAAAACATATGCCTATTGTCATATTTAGTAAGGATATAATTGTAAATAAGATATTAACATCAAAACAGACAATATGTTGATCTTGCTTTCCTTGTATATGGACAATATCAACATTTTTTTTTTCTGGCGATGGAAGCGCCCTGGGCTACGTCAAATATGACGGCTTGTCGCAGTGCCGTCTGTGAAAGCGGCATTTTCTTTCATTTTCAAGTATTGCTGGTTTTGATGAGAATTCAGTGAAAATTTTGCGTTTGACAGATTGCTTTCCAAGTTGCTTTAAACTTTTGGATTTTTTTATGTTTTTTTTTTTTTTTTTTTTTTTTGGGGGGGGGGATGAAACCTACGATAAATTACGAAATACCAATGTTGCTTACAATTCAAGAACGACGGCCGAATAACGCCGAAGCATGTTTGATTCTACTTTGTCGACGAGGTGCACTGTGTACATTAATGTATTGATACATGGCAGATTGTGAACATAGCCATGACCTTCCCTCCAAAAGTACCAAAGTATATGATCAGACCCAGTGGTGACGGCAGAATGGTTCCACCATGATAACGGCCCGTAATGATAGTACCTCCAATTTTTAACTCAGTTGCCTGCATGGTGTGGACGCAATAGCTCATGTGTTTTCCGGCGACATCGACGACGAAGGCGTGCAGCGGCCATGTCTGTTTTGGTGTTAAAATTTGCACGTACATGTATCATAATCCGTTTGACATGCTCCGTATACACTATTAAGTATTGACCACATGTGGGTGCCCTGTTAATCCTGATCGTCGTAAGGATTACGGGGCCACATTACGGGACCGTGACTACATTCCAAATTATTGTTAGATTTCATGACTGCTTTAAATTGTTTTGAAATTATGAAATAGTTAACATCAAACCCGTTATGATGCAAATATTAGGGTGCGGAGTGAGCCTTCTTCAATGCATGATTTTGAGTTTGTGATCAAGGGGGTTATAGGATTTATATCAAATCGGCGACCCGAAAGCCATGAATATGAATTATAACATAAAGCGGGGTTTTTAAGTAAAAAAATATTCGAACTGTTACGCGTACGTGAACGAAATGCTTGATCTTTGGGGAATAATGATTATGATTATAGCATAAGCTGGAGCCTGAAGGATAGTTCGGCCACCATACACATTGTCACACTCAAATAGATTTACAGCACTTTTGAAGAATGTAAAAATTAATGACTTTTCGGAATCTTACCAAACACTCTTGGTTTGCGTCAGTTTGGCAATTATGCTCGTGAAAGCAAAATATCTACTAGAGGCTCACAAATAACATATCTAACGTGTTAGTGAAAGTAATCTGTCAAACAAATAATTGCCAAATTTAACAAGGAACTCAAAAGGATATTTTAAATATAATTACATTTCGCAGACTTCGCTATTTCATGTCTTCGTCGCCAATATCACCCTGAGCGTCGCTATTGCCAACACACTTGGGTAGTTGCGCCCATACACTAGGCGACCGACATGGCAGAGTTAAACCAAACTGAGTAATAAACGAAATTTTACAAGGTAACATATTTTATGATGTTACTATGTACATGTACCGTTTTACTTTATTGCGCAAATAAAAAAGTGATGTCCGTATAGTTGATTTTGGCGGGGAGGCCACGGTTATATGCACGACCCGACATGCAGCAACTCATTTTCTCAAATCCTAACCAACTTAGGTTTTTACCAAAATAATATTTTTTTTATAATTGCTACCAGCCAGAGCTTCATAGAAGCTTCGAATGCGTTTTAGATGCAGTATTTTCACACAGTTTACATCAAAATCCCGTGAAAATGAGAAAAAAAACCTGCTTTTCGCCGAGGGTACGGCAACCGGCTGCCGTCGTCAACGCCGAACAGTGCCCATCCATCGCCAGGAAAAAAAATGAATGTCGATATTGCCCATGAGAAGATAAACGAGGTGAAAAAAAATTAAATCTTGTAACTTGTAAATATATGTAAGCCTATATGTTTTAATTTTAGTACCTTACTTAATATGATAATGCCATTTCATAGAAGCTCTACCGGTCTTTCTGGTAGTGATGCCACAAATACAAATTTCGGAGGGCAATCTACAAGATGTTCGCTATAAATTTATGTAATTTCTTATCGACATATTGCAATGGTTAACATACTCCAACCCATCCAAACCGTCAGGGCTGTCGATATAAAACTCTAGAAAAGTGATTCATTGAGCTAGATCTCGTATAATGAGTAAACATACTCCAGTGTAGTTTGTTTTATTTTCACACATTATTTTGCTTAAAATGACACGATGACCCTTAGGTGGACACAAGCTGAATCACAAATCACAAGTCGTTATCATGGTTATAAGCTCATAGAGACGACGACAACTGAAGTTTTAAACAAAGTATCGTGTGAAGTTTATTATACAGAGAATGATATCTCAAGCGAAGGACTCTCAATGGAGGGAAGGATTATAAAATAAACGCCCTATCTTATACGAGTTTACGCGGATTCTTCCAAAATGCTTCGTTTCATTATTGGCCAGGAGATGACCGTAAGGCTAGCGTTTAAATATGTAATATCCATAAAACCAGAACAAGTCCGAAATATATATTGTGGAATGTTTTTTTTTTTTTAACTATAGGGATATATAAAAAAAAATCAACCAAAAAGTAACGCGCATCCAGCATAATTTTGTCCAGAATAGACACATATAAAACGTATACGCAGTGATTTGCCCGATTTTACTTTGGAAAAAAAAACACACCTTACGTTATGTTATTGGTCAGTGGATGACCATTAGCGTGACAATATGTAACATTCATATACGTTTTCAAGGGTGTAAGGGATGCCGAAATCAACAGAACATGTCGAAAAGTAACATGTTGTATGGTTCTTGAAGTACAAGGATCTAAACAGTTTCAACCGAAAAGTAACACGCACACAGGATATACACGTATGCAGTCAATACGCAATATTTTGTCCGATTTCACTCAATTCTTCAAAAATACTCCGTGACATTATTGATCCGGAGATGACCATAGGTGTGACAATATGTAACATCCATATATGTTTTGAAAAGCGGAACAAAAGCCATAAACATCAGAGCAAATTGAAAGGAAATGTGTGGTACGGTTCTTGGATTACAATGATTTTAAAAAGTTTCAACCGAAGAGGAACACGTATCCAAAATTATACGCATTTATAGAACGTACGCAGTATTTTGTCGGATTTTAGGCACGTTCTTCCAAAATGTGACATCATGTTATTGGTCAGTAGATGATTATAAGCGTGATAATATGTAACATCAATATATGTTTTGAAAGGTGGAAGGAATGCCGAAATCACTAGAACGTGTCGGAAAGTAATATGTTGTATGGTTCTTGAAGTACAAGGATCTAAACAGTTTCAACCGAAAAGTAACACGTATACAGAATATACACGTATGCAGTTAATACGCAACATTTTGTCCGATTTCACGCAATTTTTCCAAAATGCTCCGTTACATTATTGGTCAGGAGATGACCATAAGTGTGACAATACGTAACATCCATATATGTTTTGAAAAGCGGAAGATATGCCAAAAACATTAGGCTGACTTAAAAGGAAATGTGGGGTATGGTTCTTGGATTACAAGGATTTGAAACGTTTCAACCAAAAAGTAGCGCGTATCCAGTCTATACGCGTATATAGGACGTACGCAGTATTTTGTCCGACTTTACGTGCATCCACCAAAACGTTACGCTCTATTATTGGTCAGGAGATGACCATTAGCGTGACCAAATGTCCCATTCTTATATGTTTTGAAAAGCTTGAGAGATGCCAAACACAGCAAAGTAAGTTTGAAATAAATATTTGGAAAGCTTTGTGAACTACAAGAATTGATAAAGTTTTAACCGAAAAAGAGCACAAAAAACGAACAAAAGTGTTGTATTTTGCGGATGTCGTCGCGATATGTCGTCGTCGTCGACGTCACCCACATAGCTGTTATTGCCAAAAAAAGTCAATGGTAATGTTGCACATTTACTAGGCAACCAAACTATACCAATCAAGTTTGATAATTGGGCATAAAAAAATGTGTGTTAACACCTTTGTTATGATGGTACCATGTATATATTCCAACCATTTTTGAAAAAAGGCTTTCCGGTAGTGACGTCACATTTGTGGTGATTTGGGGGGGGGGGGGGGGAAGCATCGGGTACACCTTGCCAGCAAAACATTTTTGTGATGTCCAGGATATATCCTTTCGACCTATGGGGTCAGTTGTTCCGGCCCTTTTCACATGAATAAATCTTCTGGGCTCCCGGACTATTTGTGTCCGTACACTGCACTTGTACGAACGGGGCTGGTGTGTCATAAGTCAGGTTGTCACATGGGCCAATAGTAGGAAGGAAAAGAGCGAGCATTTACCTAAGCTTCTTGTCTAGGCGCAGCATCGCGAAATTTGCAGCATTTACACTAACCTCAATTTGTACTATACATGATATTGGAAACAACGTCAGAGCACTTTATAGAATGGGTGTCACAATCTCTGCAATCTGATTGGTTAATTACCCGTATTTACAGTGTAACTTTTTTTACTGGCAGCACGCGATATCAACACGATATCGCGATACCGAGAATTAATATGATCGATACCAATGTTCCTCACGCTAATGGCGGCACCCACGAATCTCGAGAAACTCCGATAAAGTTAGATGAAGAATTGAAACAGATTTTGGACGATTCAGACGCTTTCAGTAAGTACAAATTCAACTCAAAGCATCGAATACTCATCAGGCGCATTCTCATTGCACTTAAGAAATCGCGAAGTTAGAAAAATCGCGAAGTTAGGGTGAAAGTTGCCTAGCAACCGTGCCAACAGCCGTCCGAAACATGAAACTTCGCATGAAACTTCGCAAGTCAGAGCGCGATTTTTCTAACTTCGCACCGTAACTTCGCGTAACTTCGCGATTTTTTGCAATGAGAACACACACAGCAAAAAATCGCGAAGTTATCCACGTGACTTCCGGCGTCTGCTATGCAGTAGCGCGCGATCGAGTAGCCAGCTGATATGTTCGCTCCAGTACTACGTACATTATACAGGCTAGGCTACTGTCATATCGGATGCGGAGTGTCGTACTAGTACTGCATGTTTCTACCGTGTATTGTTTATTTATCTATGAACGTCAAAGCAAAACTGTATGGACGGCAGCTGCACTCACTAAACTAGATCAATTCGGTGATGACCGCACTGCGCTACATACTCTACAACTAAGAGAAACTGATAAATATGGTCTTTAAAAGTTGGTCTGTAGTGAAGAGTCACGCTGCGTTTTCATCTTGACGCGCTTAACGCTGTTATGCACTACATGTAGCACTAGTAGCAGTACTGGGTAGCTGCTGCTAGTACTAGCCACGGAAAATTAACAAACGTGCCGGTAACCTAACGTTAGATCTAATCGTAGTCACAGATGAACTTTGGACTAACCTTATTTGGGATGAGTCTAACAACTAATCGAGATGTTAGACTAGCATAGTCACGGAAGATGTTGAACTGTTAAAGATGTTTACACCACGGTATTGCCCTGCTCCTTCGGGAAAATACTACGTCAGATTGCTGTTTTGTACATGGCGATTGTGCATATACGCGTACGTGCATTAAGCTAGCTTGACCGAGCGAATCAATTTTGTATATGTTTACAACAAACGTCGCGCGAAACGAATTGCATGCCGGGAATGGTCGATCGAGCGTGCTCGATTTTTCTAACTTCGCGTAACTTCGCGTAACTTCGCGATTTTTTGGTGTAATGTGAACACGATTGTAAAATTTTGCGATTTTTAACTTCGCGATTTTTTGTAATGAGAATGGCCCTATTGTCTGCATTTAAACGCTTTGCAGAGGTGAAACACATAAATTTGGAAGACATTTCGAGGAGAAATGGACAAACTCATGACTGAATTCTACGCTGTCGCAGCACTGTGTGAGACGGTGCTGCGGTGATTTGCCCACTTACGTGCATTGCGAATACGTTCATTTGGGCACTCAATGCCACTCTGGACATTCGCAGTAAATCTGTCTTTCCTGGTATGAATACGTCGTTTAAACGATTGTTATCAAATTAAAGCGTAATGAACTTGGTAGATCTATACATGCAAACTCTATTTCTCCACTTGACATGGTCTATGGAGAAAATCATCTATATTTTAGCTGTGTTATTTGGACACTTCTCCACGTGAAAAGTCAATGAATTTTAGTCTTGGCAGATTTTCCAATCATTGATGATCATTGTCAATTGAAGATGAAGATGGATCTCTGCAATCTGATTGGTCAATAACCATGCATCCGGTAATTACCGGATGCATGATTTTGTCATAACCATGCATCCGGTAATTACCGGACGCATGATTTTTCCATGCATCCGGTAAATGATGTTGCCAGAGATTTTTCCCCTTTTTTATCAGATTTTTGGGGCACATTCTATAAAACAGATGATGCACAGGTTTATTTCGTGGGTCAGTAGGATTGTGTACAAGTGGTACCTCTGAATTTTGCCCGAAACCCACTCGGCTTCGCCTCGTGGGTTCAGTCAATTCAGAGGTACCTTATGAACACAATTCCTACTGACCCACTTAAACCTGTGCATCATTTGTATACTGAATGTCATGGCTCGCCAAGTTATCCTACAGAACTTAATACCAGGACTGCCAGCGCCAAGCTGCGCAGTACAGTTGGGTCGGTGGTAAGATCTCCATCAGGGTCATGCGCAGCTTTCAATGTACCTCACCATAAAGCGAACCGACCCATTTTAGTGAGGTGACATACAAGAGCGCTGCAGAGGTGGCATACGGTTTGCATATTAACAGTATCCTCTTGGAAGCCTCACCTGGCATTTCAATGCAAGTTGGAATCGACTCTTTCCAGACTGGATGATAGGTTGATACACCAGGTCCGCACTGCAGTCTGGAGGCTCCTGTCAAGTTGTACCCGTCTTCACAAGAGATGCTGACGATGGATCCAAACCACGTGATGTTCGGCTCTACTGTCCCATGTGATATTTCCAAGGGCTCACAAAAACCTGATGAGGCTGTAGACAGATTGAATGGAAATGATGAGGGAAGTTCAAAGCAAATCCAATTACATCTTGTTACATACTGCATATAACGCACATTATGTAGTATATATTTTGAGACGTCCACTTATTGGCTCTGAACAAATTCATCGTGTCATTTTTTATGAAATAAAATATATGAAACCACCAGTCAACACTAGCAATTAAAATTTAAAATGATAAGTAATGTAGTCGTGTATCTTTTTTTTATTGATATCATTGTGCTTTATGTAATTACTATGATTGGATCATAGAATCTCTATTTTTTCTTTTGATGTGGCAGATAAACTTGAGTCAAATATGTATCTCAAATCCATTCTGATCCTGTTATCGATGAAAAATCCACACTTTCCACAAATATTGGGAATGTCAAAATACTCACTGGTGTAAACTCGTCTCCAAAGTTGAGTAACATTTTTTGACTGATCACACTCATCACCATTAAAAGCAAGCTCATCTAAATTGACTGAAGTCGCTGATGTACATAAGCACCTCTCTCCCCTTATCGCAGCAATTGCATCTGGGTTCTCAGATTGACAGGATGAAACGCAATCAGAGATCGACTCAGAGGTCAATTCGTCGTTGAGCCTACCGGTTTCAAATCCATAGCATCCGATATAACCCGGCTCTAGTTGGAAAATTAGAACAAGCATTGTCATTCGTTAACTTCATAATAGATTTCCTCTTCGGTGTGGTCTCGGAAGGGCATAACATTCTTACCAGATCTTGAAGTAGGGTCAACGATTTGGATGTGGATAAAAAGCAAATACCAAGTATAGCCAGGACCCTATTACCGACCGATATCTATTAGCGATCAGTCAATGTTTAATTTCGATTCGCGAAGTAAATTGACGCACATGTCGGAGCTGCAAAGGCTGTAGAAATGTACTTACACATTTAAAATGGTGATATTTCCCAAAAATTTAAATTCGCGAAATTTTCGTGTTTTGCACCGCGCACATAGTAAATCCAATTTGGAATGATATGTGCGCATTTTGAATCTTTCCATAGGAATGGTCGGTATTGTGCGAAAGCATTGAGTCGGCTCCATTCCGATAGGCACTATCGTGAAACCGTATGTCGGATCGACTGCGAATGTGCTCAGCATGTTTATTTGAGGTACTGTTTTTTTAATTGAGTAGGGCAAAGCTTCACTGGTCGGTAATAGAGTACACTGCCATACATTGTAGTTATCTAGTTTATGTTAACTTTTTCTTACAGCTTGTCGACTAAATCAGTAGAAACGTTTGATAATGTGTTTTAACTTATGCTATCCAATTGAGGAAAAGCCTAAATATCATAGAAGGTAAAGAAATACTTACTGTGGCATTGCACCCGTAGACCATTGTGAGATTGGCATTCTTCATAGGACACAGAGCAGTTGTCAAGGAGGTAGGTCCTTTCTCCTGGAATGAACAGACATCTCATGAACATGTTATCATTGGTGATGACTGGAATTTTCAACTTTTTTTATCGAGTACAAATGTACATGCAGATTTTCATGCAAATACTGGTCAAAATGATTGCGTTTCTATAACAAATGTTGTAAATTGTAAAATGTATTTATTTGGTCAATTTAAAAGATACATTTATGGAAATTCATTTTGTTCACATGATAAAAATATCTAACATTGAACATACAAACTCATTTTTACAGATTAATTGACAACATCATACATACACGGTACTACAACAGTGAAATCAAACATAAATATTGCAAGTCAAACCGATGGGTTTACATAAAATGACAAATAATGACAAGTTTTACATCAAACAAACTGGTGTTATATAATACATACTATAATGCAATAATTTAATATTAATGTACAATTGAATTAAATAGTTATCGTAAAGTGAAATATTGATTAGGTCCCTTTAAAATAGTGAAATGTATTGATATACCGTTATGAATATTCCAGGTGAACTCGGAATAACTAAGGTAGTAGTATTAAAATTGCACTTAATGGGAAAATTGTCATTAAGTTTACTACATTTGATACTGTGACTAGAATGGTATAGGCTACATGAACATCATTAACGTAATTGATAGTGATATGATCTCATTATTTTACCATGAATTATACAACACTGAACTTATCAGATTCGCTAATTTGGTGACGATAAATTGGATACCCTTAATGATTTAAAAGTGATCAGAAGGTCACAACACAAGAACAGCAGAAGGCAGCAAACGACTATTCGTTTGCCCCCCCCCCCCCCACCAACGTCCATCTTTACCCATCCTTCAATTCACCCTTTTATTTTGCACTCATGCTGGACTATTTTGTTCACCATTGTACATACGAATTGAGTACGGAACAACAGAATCTATGTACCGTTTAGTACATTCATTGAACTTATCCTTGTTCCAGATCGCATGAAAGTATAAAAATCGTTTAGAATGTGATCTTCACTGACTAGTATTTCATTAGTCTTTTTAGCGATTCTGCCTTCACATTCCTTCCTAAGATCCCGTCTTTCTCCAATTATTTAACTGGCCCGTTTCACAATAGCTTCTAGTTACCTGAGATCTTCCTTTCTGCAGACCCCGAACCAAACAACACAGTTAAAGACTAACACCGCATTTAGGCCGGCCCGAGACCACCTCCAGAGGTGGCCCCAAATCGGGGCCGGCCTCAGGCCGGCCCGAGGCCGGCCTTTTAGCTTGGTGTAAATGGGGTATAAGACACTTTCAACACTGGATTTGTAAAACATACTCAGAATTAGTTGATCAACATGTAGTGGTCCTAGTTTACGTAAGAAATACATGCTTCTTTGAGCTTTGGAAACAATAGACTTACATTCTTCAGCTCACGGGAGTTTGCTATCTATTGTTGTCCCGAGGTATCTGTATTTCTGAACTATTTTAATGTTTTCACCATTAATCTGAATTGGGTCATGTTGTGGGGCAGTTGTTCTTAAATAAAAAATGATTTCTTTGGTTTTGAAAGGGTTCATCAGAAGAAAATTATCATCACACTAAACTGATCCACATTTGACCGATATCCAATTTCGTTTCGTGTTATCAGTCCCAGAATTACAGTATCGTCTGCGTATTTGAATATTCTGACATTATCCCCTTCAGTCCTACATCCATTAGTGTACACAATGAACAATACAGCAGACGGAACACATCCTTGTGGGGCACCAGTATTAAGTAACATGGAATCTGGCAAACAGTTTTGGAACTTTTACTCTTTGAGTCCGATTTGAAAGAAAGTCCTTTATCCACAAAATCAGGGAAGGGGGAACATCCATCTGATGTAACCTGTCCAAAAGAACTTGGGTTTGAATAGTGTTAAAGGCAGACGAAAAATCGGCGAAGAGGGCGCATGCGTAGCAACTCAGTTTATCGGTGTGCGCGATATCATGGGTGAGCGTAAACACCGCATTGTTGACGGATTTTCTCGGCTGATACGCGAACTGAAAATTGTCAATCAGATTGGAGATGTGCGGGCAGATGAATTGCAATACAAGCCTCTCAAAACATTTTTTAACAATGGATATGAGCGCGACTGGACGACAATCTTGCAGGTCTGATGCAAGCTTTGTTTCAGGAACGGGGACTACGATTGCCGATTTCTAGCAGTCGGGGGATCTGCATGCATCTAAAGACATTTGAAACAGCTTGGTGTAGGGAATTGCCAGCTGAGAGGCACAACACTTGAGTAGTTTCCCATTTATTCCATCGGGGCCCATTGCCTTGTTCGGTTTGACTCTTTGGAACACTTTCGCGACATTTTCTATTCACTCGGGGAGGGGTGTCGTTGAGGTCTCTCAGTTCGGAAGACTTCGTAGAGGCACGATCAGAAAAGGCCATTGTGTCAAACCGAGCGTAGAAGTTGTTAAGTTCATTTGCGGTAGCCACGGGATCATTAGATACAAAGGCTGATGTCTGCGCTGTTGCTTAGTACCCGATAAAGAGTTATTTGATCGAAAGCAGCTGTGAAGTTTTCCCTTGTAGTTTGATTTGGCGCGCGTGATTTATTTCTTCACTAGTTTCTTCACTTCTTTTATTTTGTCATATTCCTGATTGTCAAAAGCTATTTTCTGTTGATAGAATAGTGTCTTTAGTTCTTTTCTCAGCCATGGCTTATTATTTAGGAAGCATTTTACTACATTGCTTTCTATACGCAACTGTTCGCAGAAGAGGACATAGCTCTGTTTACAATATCAACTCCTTCTTCTAGGTTCATCGCACTTTCAACCAATGCATTCCAGTCGGTGAGCTCTAAACAAGTTTGCAGTGATTCTGTTGAACTCTCTTCCACACTTTGACTCTTTTAGCTGTAGTTTTATTCGATTTCAGCACTGATTTCGACATGAGGTGAACGGTATGGTGATCGGAGTTACCAATAGCAGGCCGAATGAGTGCTTTGTATGAATCTCTTATGGAACAGTAACACCTGTCAAGCACTCTGTCGCCGCGAGTTGGAGCCTGCACACATTGCACATAGGTGGGTAGTGCATCCTCTAGTGGACAATGGTTCAATCTCCAAGTATTATCTTGGGTGCATCAGGTGACGCCGTGTCCATGGCATGGACGACATCTACAATTTCTCGAACAGCTGTAGCAGCGTTCGCGTCTGGCGGTATGTAAACTAAACACAACCAAAAAAGTAAGTCCCCCCCTAAGAAAAATAGCATAACTTTTTATCGAAAAGGTTTTGGGCAAAATAATTAGGCAGGATTGTACCCTAACTTATTGACTAACTTATATGTGAAAATCACATTAATCCAATTATTCATGCATGAGTGGGCACATTTTAAAGGCCAAAATGTAACTTTTCAAAAGTCACACGGGTAATTTTGGGATTCTGTCGGGTTAGGCCATTTCCTGACCTAGTCTTTCTGACCTAGTCTTTCTGACCCAGTTTTTTTGCCATTCACTCAGTACGGCCTCTGTTATTGGCTACTGTGCTAATGAATATTCAAGACTATGGTATGGCTTGTCGAACATTCGCGCCGGCGCGGCCAAAGAGGCGGCCAGGAGGCGCAATTTTTTCGAACATTCGCGCCGGCGCGCCCAAAGAGGCGGCCAGGAGGCGCATTTTTTTTTTTACACGCTAGCTCATAGACGCCAGAGCTTTTCACAGCTGAGAGAGAAATCCTTGCTCTCTGCAATCGGCCACAGCCTGCGAGAGCACGCTCATGCCGATATCAGCTGTTCCTTTGTACCATTGTATGTGGGTAATGAGTTGATATAAGGACACTAGAAAACCTATTACTGTGCACAAATGCCATGTTGTGATAAAAAGTTGAGTAAATAGATATGTGTTTGTGTTATAATTATTTCATGTTTGCTAGGTTTTATCAGACTATTTATTATTTTTTTATCTGTCCCTCCCGACATGATGCTCTAAATCCCCTAGAACAAAATGAAATCTCCCGTCTCTTTTTCCCCAAATCTCGCTAGAGAAAAAAATATTGGAGTCATCGACTGTTTGATAGGGGTGCATAATAAATTTCTACCAAAAATATTCCTTATTCAATCATTCAATAACATTTTCATGAGATGATGTATTCTTCAATAATACAAGAAGGATAAACAAACTCACTTTTATCTTATTGTCCCACAAAAATCCAGTGTTTTTTACATTATATTTTCTTTCTGAGAGCACCGTCCCCTTTTTCTGTAGTGGAGCAGTCCGGCGCCGGCAATTCCCGCGTGGACTAAGCCACGTGACTCCGAGAGTGTAATCAGAGAGCGGTTGCGAATGGGATGTCAATGAGAACGCGCTATAGAGCGCTTGCTGATATTAGAAACAACTGATAGTCTTACGTTCCTAGACACAATGAATATTTATACTCCGAGAATTTTGATAAGGCATGATCCAAAAGAAGCGCAAGTATCGCAATAAGATAACCAACAAATAAAGAAAAATGTTTGATTTTATCACGGAAGCAAGATTTTGTTAGCATTGGTAGCATTGGTAGTCAAGAGATAAGAGCATGTTTATAACAAGAGGAGAACAAAAAGTTTTAGAGTGTAGACTATCAACGTCCTACGAGTGACCTTCGTAGTCTGGACGCTACACTATGCATCAACACATTCTTTTGCAAAATGTAAACATTGCAGGCTTGTCTTGGGGGAAGTTCTCAAACTATTAAGTATTATGACCTTCCAGACAGGCATGTGATGTCTACATTTTGCAAAGGAATGCGAATGTGATGTTAAGTATTCATTTTTCGCCATGTTATTTCAGGGAGTGTTCTTACACCTCAAACTTTGATGGTATTTTTGCCATGATGAACGACACTTACCTCAAGTAAAGAAAAGTTGTGGTTTTCTTGAAACAATTTACAGGAATTTAGTTACTACATTGATATAAATCATTGCCCTCTGAGGAGTACAGTTTCAGAACATGCATCATGGAGGGAAAAAAAGGTCCATAGAAACAGATGTGTTGGAAGTGAAAAAGAAAAAAGCGTGATTATTTTTGTTTGTTTCTTTCTTTACATAGTTATTGTGGATTTTTTTGTTCATCATTTGGGGTTCAGGGAACTAGAAAGATGAAGAAAGGAAGAATGAAACACCTGCTGAGCAGGCTCTCTTTATTATACAAGATATACATATATACATATCATCAAAAGGGGGTAAACTGTGACAAGTTGCTTGCAGAACCTGTGGAAGAAAGCAACTCGAGAATAAAAGAGGACAGCAGCCATTCTCTCTGCACAATTACAGCCACAACACGATCACAGCAAAACGAGTGTTTGGGACTGGGTCTGCGATGAAATTTGAAGTGTTGAGAACACACCTGATTTAAACTGCAAAGAAAAAAAAAACTGTTTAGAGGTATACTGATGAAAGCTACACGATAACTAAAACAGTGCTGGTCAGGATTGTGAACCAAATTAGAACTGAAATGCGACTGAAAAGGATGCAAAGCAAAAAAACCTCGGATCTATGTCTACCTATACAGTGTATTATCGTATTGTTCGCGCTACAGCCCAGTCTTACACACACGTAATGCGTTCACGGCGAGCAAAAACAAATGGCAGTCACACCTCAGTCATCACACAACAGTCATATACCAAGCATTCTAAACCAGCCCGAAACTCACCAAAAACTCAACAAAATGCCACATCCAGCTGTCAGAAACGTCACAATATATCCACACACGGAAAAAATTGCAGTCAGAGGAAAAGGTGACACAAAAGAGGGCTAAAAACAGGAAAGCAAAGGAGAGGAAAATAGGCTACTCCCTACAGCTTCACTCAGCTAACCTATACTAGGAAAGTGAATGAGCGAGCAGCTAGCTCGCTAACTGCACGTGCATGCAGTGAATGAGAACGCACCCGGGTGTAGAATTTCGACAAGCCATAGTCTTAAATATTCATTAGTACAGTAGCCAATAACAGAGGCCGTCTCATGAAAACTGCCTCGTGTACAAAATGAATGGCAAAAAACTAGGTCAGAAAGACTAGGTCAGAAAGACTAGGTCAGGAAATGGCCTAACCCATTCTGTCGTATGAATTTTTGATGAATTGAATTTCTGGTGCATATTTCATGGCCATTCTATTGTTTATCATCCTTCTCTCGATGCACTAACACCTATCTCGACACTTTACCCATTGTCCTGGTTGAGTGAGCACCGTTTAACAAATACTCATCCCTCTTGAGTATGAAACTTTTAAAATCCCTTTATTTTGGTGAAAAATAAAACTCTGGATATTTTGACAAAGATGTAACATGACCTGTTATGTAAACATAACGAGTCATTTTCATGTCATGGTTGAGTAAAAACAATTTAAAAATCACACAAGAAATGCCAAAATGTATTGTTAAAACGGCATAAACAATTGCCCTTGTGACTTTTGAAAAGTGACATTTTTGCCTCTAAAATTTGCCCACTCATGTATGACTGATCGGATTAATAAGATTTTCCCACAGAAGCTAGTCAATAAAGTAGGAAACAAGCCTGCCAAATTATTTTGCCCAAAACCTCTTTGATAAAAAGTTATGGTATTTTGCTTTGGGGGGGGGGGGGGGAATTACTTTTTTTGTTGTGCTTAGAAATATGTCCACCCTATTGAACTCCCTTGGCAGGTAAAACGGGCTGAAAGATACACTAAGAAGCTCTACGTTTACGTTGCAGATTTCCCTTCTAACTTCGTAATGACGTCTCCAGTTAGTATTCATGTACAGTTTTTGTTCGTTTCGGCAAACAATCTGTCACTTCATATGAGATCAAAATCAGGAATATCGAACGCCTCACTGGGTGTAGACGGGTTCAACCAAGTTTCAGTAAAACAGATAATTCCAGAATTTCTAAACTCGCTGTCGTATCTCACTTTTCCGCGTATTTCATCAATCTTGTTTCCAATTGACCTAGCCCTGGGACTGCTCCCGCGCAGCGTGAGCGGGCTGCTCGCAGTAACAATTGACCATACGTTACTCATTGTTATTGTAGGCAACGTGTTCCAAGTATGTATGTTATTTGAGCTCCATTTTATTTCCCCAAGTTATTTAGATTACATGTATTTGATTATTTGAATTAAAAACTAAGGCGTGTGTAGATAAAATTTGAGAGCATCCGTCTAATGTTACAATTGTATGATGATAGCATCATCACTGACAAATTCGGTATTGTAATAATGCAAATGTGACACGTATGGGGTAAGGATAATATCAAGGTATTAAGGTAACACTCACTACATTGTGGAGCCTTAATGCAGCTCTTCCCTGCACATGCACCATTGTCATTTTTGGTATAGATAGTTGGTTTCCGATGTGGAATATAAATCAAATAATCAGCTTTTGGTTTCAGGCAATGAGACGAACCAGCACTTCCTCGGCGATCTGAATGTATACGCTATCTTTCCTCAGCTGCGCTTCGGAAAGATAGCTACATCCAGATCGCCTCGGAAGTGATAGTTCATCCCATCACCTTCACCAACGTTGATTATTTGTTTAATATACTTTAAACGTGAGAAAACACTTACTACACTGTGGAGCCTTGACACAGTTCTTCCCTGCACATGCGCCATTCTCAATGAACGTCCCTTCTACTGCAGGATAACCAAGTTGTCTACAGATCACAAGAGCGAGCTCCTCCTCGAGGCCATCTTCACAAACCCTTGTCCAGTTCCCTCCATTCCGTAAAAGCTCTACCAATCCTTCCTCCGGGGGGTCACTGTTAACGAACCGGACCTGCATGGCAGAGGCTATACCAGGCACGAAGAAACTGTAATTTACTTGCATGATTGATATGCATAATTCAATGGAATGATAATTATCAATTCATACCATACAAATCGTCAATAATATCGATATCAGCCATTCCACCGTGACTCGCGTAACATTTGAATAAATCTAGTATTTCAAATCTTCTGCCATATCAGTATCAACTTCATTTCTCTTATGCACTATTCAATTCAATGGAATGATAATTATCAATTCATACCATACAAATCGTCAATAATATCGATATCAGCCATTCCACCGTGACTCGCGTAACATTTGAATAAATCTAGTATTTCAAATCTTCTGCCATATCAGTATCAACTTCATTTCTCTTATGCACTATTCAATTCAATGGAATGATAATTATCAATTCATACCATACAAATCGTCAATGATATCGATATCAGCCATTCCACCGTGACTCGCGTAACATTTGAATAAATCTAGTATTTCAAATCTTCTGCCATATCAGTATCAACTTCATTTCTCTTATGCACTATTCAATTCAATGGAATGATAATTATCAATTCATACCATACAAATCGTCAATGATATCGATATCAGCCATTCCACCGTGACTCGCGTAACATTTGAATAAATCTAGTATTTCAAATCTTCTGCCATATCAGTATCAACTTCATTTCTCTTGTGCACTATATATAATTTAGTAAAATATATATTTTTTTCAATGAGAACATGCTTGAAATTAGGTTTCTTGACGTATCCTTATACTTGTGTAATTACCTAGTGAAATACAGGTGATATCAACTTAACCTTCAGCAACAAAAGTTTGATGCCCTTTAGCATTATGTGCTTGATCGGCTTTTAATAATATTATCTCAATAATTCATGGTGGCCTCTAAAAATGTCATCAAAGGTAGAAATTAACAGGATAATAGACAGAATTTATGCACAAACTAAACATTACAATGAGTACGTCCACCTTCCCACAAGAGCATCACATTACCATCTAACAACCTTTCATGTGGGAATAATCGTTTCCTTATGTCAGAAATGTGCTAGCTATGCCATGTGATGTTATTATAAGCACTTGCAGGTAGTCATTGCAATGTTTAGTTTGTGGATAAATTCTGTCTATTATCCTGCTAATTTCTCCCTTCTATGATGTCGCAATGGGAATCTTGATAATGATCATGATAATGTTTGCAAGGACAGCAGAATAAATAGTTTTGGATGCTTTTTTTGAGGATTCAAGGGTTTTAGTGAGAGTAGGTCTATGCATGCTCATCTAACTTTGCTAGATCATACAATTGGGAATTAGCGGTTGATGACATAATTGTAGTGGTCCCTACCTACTCGAGAAGATCCTTATACAATGTTATGATTTTCACTAGCATTTTCTAGACTGAACATGAACTTGAAACATTTATTGTCGCTGAGGAAGCAAAGATAATAACATTTATTTACCATTTAAGCTACGGATGAATGGCTTCATGGGGCCTTATGAACTTCCAAAGGCAACCACCATTTCATGAGTATTACGGCCCCCTACAATATTGTGCACAATGCTAGTGTAAATGACATGAATTATCTACTCATTCAGCTCCATTCAGGACAGTGTCCAAAATGTGCAGAATCGTTTTTGTACTGACCGTATTTTGTAGTTGTGGTGAGATCAGGTCAACATCAGAGTCCATATCTCTATTCTTCATGGTAAATTCTGTTTAGTGTTAAAGTGTTTTTTTTTTTCCAGCCATATCAGCTATTACGTGTCCTCATGATTGCAGTATCAACTACCCCCCCCTTTTTTTTAGAGAGAGAAAGAGGGTAGGATTAGAATTATTATTAATAATGTTTGTATGCAGTATAGTCTTCGATGACAATGGTACCACATTTTCCAAGTTAAAGTACATTTGGCCAGTATATAGGAACGTTGAGATTCAATACACATAATCATGATGATGGTTGCGTGTTAAACATATGGTGAAAGACTGATATGCGCAAAATGTTGCTTTAGCAAACACCAAAGTTTCAACTTTGGAATGCTATAACTATATATCATAAAATGGAATGTAATTCATTTTATACACACAATATAAAGCATAAACATGGCAAATTTCCATAATGTTTCAGTTCATTAGTGTGACAGATTTTTTGCAATATGAGCCAATGCATAATTGAGGATAATTTAAAATCTTGGAAATTCTGTTTAAAAATCACACTTATGCCCTCAAATTTTTGAAAAATTATTCCAAAGCGGAATGAATTTTCTATCATCTTGTAGACAATGTAATTACCTTTCATATGATACCTTTATGTATAGCATCTACTGCTGTTAGAAGTGGGTAGAGTACAGTATACTAGTTACGTTTACTTACTGTACATTCCTGAAATGGGAAACTTTCCCCCTGCTTTACCCCTCCTCCTATCACTCGCCCTTCTCCCCTCCCTTGCTTCCTCATCTACCTTTTCTCTCACTCCCCTTCGAACCCCTCTCTCTGGCTTAGTTCGTATTCCGCCCATTGATTTAATTGATTTAAGCATAAAACTATTGGGATATGAATATGTTATACATGTCATATGAGTAGAAGGGGGGGGGGGGGTAATTAAACCCCTTTTTTCCTCAGAGAAAGGAGGGTAGGAGTTGCATTTTCATTAATAATGTCTGTATGAAGTAGTCTTCGATGACAATGGTACCACTTTTTCCAAGTTTGAGTATTTTTGGGGAGTGTGTTGGGACGTTTAGATCCGATACACATGTCCACGGTTGTTGCGTGTTAAACATATGGCGGAAGACCGATATGCGCAAAATGCTGCTTTAGCAAACAACGAAGGTTCAACTTTGGAGTACTATAACTTTATATCAGAAAATGGAATGTAATTCATTTTTACACACAATATGAAACATAAACATAAGTAAATTGTTAAAACGTTTCAGTCCATTAGTCAGAAAGTTTTTTGAAATATGAACCAATACGTATTTGAAGAAAATTTCAAATCTTGGAAATTTTGTTTAAAAATGATATTTTCGCCCCAACTACCATAAAGCCATATGAGTTTGGTATCATCTTGTAGAGAATTTAATCAGCTTTAAAATAATACCTTATATGGTGAAAACAAATATTTTTTTCGATTTTTGAATGGCGGCCATTTTTTAAAATGGCCGCCGTTGCCTCCCTGAGCAAAATTCAAGAAGGCTCAATATCCAAATTTGCTTAGATAATTTAATTCTACATGTGTGCCAAATTTGGTGCATTTAGACAAAAGTGAACAATTATTCAGCTATGCCGCTGGACTAAAATACCTAGACAATGAAAACTTTTGGACAAATCCGTACCATGCCTATACCTGTGCTAGGTTTTATGGCTATTCCGAGCCCTTGCGTCACTCACGTTATACAGGCCATTTATTCACCCCGAACGAGATATCTGGTGAGAATCTGTGTGCAATTATTTTCAGAAATTAAGTTTGGTAACTCACATGCTTGTTCATAACAAGATATCGACAAATTAAATCCCTGGCCAGTCCTAGAGGTTGACGAGGTGAACGATATGGTGAGGCAATTTCCTTGCGACAGGTACGGCGGTGAATCTATCTTTTTACCAGTGTACCAACCATTATTCAGCTTACTGAGGGGATCCGATATCAATAAAATGTCACGAGGTTCCTCAATATTGAAATAATTGAAGCTGACGAGAATTCGTCGATTTAGAAGAGCTGAAATGTTCCATTCGATATTTGCACCACTTGGATACTTCTCCGGGAATTCAGGCGATGTGATTGTTACTTCTCTGTCACAATCCAGAGTCCGGCTGTCTGCAGTGGTGAAAAAGTGTATGACGATAGATATTTGTTTTATTTCTTCTATTGCCTGAATGATTTATAATTCATCTTAGAAACCACTGATATAACCGAAATATTATCATCACCATTCACCAGCGGCGAACCTTGTCAAAATTGTCGAAGATGTAGCATAATGGTACTCATGTATGCCCTAATTCATTTACTATTACGTCATTCTCAGATCACAGAACGAATCATTTAAAAGAAAAGTATGAGGAAAGTTTCGGAGATCGTAATAATGAGACTTTAGATATCAAGTCGCTGTTTTCACGAACCGTTACGGGTGGCCAAATTCGGCCTATTTTTCAATTGTGAGTTTTCTTCATTTTTAGATGTCTTGTACGAGTACCTTTATGGACCAGAAGTTTGAAATCATGAAATGCAGTATTTACGTCACAAATGACGTGCGATCCGGTTCGTGATAACTCTCAGCACGGCAAACTGGGCGAATGCGTTTTCACGAACCGAGCCGCTAGCGGACGACGTGAGATCAATTGAGCTGGTAAGTTAACTTATCGAGTATTTGTATCAATATATATGATATGATCTGCCAGTTTCATGCCAAATCTTGTAGCAGATGCTGATTTAGACCCTGTAATATAGTTTGAAGATCCCAAATTAGCGTAAAATTGATGTAAATATGACGTTATTAGTTTGAGTGTCCCACCTATTGTTTTTTTGTGTATTGAAGATGCATTGGTACTACATATACATGTAGTACTAAAACTAAAAGTATGCGAACTGTATAGTGTACAATACACGGTGGGTAACTTGAAGTTGTATGGGGCTAAAATGACAATCGATTTGATCATTTCATGTTTCATTCTGCATGTTAATAAGATGTGCATGTTTTCACCTTCTGGTAAGAATAGCTTTCTAGCAATGAAATGCAAGAAAAATTAAGGACAACTTGAATAACAATGATCCTACTACTACTAGCCTCGCCCTCGGGCTAGGCCACGGCACGGACGGTCCGCTTAATTTAGGGCTAATATTATAGACTTAAAGGGTTACTAAATGAGAAAAATAAGTTCCCACTGATCTATGTAAAATTATCCACTAAACACGAATTTCACATTCGTTTGCCGCAATAGAGTCTCATTTTGACGAAAATTTGAAAAAAACGTACGCCTCCACTCTCCAGGAACGTCCAGTATAGTCAAAATGCCATAAATGCCAACGACGTGAATAAAATATTTTATTCACGCCGTTCAAACAATAATTTACCAATGGGAACCCCAAAGCTTGTTTGAGGTTTGTCCGAGTAGCAACAAGTAATAGATTCAAAGTGCATTCCATGCATTGAATCTGAATGACAAGATACAGGTGAATGCAATAACGCGTTACTACGCAGTTAGGGGAAAGTTGTGAATACATTACGAAAATGGTCTATTGTTGACTTCCGTACAATCTATGGCATTTTGACTTCTGTGACGTCACTGGAGGCGTGCAATTTTATCAAATCTTCGTCAAAATGAGACTTTATGGCGGCAAACGAATGTAAAATTCGTTTTAGTGGATAATTTTACATAGATTAGTGGGAACTTGTTTTTTTTAATTTAGCAACCCTTAGTTCAATACTTCAACTTGTGTAAGATTTTCATAATCAATAGACACGTTACCTATGCCTGTGTGAGTGTCTGTTTATGTGCCCTCCCCAGTGAAAATTGGTTTCATTGATTCCCCTGATTGTTCTAACTTCTGTAAGTACTTGAAAATTGTTGTTGTAGATGCAGGCATGCCCCCTCCCCCCCCCCCCCACCTTGATGTGGACTATATTAATTCATGATTTGCTCTCGTAATAGTTTCTGAAATAATGTACTGCATGATTTAGATTTTTGATAGAACTTGTGTCAAATCGGTGTTCTCCTGTAATACACATGCTCTTGAATTATTGATTCTATACTGATGGTTTAGAAATTAATTCATAATTTCATATTTGCTCTGTTTATTATGTATAACAGGATTCTGGAACAGTCGAGTCATCCTATCCAGTAATTTGTGGCTGCACTGAGGCTGAATTTCTATCCCAAGACTCAGTGATCTCTGTTGCATCATGCAGGAAAGAGACAGGTGGAAAGTAGCAATCAGACACTTGCTTTTATTAAAGGGAAAATCCACCCTTAAGTTGAAATGGTTTGAATTATAGTAGAAGAATGAAAGTGACATACTAATCAATATTTGTCAATCTGTCAAAGAATAAAAAAGGTTTTTTTTTTTTAAGTTTCAATTTTGTGATATTACTATCGAGCTGGTCTGTGTCATATGTTGTGTGCTGTGTGATTCCATAAATTTTCATTTTAATGTGATTTCCAGAAGGAACAAGTCCTTATCATGGAGGCTTGCGTGTAAAGACATGTGCATAATGATAAATACATAAGTGAAACAAATACTAGAAATAGTACATAACTTAAACCAGAATAGCTCGCAAATGATGTCACAACATTAAGAATGCTAAATTCATAGCTCTGTTATAATTAAACATATTTTTTCATCAAACAGTCGCTAATTTGTGTCTGTCATCATTCTGCTTTTATTAAAACCAACCTTACTTCAGGGTGGACTTTCCCTCTAACATTGTCAGACTGTCATGTCCATTGACTGTATTACACTAGGAAAAAAGGTGCAATCAATCAACTACTAGTAAATTTGTTAGAAATGAATTGATCCTCAATACATGCAGACGTAAAGATAAATTATGTACCCTCATAAGGTAATAATGGTCACTTTGTTGATTATTGAAAGGTAATGCCAATAGCCTGGTTGTGGTGGTGGTGGTGGTGGTGGGGGGGGGGGGGGTGTATTTTATTCATAGCAATCACAGTGAGTCAGGTATCATTGTTGTACATGTAGTTAAAAGAAATTATCCAATGTACTCTATGAGGGATCATGAGCCCCTCTTTTTTTAATGAAAAAATACTTTTGGCAAGCCAGTAAAAAAGAAAAAGAAGGGTTTCGCATTGCCTGTTTGATACAATCATGATCGCACTTAAATTATTGCTATAGGAAAATAGTATAAATGTACATGTATTCATAATTTAGTATAGCCTGTAAACAGTTGCTTCCTTGTCATACTTTCTTACACATAGCTCAAAGATTCTTTCACATTCAGGCCTCCTAAAATTATTATTGAAAATAGGTTTGTATGTATTCAAAAGTAATTATGGATATAATCATGAAATGTACCATTATGATGTCTACACAAATTTGATAAAAGTATGAAGCTTGATTTACTTGTTTTCGTTGATGTAATAATTCATATTCCATTGCTTCTTATAGAAGCAAAATAGTTTGCTGCACCATGTACTGTTATAACTAGTTATTGATATACAATAATGCACAGGTGCACCACATGTTTACATGACACTTGAGGGATATGGTTTGTAGCTTGTGGCATGAGGTGAAAATATCCACTGAAAAGGTAGACATTTTTTAATGTTTTCATTTACAATGTAAATTCATTCTTTGCTGTTACATGTGTCATGTGTACATTAATATCCTTAGTATTCATGGTAGTGTGGTGAATGGTGATGAATCCACTTTCTAAATATTAAACATGTGTTTTGATTATTACATGTGTAATCCAGACACGATAGGTACCAATCGTTTGGCTGCAAGTTGTATTTTCCCCACTGTAACAAATTATATTTGTTATTGTGTACTTAAATGGGGCAGTTATTCTGTTTGCCCAGTATTTTGGAAGAAATCACAAACTAGTGTCGTGCTTAGCCACTAATTCAAAACTTAATGGTTTTGATATTTGATATATCACACAAATTCCAATTGCATGAAGCCAGAATTTAGAATATCAATGATATTTTGTTGAGATTTATTCAATGTTATGTCTGTAATCAACCAAATGAATACACTTTTAACATGGACATTTCTATGCACTTCATAGTAAACTGCAATACATGTAGAGGTTTGCTTGAAAGTTAATACTGTAAATGCAATGTTTGATATCGTATATTCGTTTGGTGTATTTTCCTTGCCAGGATGATTGTAAATCTAGTTACATGATTATATAAAGTATGTAAATATGTAAATATGTGGTTTTGAGTTCTTAGTTTGCATGTGTTTGTTGGGAGTGTGTATGTATGTGGGTCTGCAATTGCACACTGTGTTTTGTATGTGACTGTGAGTAATCACTGAGTATGAGTCTAGGTATGGGGATGTAATATGTTTTTTTTTCTGGATTGTGTGTATATGACTTGTGCGTGTTAGCCGCTTTGTTATCATCTAAAGAACGATTCTTCCCAGTTCATATCTCATAACCATAGTGTTTGCTGAACGGCGGCGCGCACACAGATAACATAGCTCTGGTGCAATGCACTCTCGGACTGAGCGTCGGTCGCGTATGACGCGCTGCATCATTGCGCACACCCAGTTTCCTACGCGCGCAAGCAATGCGATCCTCCCAGCACGGTTCGTGGCAACGCAAATATGCACGTACGTGTACATGTAACACTTCGTGAAAACGATGTGCACACAAGAACACGGTCTTGGCGTTTTCACGAACCGTGCTCCTAGACTATAAACTCGATACACCCCTGTAGCAAGAATGTGTGCAGGAGTTATGAAATAATATTTACATTATAAGAAACTTCAAATCATATACGTCCACATCAAAGTAAAAATTGGGCCAAAAGATGAAGAAAACGCATTCAAATCGCAATTTGAAAACAGTTGTTAACTTCGAACGCGATCATCTCGGAAACTCTTTTTCGTGCTAAACGCGCACGCGTAACGGTTCGTGAAAACAGCGACGTGTTTTTACTTTTTGTATTTTTTTAAAATATGTATACAAATGCATTATTTACATGCACATAATATATCATTTATTATATGATGTTATATTAAATCATCATGAAACATTTTCATGAGCATGCTAATATTTCCAAGACGGTAAAACTACATATTACATCCTGAATGAATGCATCCAATCATTGTAGCAAGCAATTCGGTATGGCAGATTTATGTTAATCAGTTAACAATGCTACAATGAACAAACCCATGTTTATATTCCTGTCCGTATTAACGGTGAACATATAGCTTGAACACATTATCTTATGAGGTTTGTATCCGTGAAATTAGTGCTAGGCATGTTCAAACAAGCATGATTTCACATTAGCTGCGATATAAAACCTCAGTCCGGGAGCACATACCTGAGGCCTAATAAAGCTACTCGCAGCACATGCTACGCGGACCTCTTTCGAGTTACTCCTAAATGATATGTGAATACTCACATTGTTGTGCCTGTTCTGCGCTTGTAAAGATGATTACCCCCATACAAGCTAGGACGAGCAGGGCATGGCTTCGAACCAGAGGCATGATCACGTGTAAATAATATCTGTGAAATATTATATAGAACGGTATGTAAAGTGCTTAGAAAATGTCATCCCATGCAAGGTCCTGACATAAACGCAACCATGGCACGTGCGTCCTTGGACAGAATACTTCATTCACATTTCTGCTCTTCACCCAGGTATAGAAATTCAAGTAAATAAAGGATTAAAACAAATAAGAGGTCAAAGTAATGATTATGATGTCAAAACAAATGAACAGTTACAATCATAGTTCCATAAACATACCCAGCTATTTTTCAAGAGAGGGAGAGGGTGGGGGTGGGTGGGGGGGGGGGGGGGTAGCCTCATTCAGTTGGGTCGCCGGAGTGTGTTTGAATGCAAATCATCGGTATATTATTTTCACTATAGGTGTGGCATAACCCAAACGGGAAGCACTCGTTATTCCGAAGGTTCGTTAGTCCGAAAAAGAAATAAGGTTCGTTATTTCGGAGGTTCGTTAGTCCGAAAAAGAAATAAGGCTCGTTATTCCGAAAGATCGTTATTCCGAAGATTCAGACTAACGAACTTTCAGAAAAACGAACCTTATTTCGTTTTCGGATTAACGAACCCTCTGAGTATCGAATCTTATTTAGTTTTCGGATTAACGAACCTTCGGAATAACGAACCTTCGGAATAACGCCACAATGCTCGGAATAACCAACGAACCCCTTTTCGTTTTCGGACTAACGAGCATCTAGGTATATGCAATGTACGTGTTTCGGAATTACGAACTTTCGGAATAACGAATCTGCGGAATATCGAACTGTAACCACCCAAACGCCCTTCTTAGTAGCTTGTGGTTATAATCACAAGTAATAGTTTTGGAATATTACATTATTTGTCATACTTTGACGGTGTATGTGATTATCAAAAGCTGGATTGAAGCTTTCCTTTGTTCTCTTCAATCATCCAGTTAGATTCAATTTACTGTACCGACAAAAAATGACTTGCCCCCCCCCCAAAAAAAAAAAACACCACCAAATAATAATCAACGAAAAATAATTGATTCTGAGCTTACGTCGTAGGAGGTAGCCAGTAGCTGATCTGCTTGGATTGTTCAAAGCTTTATGTTTTAAAATCTGTTAGTATCATCATCAACCATGGATTTTCTTGAAAGATAACATACATTTAGTTGATTTTATTTAGAATCGAACAACCAAAATTAAAATATATCTTCTTACAATGGTCAAAACTCATTAAAATCATATCCTTATAAAGTCCCTTTATATATACAACATGTAACTTGAAATGGTCGGCAAGTCACGCGGCCGAGCACATGTATCCCCCGAACCCATCGAATCATCCATCATCGCGATATACCCCCCCCCCCCCACCCACCAAAAGTGATAGGCATCTTTACCTTCTATTATTACTTCTGTATGCCAAATGTTATGACAAACTGAACCCCCCCCCCCGAAATATGACATGGCATCCTATAAAAGTTAGAACAATGAGGGCGCTGTCACAGAAAAATTACTGTTACGAAGAATGACACCCCCACCTCCCAATAAACCTCCAAAGCAAGTTTGAATAAAAACGGACAACACATGTGACCAACAGATCACATACAGGTAATGTGACATGGCACCCAAATCGGAACACTGGGGGCGCCATCACCGAATACTTATGTGGTCTAGAGTAAGAATGACCACCCATAGACCTACACAGCAAGTTTGAATAAAATCCTTTGGTATTACAACAAAGAATTTTTTTTTTTTTGGCAAATTCAGACCTATCAGGTTGATCTTTGTAAAAGGCGAAATATTGGGGGCAACATCACCAAAAGTTATAGGTGTCTAGAGTTGACTATGATACACGTACACAACATCAACAAGGCCCCAGGGCCTGACCAAGTCTCTAATAGGACCCTTAGACTGTGTAAGAATCAGTTACCAGGTGTGTTCATTAAACTGGTCAATTACTCATTGGATCAGGGAATAATACCCCTCCTTTGGAAGATGTCTTTGATAAAGCCCATCTCAAAGAAAAGGAAAATGATTTTCGACCTATCTCACTTACCAGCGGTGTAATGAAGTGCTTTGAAAAGGTTATGTTAAAACGCCTCATCAAATACACTTCATCCTTCGCTGACCCAATGCAGTTCGCGTACAGGTGTAAAAGAGGTGTCGCTGATGCGGTACTGACAAACCTGCACAAGGTATACTCTCACTTGGACAAACGAAAATATATGTAAGATCTACTTTTGTAGATTTTTCTAGTGCCTTCAACACTATTGTCCCACACCTACTTGTGAAGAAACTGATAGCTTTCAGGTTCCTCCCAAGATAATTTTATGGATTCAAAATTTCCTCAGCGACAGACCACAAAAAGTAGTTATGGGAGATGTTCAGTACATTGAGAGAATAGTTCGTACAGGAGAACCGCAAGGTTGTGTTTTGAGTCCGGCACTTTTCTCCTTGTATACTAGTGACTGTCGGTGTACTAGCTGTGAGTGTAGCATCATTAAATAATTATGCTGACGACACCGTAATTACCGGGTACATTTCCGATAGTGTTGATTCATATGTCACGACGATAGCAAATTTTGTGGAGTGGTGCGATGACCACTATCTGGTATTAAATGTAACCAAAACAAAAGAGCTGATAATAGAGTTCCGCCGTTATTTCACCGAACATAAGGCAGTATCTGTTCATGGAGAAGATGTAGAACAAGTGAAGGAATACAAATACCTGGGAACGTTTATAATTAATTCGCTGAAATGGTCAAGGAATGTGGAACGAAATCAAAAGAAAGTAAATAAGAGGCCAGGGGCGTAGACAACGGGGGGATGAGGGGGATGCATCCCCCCACTTTACAAGGTGGGGGGGGGGGGGATGGCATGTACAATCATCCCCCCAGGTTTGGGGGAATGATATTCCCTTAATAGGTCATAATGATGATAATAATAGTAAAAATAATAATGATAACAATCATATTAATAATGATAATTATCATGATGATGATATTAATGATGATCATTATTGTAATCGTGTTTATTAGTATTAGCCGCATTCACATGGTGAAAGCCAATTCAGACGGTAAAAAAGAGAAAATCTTACAAGTATTTTGTGGTTATCTTGTGGTTTGTCTTCACTAAGCAAAATAACATGACTTTTTATCAAAGTAGTTTTGGGCAAAATAATTTGGCAGGATTGTTTCTCACCATATTGACTAACTTCTGTGTGAAAATCACATTAATCCAAATATCCAATAAGTCATGCGTGAGTGGGCAAATTTAAGAGGCAAAAATGTAACTTTTCAAAAGTCACAAGGGTAATTTGGGGTTTCTGTCATATGAATTTTTGATGAATTCCATTTCTGGTGCATAACTTATGTCTTTTCATTGTTTATCATCCATCTCTCGATGCACCTACGCCTATCCCGACATTCAACCCATTTAACCCGTTTAAAGATACTCCTCCCTCTGGAGTATGAAACTTTTAAAAAAGCTTTATTTTTGAAAAAAAAAATGCAGCTGGATATTTTGACAAAGATGTAACATGACCTGTTATGTAAACATTGGAATTCATTTCCGTGTCATGGTTGAGTGAATACACTTTAAAAATCGCAGAAAATAAAGAAATGCCAAAATGTACTGCTAAAACGGCATAACCAATTACCCTCGTGACTTTTGAAAAATTCTCCATTTTTTTGCCTTTAAAATTTGCCGACTCATGCATGAATAATTGGATTAATGTCTTTTTCACACAGAGGTTAGTCAATAAGTTAAGGAATAATCCTGCAAATTATTTTGCCCAAAACCGCTTCGATAAAAATATGTGCTATTTTGCTTAGGGCGGGGGGGGGGGGGGGGTGAGGTACTTTTTGGTTGTGTTTAGAAAACAAAAACAAGTGGTGAGTCCGCTAATCAGGAGACCTTGTCTTCCATAACTTTTTAAGGGGAAAAATATATGTGAGTGTGTCCATTACATAATTCACAGCGTGAATTGTTTTTCGGATTCTAGGATGGCTCATAAAAAGAAGTTGAAAACATCAAAAACTAAAAACTAAACATCGAAACTATGACTGTCCATTTAAGGCGCCCTCGCTCGGGCGCTTTTGCGCCCTCTCGAGCGTTGGCAGCCCAGTCATCCCCCCAGGTGTACGAACCTGTCTACGCCACTGCAAGAGGCTGTACTTTGTCAGAATAATGAAGAAATTGAAGGAAATAACACACTTATTGTACTGTTCTACAAGTAAATCATTCAAAGTGTTCTATCTTACAACTTAGTGTGTTACTTGGCAAATGTTACAAAGGCTAGTCTAAAGAGGCTCGAACAACCAAGAAAGGTTGCCCAACGGATAATAGGGGCAGACCTGCCCTCACTTGAGATTATCTATCAAGAAAAAGTCGCTAGCAAAATAAAACTCATTATGTCTAACCTCACCCAACCACTCAACGATAATTTCAAGTTCAACAGATCAGGAAAACGTTTATGTGTCCCCCGTACTAGGACCACCCGTTTTAGGCAATCTTTCGTCCCCAACTCGATTCACCTTTTAAACGCCCAGGCGCGAAGATCAGTCTCCGAAATGTAATAATACTGATAATACAAACATATAGGTTTATAGAACGCAGAAACTATTCCATCAAGTTTATATTCTACTGCGCTTTATAGGACTCCTCAAATACTGGCTATTAATTAAATACATGTGTTTTGAGCTTTGATTTAAAGTTGTTTTACGGACGGTGTTTTCCTAACTTTCGGGGGTATATGTCCCAGAGCTTGGGGGCTACACAAGCAAATGCTTGATCACTTAGCGTTACTTTTGTTTTGAAGGATGGAATCGGTAAAAGCAGAGGATCCGTTGAACTGCCCAAATTCTGACCATTATTACTGGTTTTATACCTCAATAATTCTGTAATTTACCCAGGAGCTTGACCAAGAAGTGTTTTGTATACAATTAGTAAGACCTTGAATGCTATTCTCTGCCGCATTGGTAACCATTGCAGGTTCCCTAATATTGGTGTAATAAGTGTTTATCTCGTACAACCCAATATAAGCCTTGCACAGGTGTTTTGCACAGTTTCAGTAATTGTAAAGCTAATATAAACATCATGTATCCTTTAGAATTCGTATAATTGTATATGTTTTTCTATTTATATGTACCTTGTGTGATGTCACATTCTTTATTCGTATCAATGTAAACCAGTGAAAATGAAATTTCCAATTGGACAATAAATTGCAATATCTATATCAAATTAAAAAAAAAACGTTGAGAAATGCGATCAGTATCCTCCACACAAGCAGACTCTGAAAATGTACATATTTTGTGTACAAAGACAGACGCGAGGGCGCCACCACCAAAAACAACGGGCGTCTTCGCTTTACCATAATACACATTATTACCAAATTCAATGATCCGAAAAGAACTGCAGCCAGTAGGGCGCTTACAAGAAAGTTTACCTTTTTGTGTACAAAGACGGACCAAGCGAGGGCGCCACCACCAAAAACAATAGGCGTCTTTGCCTTACCATAATACACCTTCATACCAAATTTGAAGATGATCCGAAAATAGCTGCAGCCAGTAGAGCGCTCACAAGAAAATGTACCTTTTTGTGTACAAAGACCCACCAAGCAAGGGCGCCACCACCAAAAACAATAGGCGTCTTTGCTTTACCATAATACATCTTCATACCAAATTTGACGATGATCCGAAAGGCGTCTTTGCTTTACCATAATACATGTTCATACCAAATTTGACGATGATCCAACGAAGTGCAGCTAGTAGAGCTCTCACAAGGATATCTCTGCAGCGCGGACGCTGTAGCGGACGCGGCGGTGGCGGCGGTGGCGCGACAAGGCCAAATCCATAGTATCCTCCGAACTCTGTTCGGGGGATACAATAATTATGGAATAGTGTTTTACGAAGGATAGGCGACATGTTTCCATATTTCTGATGTAGTCCAGTGCAAAAGTGGCTTCGGGTTGATGGTATAGATGCAATGTGTAACCATGGTAACCTACTATAACGCGCTTTATGTACCCATGCAGCCATGTTTAATTACCGGTTTAAACCTTGATCTTATATGCGACTTTTGCAACTTGCTGCAGAGCCTTGATAAACCCTAAATGCCCGAAGCAAACTTTCGCCAGACTGATGATTCTGTGACGGACAAAGGGGCAGCATTGCCAAATGGTTTGGGATTTGTAAATTAGTGTGAGTAGCCTTTAATGTACACGAGAGGATCCATGCTCGCTTACTGCCTCAAAGCAAACCTGTTTAGTCTTATTGAAGTACGCGTAGTATTATAGAGATGTACGAGTTCCATGTTAGAAATCCAGAGTCAGAAAAATATTATTTTGCGTTGCGTTGAGTATATGTCGGAGTGGTTCGGTGGTTGCAAGGAGAAGTGAAGAGGAGATGAAGAGATTCCCTAACATCTTGAGAAATCCACGATGTAGATTATGAATTCTGATTGGTCAAAATTTCCCGCTGTATAAATACACAAAGAAAATGTGAAACAATCCTGAAAATGAGAGCAAAATAAATAAAATGTTCACCGAAAGTTTAACACGAGTTACTGCACGTAGCGAGCAGGCAAATGCACACGACGACGCGATCTCGTCTTCCGCACCTCCGGTGCAGGTAGCGACGGAGGAGAAAGCGTGGGAGACGAGCTGGAAGGGGAAGTGGTAGCCGTGGACGTGGCAGGGGGCGTGGCAGGGGGCGCGGTACGCCCAATCTGGGTGCTGACATACGACGGCTTTTGTTGAGCACGGGTGCCGCGCGGACGCATTTCGTGCTTGACCTTGCAGTAGCGAGCAGACGACGACCCAATCTCGTCTTGGGTGCTTCCTTACTGTATCATCCCGGGTGAAAACATAGGAGGATGAGTGCAGATCCGTGTTCACATACGACGGCTTTGTTGAGCACGTGCCGCGCGGATGCATGTCGCGCATGAACTTGCGCTGGCGATGGACGTAGTCGCATGGGTCGAAGTCGTTGACCGTGCCGGATGTAGCAACGAATTCACCAGGTAGGCGACGTATAGTGTCGTACACAAGTAGAGCACGCAAGATCAGCTTTGACTGCAGCGCGTATTCCGAGTAGACCTTGCGGTCGATGCTCCGTCCAACGTGTGTCACCATGTGCTTTAAGCGATGCTTTAAGCTAACGATGTAATCGCTCGACCAGGCCGTTAGCAGCGGGTTGGTAGGCCGTAGTGCGCAGGCGATTGCCAGGTGTAGGAGAAGATGGGATTTGAATTGGTGGCCCCTATCAGTCGTGATGGTGGACGGGGTGCTAAATCGAGCGACCCAATTCGTGATGAAAACGCGAGCGATAGTCTCCACTAAAATATCTGATATCGGGAATGCCTCCGGCCAACGCGTGTACCGATCCACGCATGTCAGGAGATACGAAAAACCTTCTGATGGCGGGAGCGGGCCGACGATGTCGATGTGTACGTAGTCGAAAACGTGCCGAGCGGTACATTGTTGTGACGATGCACCTTACATTGCTGGCAGTCAAGCGCACGTCACGGTTGATTCCAGTCCACACGAACCTGTCTGTGATGAGTTTCTGCGTTGCACGAACTCCTGGATGAGACAGATTGTGCAGAGAACGGAAGACTGACCTACGGAACAAGACAGGTATGTACGGGCGAGGGAACCCGGTGGACATGTCGCTTAATATCGTGCAATGCAATGAGAGAATAGGGACGGGTACGAGCTGAAGCGAGGTGTCGCTGAAGTGCGCGATTTCGTCATCGCCTTCCTGGGCGATAGCGATGGCGTCGAAGTCGCTTTTCGCGTCATTGAACTCGAGGCTGTTGATGTGCGAGTGGGAGAGGGCATCAGCGGCGAGGTTGTCGCTGTCTGAGGTGTGCCTTAAGCCCGATGTGAACTGGGAAATCAGGTCCAAATGCCTGACTTCGCGTGGCGTATATTTGTCTGGCCGGGCATTGAGCGCGTGGGTGAGGGGCTTGTGGTCAGTGTATACGCAAGAGACGTCCTTCGAGGAGATGGCGGAAATGTTTGATGCACAGATACACGGTCATTAGCTCTCTGTCAAACGTGCTGCTACAGGTATCCGCTGGCTGTAAGCGCTTGGAAAATAACGCGCGTGGCTGCCATATCCCGTCCACACATTGTTGCAACGCCCCACCCACATCCATGTCCGAAGCATCAGTGAGGAGGCACAGTGGGGCGTCGGTCTTGGGGTGAACGAGCATTGTCGCGTTGGCTAATGCACATTTCGCGGCATCAAATGCATGCTGAAGATCCTCGAGCGTGATAGGCTGATTAACATTGTTCTTTAACATGTCCTTTAACATGTCGGTTAAAGGCTGCATAGCATCAGCACACCGCGGGATGAATCTGCGGTAGAAATTGACAAGTCAAAGGAATTCTCGCAACTGTCAAAGCTAAATCGGTGGGGGTAGGTCAAGGATGGCTTTTAGCTTGTCAGGGAGAGGAGCGATGCTGGCGTGGTCGACGACGTGGTAGAGAAAATGCAGTGACGGGGCGCCGAGCTCGCATTTGGCCGGGTTGATAATGACCCCGTATTCAGCGAACCGTGCGAAAAAGGTGCAAAGATGTTCTTCGTGTTCATCGGGCGAATCGCTTGCGACGAGGACATCAGCGATATCTGCGTAGGCGAACGGCAATTCACGGAAAACTTCGTCCGTGAACCTTTGAAACGTTTGTCCTGAGTTTCGGAGGCAAAGGGCATGCGGACGTATTCAAACAATCCAATGAGCGTGGTGATGGCCGTTTTGTGGACGTCGGATGGGTGCATGAGGATCTGATGGTAGGCTTTGACGAGGTTGATCTTGTAAAACATTGATTTCCCTTCCAAACCAGCCGAGATGATGCGAAGATGCGAAACGGGGTAGATTGAGTGCGCGATAATTCCCGCACGGTCGCCAGTCCCCCAGGGTCTTCTTGGCCTCATGTGCAGCGGCGACGACCAGTTGATCTTCGACGGGCGTACGATGCCAAGCTCCATCATGTGGTCGAATTCAACACGGGCGATTGCGAGTTATCGGGCGCAAGACGTCGCGGGCGCTGAACGACCGGTGGGCCCGTCATTCATATGTGGTGCGTTAACCCCTACTTACTACAATTTTGTATCACACCTGACGAAGTGTAGGAGCGGCGCACGAAACGTCGTGATCTTTTTCGATTCCGTTTGACCATACATTGTGAGACAAACGATTATCACTAGCCAACAGAACATTTGTTGATTTAAATACGATCAGAACATCGCTTTAAGTCTTGTGGGAAGATGTTTTTCGTTCTCGGCCTGCTAACCAATACGAGTTTGCCTGTATGACAACATTACACCATATCCGCCCCCTCCTTGATTAAGCAACCAGGATAGATATTCTGAAATCCCCATAGACATTGTTTTTAGCCAGTCAGTTCCCGGAAGCAAGGGGTACAATCTGGTCTCGGCCACACCTACTTATGAACACCCGACCCTTTACCTAATAGAATCCTTATAAAACAATATATAGCCCATGATGGATGCACAGTATTACATGTTAGTGTGATGGTGCAACTAGAACAATATTGTTCTTACATTATTTGAGTAATATTTCACCGTGTACTTAACCAACAAGTTTCGTGTGATTTACGGAACATTTCTGTACTGAAGCAAATGATTTATATAAGATTTATGTAAGAATATAAAATCCTTTGTTAAATGTCTGGTATATCAATTGCATGGTATGAATGGTAATATACTTGAATGGTTCATACAAATATTACGCATGTACTGCTACTGGTTATACTAATGCATGTACCAATAGAGCAATAACAACTCCCACGTATCCTAATGGTGCCACTACCATGATTACTTCTACGAACACTTCCACTTTAAAATGTTTATTAATGCAATTTAACGTATACTTTAACCTATAAATACATGTCAGGAATTGTAAATATTGTTAGCCATGCAGTACCCAACACAGCCCTTAAAAGAGAATCAATGGATCGTAAATCATATAATAGATTCCTTGGATGTAGGTCGGCACCTCATCGTCGGACAAATGGGAAGCCACAGGGATGTGAAGGTTATGGACCGCCGTTTTAGGAATATCGTCGGCTAAACGGGTACATCATAACGCAGCGTGGAGCCTTGTACAGGGGTGGATTGAAATGGCCATGAACTAAACGAGGTATGTATCTACAGTGTGCGCGTGCTTCGCCGTGCATAATATCACGAACAAAATGCACTGATGTTCCCGTATTGTGTATCATGGTAACCATGGGTATCCAAACAACGGCGTGAATTCTATAGGGCCGAATGATCGATTAAATAGCTAATTAATTATTAACAAGCAAAAGAACCATTCACAAAGATCGTCTCATTAAAAAAACGGGAAAGGGGAAAAATGTGTACACAAAGTGAATGTGAAAAAGGGGTATCAGAATCTTTATAAAACAGCATATAGACCATGATATTGTTAGTGTGATTGCGGAACTTTAATTGTTCTTACATTATTTGAATAATTTTTCACTGTGTACTTAACCGACAAGTTTCGTGTGATTTACGGAATATTTCTACACTGAAGCAAATGATTTCTGTAGGACTTATGTAAGAATATACAAACCTTTGTTGAATATCTGGTATATCAATTGCATGCTATGAATGGTAATATACTTGAATGGTGCATACAAAGATTACGCATGTGGGTATACTAATATATGTATCGCTAGAGCAATAACAACTCCCACGTATTATAATGGTGCAAATTCTGTACTACTTCTACTGCCATGATTACGTCTACTCACACCTCCACTATAATATGCTTATTAATGCAATTTAACGTAGACGTAAATCTATGAATACATGTCAGGAATTGTAAATATTGTTAGCCATGCAGTACCCAACACTAATAGGATTTGGAAAAAACTAGATCTACACACCGTCGTCATGATTGTGTGTTGCACATCGTATCTAGCATACTCTCTGACTGAGTCATACTCGTAATGCACCATTCATGACACTGTAGACAGTGTCTCTCTCCCAATGACTGCCAAACACGACCTAGTAATAATACTCCTCCCTGATATATCAAAATTAATTGATTGTTCTACATGAGAGCAACGTATCTTCAAACAAACATGATTTAATGTCAGTTGCAATATATTTGCTCGGTCTGGGAACATAAGATAACAAATATTATGGAGCTCCATCCCCTGATTACACACTAAACATGTTGCCTTGGAGATTGTGAAAGTCCCTTTCGTATTATGATTTGTGCGGTCTGAAGGTCTTTGATTCATTCATGATTTGCTTTGAATAATATATGCCTGTATAACAAAACGTGATTTGGATGACATTTGAAAGAGTTTACCAAAGGTGTGACATGAAACTTAAAACTCAAAGTTTTAATGAAAGGTCCGGACACAAAAACTAATTTTGAACAAAATAAATATTCAGCAAATATATGTAAATTATGTTAATCGCTTCATATTGTTACAACCACAATAACTCCCACCTATTGTAATGGTGTAATGGTGCTACTACTATTTCTACGTCTCCTACTACTTTTATCACTACTACTACTACCACTATACACTACTCCTACTACTTCTACTAGTACTATTACTACTCCCCCTACTACTTATTCTACTACTACTCCTCCTTCTCCTCCTACCACTACTACCTTTACTACTACTTCTATTACTACTACTACTACTACCACTACTACTACTACTTCTACTACTACTACTACTACTACTACTACTACTACTACTTCTACTACTTCTACTACTACTACTACTACTACTACTACTACTACTATACTACTTCTACTTCTACTACTACTACTACTACTACTACTACTACTACTACTACTACTTCTACTACTATTACTACTACCATGACTACTACATCTACTAACACTACCCCTAGGAAATGCTAAATGCAATTTTACAAAAGTGATTTTATTATCTTTAAGAAATTGTGCAAGATATGTAAAATAAAGTTTTAATCATAGGTGAAGACACAAGAAATAAATTAAAACAAAATGGATATTCAGCAGAAATATGCAAATTAATGTCAGTCACTTGATACTAACATTACTACCTTATGTACTAATAGTTCTATATATGGCTACAGCAATAACAACTCCCACGTACAAAAAATGGCGTTACTACCATACTTCGACTATTGCTAACACTACGACTATGGTAAGCTAATGAGTGTGATTTTACGTATAAACAAATTTACATTCGTGTCCAGAATGTAATATATTCTTAAACTGAATAATATACAATACTTCAATGTGGCAAGATTATATCTACACACTGACATGACCGTCGCCATCATAATAGGCTCTCATGTACTCCCACTCTCACTGACTGCACACGTAATGCACCTTTAGCGTGGCATTGTGGATGATCACTCTCTCTAGCAATGACTGCCAAACATGAACTTCCTCGTTAGCCTCACTGACACATAATGTCTAAATATTGTGCTCAAATGCATATTCCCCTGCTAGGCGTAACTCTGGCCATCAATTCCTAGATATTGTGGACAGTGTTGTAAGCATCTTGCGATGTTTCCTACCTCGTAACGTCATCTACACAACGCAGTAAAAGGTATCCGAACGACAGCGTGAATCCCAGAGTGCCGACTGTTCAACCTGCCATGTTGTTTTGTGGGCAGGGAGCCAGAACTACTAGGTATTCAAAACCCTTTTTACACTTTGAAAAACAATGAAATATGAATTACATCTTCAATCAAATTGAAACTGACACCTCGTAAAGTCAAAGAATGTGTTTTTTTTTTCAAAGCTCGGTTTGTGAAATTTAATCGATTAGAACTTTTGTAATGATCATATTGCAATATTGAACAAAAATTTTAATTTTGGTCAAATTTCAACCTAACAAATGGTATGTTTCACATGATTTGTTAAGACCATAACAGTTAATATCGTGTATCACACCTTGCAATCCACTAGCAAATACTATCAAAGTGTCATGAATTATTCATGATGATTCTGGCAGAAAAAAAGGTGTGGGTTGACACAAATGATAATAGTCAATGTTGCATTCTGAATCAATTATCTGATAGACACATTGTTCGATCCAAATTTCTCCAAAAATGAAAATCTCATGAAATATTCACAGGACGTTAACAAGAAAAGGAATTGAGAAATGTCAAAAAACTGCTCCTTAAAAAATGACATTTGTATCTGTTGATTTCACCATGATTTGATTTGAAACTTATTCTGATTATTTTAAAAATAAATCAGTTTTTTTACACCTAGTACTTTGTGTTAAAAAAATCACTGTAAATATTAATTGATTTAAACCTACATTCAAGGTGCTTTGAAACTGGTTGGCATCCTGCTACCATGTACAATGGATGTCACGTAAATTGGTACTATAGCTTGTTCAAAAAATAAGTCCTACAAGAACATGCTTATAGGATCGATGTCGTAATTATTCTGGAGATTGACATATCTAAGGTAATTCACTATTCACTATCGAATGAATAATACGTGGAACATCCTAACCCAGCTCTGCGAGACGATTTAACAACAACCATCACAGCTTTCACTACAGGCTACGAAACACATCCCATGTAATTGCTGATTCTCCACTTCGCCTTCCTGCAATATAAAGCTATCCTTGTTTATGTTTGAACCGCAGAGCGTAGTTTACATTCATAATCCCATTTCCCTCTCAGCGCACGATTCGAACAATAATTGCTCCCTATGATGAACGCATGACTCAGTGGAGTGAACCATAGCGCACAGATAGCCGCAGCTATATCGGTAGGTTGGGGACGAAATCAGTTTCCAGTTGTACTAATGGGAAGAACGTTCGAATGCAGTATATTCTTCCATTTCCCGAGTTTTTTAAACAAAATTTCATTTGTTTGACCTGCAAAAGAGACACCCATCCTAAAACCTACGTTCAAGGTAAACCGTTTTGAAACTGGTAGGTATCTTGTCGCCATGTTTAATTTTCAAATTGAGTACTGTGTGGAACATCCTCTCTTGGCTCTGCGGGATCATATTATATATACCATCACATGCCTCATAACATGCTACTAGTCGCATTCGATACCATTATTGATTCTCCACTAAGCCTTCTTGCAAAAATTTTAATTGTCACTGCTAAAGCTCCCTTCATTCATTTCATTATAGGCCCATGAAAAGCTAGTCAATCGATAACAAATCCATCGTTTGCGAATCTGTGTAGGCCGAGACATCATTGTAGAAAACTAAGACTAGTGGCTACGTGAATGCAAGTTCACGGTCCTCCCTCGGTAGACGAGTATGAACACAATAACGACACACAGGAAAGCGGTCACGTACGTGCTATGCTGGTATGTACACGACACACAATGAAACGCCGCGTGTATGTACAGTATGTGAAATATACATCGTGTACATTGCGCGTTTTCCCTATACACTTTTACGAACACATCGCACTAGTGTTCCACATCGGTACCGCAAATTATGTTGCAGCCTCGTCAAAGATGGCAAGTTCAAGCTTGAAGAAACTAGTATTTGACATGTGTCTGTAGCTGTGTTACTGCAAACAAGTCATTTAATACATTCAATACGATTAACATACATTATATTACAACTAAATCTATCTCAGTATTTACTGCTATATTCCCTACTTCATTTATTGTCAGCGTCTCCAATAAAGGAAGCAGCCACTAGCTTCAATATGAATAGCACAAAGCCAAATAGCTTTGTTTCCAGGCTCTTGATTTCTACTAAAAAGCTATTTATTCTACAGTCGGGTCTATTTAAACAAGGGTAAACTCATTTTCCATGGATCATGAAGAACGAGAAAACTATTTGTAAAAAGTGATGTGAATTAGACCCATTTATAGATTGTGTGAGGCTATATCCATGATTAAGAGCCTGGAACTCAGGTCAGTAGCCTAACGGTAAGATTTTCCCGTCAGATCGATCCAGAGATGTGTTATAGGAAGGAGTAATAATAATAATAATAATAATACTTTCAAACATCTGTATGGGTTCTAAAGCGTGCTCATGAATGTCAAAAGAATTCCATAATCATGACAATGCTTTGATGTTCCATGTGCCGAGCCGACATTTAGCTGATGTCAACTTGAAAAGAAATTTCTTTAATTTCCCATTTTTCTGTAGACGTTTTGTTTTTGACAAATTCGGATGCAAACTATAAGGAAGTTAACGGCAGATAATGACAGATCCTAGTACTCCGCTTTTGTTTCGAAAAGTATGGGGGAATCATTAAAAATCGGACATATAAGCTATTTGTATTAATTAAAAAATTGACCAACTTCTCCACTTTCCGAGAACTTGTGCATTTGGGAGATTCAACCACCCTCAAAATGATATATTAAGCTGTGTGTTATCATTAACGGCGTTTGTGTGTGTTTGCGTGAAGCAGAGATATTTTACTTGAAAAACTTGTTTATTTGTGTTTGCTGATACCTGTTGTGCTCATGGAAGTATTAATGTCATTAACAGAACGGGACAAGCGAAATGAGACTGTACATTTCTTTTGTTCTCTTTGAGAAACCGTTGCCACACAATCATGTTCATAATTGCTCAAACATCTGAACAGCACCTGTTGAGAACACCATAACTTTTCAGCGGCTTGGCACATGGGTTCAAAAGAAAAAAAAGTTGCTTCCTATCCTTCCATAACACATCCCTGCTGAGTGCGCACGTACCAGGGATGTGTTAGGAAGGAGGAACAACTCAACCATAATATATTCAAACATCTGTATGGATACTAAAGCGTGCTAATGAATGTCAAAAGCATTCCACAATCACTGCAATGCTTTGAAGTCCCATGCGCGGCACCGTCATTTTGCTATCGTCAACTTGGAAAGCAGTATCTTTAATTGCCTGTTTTGTTTCTCGAAGCTGTGTTTCTTATCACATTTTTTTGCAATTTTCAAGAAAGTTAAGGGGCAACACCTCTAAAGATCCTGTATTCGTTTTTCTTCTAAATAATTGTTGAATGATGCACAAACGGAGATATAAGATAATATTCTTACTTACATAATTAACAAATTTCTTCACTTTCCGGAAATGTCGGATTCAATCATTATCAAAATCATATATTAAGCTGCTTACTTTCATTAACAGAGTTTGCGTGAATTTGCGTGCAAATGAGATATTTTACTTTAAAAAACTGTTAATTTTTGTTCGCTGATATCTCTTTTCCTCACAAAAGTATTGATGCAATCCAACAGAAGTGGACAAGCAAAATAAGACTCTACATTTCTTTTGTTCACTCTGAGAAACCGTTGCTAGGCAATCGTGTTCGTTATTGTTAAAACACGTGAAAAGCACATGCTGAGACCACGCAATTTTTCGGCGGTGCCACGCATGGGCTCAAAGAAAGAATGTTGTTTCATATCCTTTCCTAACACATCCCTGCACGTACATAGGAACGGCGTACATGTATGTTGTCTCTATTCAAGTCACCGCAGGTGTCCATGTTTTAGTTTTAGTATCGATTGTAGTGCATGACAAAGAAGCAGACTACAGTATTGCAGGGCGCATACCTATGTGTTCCATAAAAACACGGGCTTTGTGTGCAAAACATTATACACGTGGCATGTAAAAAGTTAAAGGCAGTGTAACTCGTCTGCTGGCCAAAATATGATCAACACTTGACATGACGCATATGATTTAAACACAGCAATCGTCTCACAGGCTTAGCTTCACTGTCGATGAATTAATGAAAGTGAAGCTTTTCTACATAATCTTCTGTTTATCTTCCCACATCGCTGACATAACTCTCCCCCCTTAACATCATCAATCTGACTCATTTACTCGGGTACGGTCGTGAAATCCGCTGAACTATGACCAACATGTTCAAACGCATATTTCCCTCCAATATGTTTTTCTGTTCAGCCATGCATGTTCTCACTTGTTTACTCCATGAGGTACATGTAAATCATGAATAAGCTTTCTAACATACGACGAAATATATAGTAGGACAATAGCCAAATTTTGCACTACCCATACAAAATAGTATTTGGTATCATGATATATACGGTAGTTATTTGCACACTTTTTTTAAAGTTCTAACGAGATGACCATGAATTAACTCTGAAAGGTAGGGTAGGCCTAACCATTTGCAGGTTAACAAAAACAAACAAACAAACAAACATCCATGCTGAGTTGCACGACTTTTGTAAAGGGGCTGCCCTATCTTTATAACGTGTCACTTTTAGATTAGTTCATGATCAACACATAAGTGGTTAATAAGGAGTTTCAGGGGCTGCATATTTACTGATTTAATTGGCACCACACGCATTATCGCAAGCTCGCACAGTCCCGTCTTTACACGTTCCACCATTAAAATGAAGCTGCCACCTTTTTAAGTTTCATCGGGATTGTGATAGCGAGTTCCCCCGATGTAAACACATGTTACTGCTTTGTAATGAATTTGCAAAGAAAATATTTTAGTATAGACTTTATACTGCTTCAAAGAGGAACGGTGAAGCCAAGCCAGTCTAAATGCAGAAACAGCAGAGTGACATGATTTGGAGACCGGTATAAACCTATACTATCTTTTAAAAGGTGAAATTAAAGCTCCATTACAGTCGCCTTGACATCCAAGTCTATGTTGACATCTGTTGATGCAACTAAGTATGCATATAACAAAATCACCAATTGTTCAATGGGAATACGTGTCAAATATTTTAAAATAATTTGTCAATATTTTTCTCAGCACTGCTAAGCCCCGCCTACAAACAGTCCTCAAGCTCAGGATTTCCACCGTGACACCAATATAGGTAGAAATGAGCAGGACAATAAATTTATGCAAATTACTAGTCATGACTATTCCACCTGCTCACAAGAGCCTCACGTGTCTTCTGTCCATACCACCTAACAACCTTTTATGTGGGAATATTCGTTGCCCATGTCAATGCACTAGCTATCCAAGGAAGAAAGAATAAGTTTACATTGTGTTTTACACATGTGATGCTATTATAAGCAAATGCAGATAGTCATCGCAATGAATAGCTATGTGCAGCTATTTGTCTATTGTTTCAGTTTATTTCGACTTCTGATGATGTCACGATGGGAATCTTGAGCTGGAAGATTTTTTGGAGGCGGGGCTTAGCAGTGCTGAGAAAAAAATAAACAAATATCTATGAGATGTATTTTAAGTGCACAAGTAGTGAATTTTAATTTACATACTATTATACACCAACAGATGTGGGGACCTTTAAATGAAACAAGGAAATTCCGTATCAATAACCGCGTCTCTTGCAAAAAAACCCCGCAACAATACCAAAGTGCCACCGTGCGCACAACCCCCCTGTCCATCCAGATGAGGAAGAAAAAGAAAATTCAAGCTTAAAACACATACTCTACTTACATATCTGTGTTTGGTGTAAAATGAGTGGTTCCTCGAACATAGCACCGTCATGTAACTTTGTTACATGACGGTGCTATGGCTGCGATCACTGAATCAAACTGGATAACGTCGAGATCATGAGAAGAGTCGCGACATCGCAACTCTTCTCATGATCGGTCCCCCTCCCCTTCTTACTTCCGTCATGACCGGGCCGGCAGGCAGGACTATTTGTCCAATGACCGCCCATTCTGTTCTCGCTCACGCGATCGTGGTCATATTTCGTGGATACCGCCACGATCGCCGGGACAATCGCCGTGACGACCGTCATGATGATCGTCGTGGCGATGGTAGGTCATTCTCCCGTCGTTCTTCTTCTCCTTTTTCCTCCTCCTCCCGTTATTGCTCCGATGATCGGCGCCCGCGTAGCCCCTTCCCCTATCTTCGACGTGCTCGCGGTTCCTCTGCGCAGCGATTTTCTCGGCGTGATTACTTCCCCGTCGTGATTATGATCCGAGTCATGATCGCTTTTTTCTTTCCCCGGGGCCTGACAGCTGTCGTGATCCCTTGGCACGGCACATTTCTTTCTCTGCTGGTCGCGATCGATCTCGTCGCGACTCAAGATCACCTGCCCGTTCGGAAAACGCTCATTAGCTGATAGCGTGGGTCACCTATCCTCCCTTCCCATCGAGCTTCACCTGTGATCCGGAAGAGAGCAAACATATCAGTGCGATCGTCTGCTCGAAGCCGGTGTCATCGAATCTAGGTCCAGTCGATGGAGTTCGCCTGTGGTTATGGTAAGGAAGAAGACTGGTGGCGAGAGGTTTTGTGTTGCCTATAGGAAGCTCAACAGTGCGACTATGTCTGACTGTCAACCCCATCGACGATACGATAGACGCGCTTGCAAGAAATGGCTATTTTAGCACCATGGCTTTGTCTAGTGGTTATTGGCAAGTGGGCATGGACCCTGATGATGCCGCCAAAACTGCACTCACGACTGGCTCAGATTTGTCTCGTGCCAGGCTCGGCGAAAGCCTGTCCCCGCACTCCGCGCCCCCTCCAACCCCTGATTGCATCTCGCAATTTTGAACGAATCGCGGTTGACACCACTACACTCCCTCGCACGCTTGCCGGTTATCGTTATGTTCTTGTAGTGATGGACTATTTCTCAAAATATGTTAATTAGTACCCCCTCAAAGACCAGACAACCCTCACAGTCGCTGACTGCCTCTTCGACAAGTTTGTTAGGCAGCACGGCATCCCGGAATCGATCCACTCTGACCAGGGCCACCAATCTGAATCCCAAGATTTCAAGGATCTGTGTGAGATGCTCGGAATAAAAAGTAACCACACTACCCCCAATAATCATCAGTCGGATGGCATGGTTGAACGCTACAAACGAACTCTGAAGCAAGAGTTAGATAAAAGCCTCCATGATGCGGGACCTCAATGGAACCGGATTTTGGGCCAGATAGAATTGGCATACAACGCTTCCCCTCACTCATCCACTGGCTATACTCCATTCTTTCTCATCCATGGAAGTGATGCCCGTCTCCCCCTGTCTGTGTTCTTTGAGTCACACGCCTCCCCAACTCCATCCCCGCCCGGCTACAATGACCTGCTTGCCCTCGTCGACTACGCGTTCGAGCAAGCATCCGATCGCGTGATGCCCATTCATGCTTTATCCCGCTCAAGGTGTACATCATAGAACCCACGCATTCCCATAGTAAATTGCCCATGCACCTAACCATGAACCCCGCGAACGTACTAGTGGTCGTGTCACTCGTCCACCTGATTATTACAGATCCTCTAATGTGTGAGGTGACTTTGGCCGTCAGCCTTCTTGGTTCTGTTACTTTCTGATTACGATTAATTTCTCGATTCCTCATTTTCCTTTTCATGTGCATTTGTCTTTCCGTATTCTTTCTTTCACTTTTATCAGAAGAAGTACTGGAAGCGTTTCATCACATTAATTGTATTTACACTGTATTTGTAGTGATTATCAATAATACCGTGTAACCCCATTAATTGGTGTGTTATCAGTTTATCTTTTGTCTAAGCTCACATCGGTGCTATCATTATATTTGGTACCATTTAGATCGTATGTTCGAATCTTATTTCATGTTTTGATGCTCGTAGTTTACATTTTGCTGTTACAGTCAAGTATTTTAAGTTTCGTACACGTTCAATACATGAGCATTATGTTTTATTTAAAATCTTTCTCTGAAAGGTAGCCTGTTCTCAATGCTCCCGTTTTGATGTTTTGATCAAGTCCAAATATCAATGCTTTGTTTGCATTAGCCAAGAATTCACGATTTATTCTTCATTTTCTTTATGTTTCATATATTCGTTATGATTTTTGTTGCAAATCATTTTGTGGTATTTGACCCATGCATTTCAGCAGTTTCGCATTGGAATTTGTTATCATTTTTTCTACATTAATCTTCACCAAGGTCGGTATTATCATGCACCTCAGTTTAATTTTCACCACAAGAGTATGTTACTGGTATTGCACTTTTTATTGTGGACATGCTTACCCTATTCTTATACAATTGTTTTTGTTATATTTTTCTCGGATGTTTCATGACAATCTGACTGATTGAACTTTGTTTATTTCCATCAACGTAAAAACCAACATATTTACATACACACGAAAAAATACACGCATAAAAATACATGTCGTAGATAATAAATAAACAAGTAATGTTGAACATGTATTAACGATTTGAATATACATGTACAATATATAAATGGTTACAATTGGGGGAAAAGTATTCAAGCATGGGACTGCATGTGCACTACAGAAGTAGCACATCGGCAGGGCGCGGTTGCCAAGGTAACAACCCCATGATCACGGTACTCTTTGAACTAGTGTTGACAGATTTATGATGCTTGCATTAACATATTCTAGGAACTGAACAGAGATACTACATGTGCAAATCCTGGCTGGTGATTTAGCTGAGATGTGAATAGAATAATGCGATGTGGATTGATGCATATACACCACATAAATGCTCTATAAAAATTTGAAGAGTGTAATCAATCAATAGGAGTAGCTGTGTTTAAGACAATAAACTTCTTGTTATGTCAATTAATGAAGGCTGAGAGTGAAATTACATTTTAAGGGTGTAGTATGCATCAGCGACCCTCAGTCTTAGAACGTGAAGAGGAAGAAGTCATTTGGCGATAGGTATAGGGATGATTATGTTAGTTCTTGTATTATACATGTCTGTGGTTCTTGAGACGCCAAAATATATGAATTACTTTAGTGATTGGCAAAAGCAATGGATTGTAAAGAATCTGTATATTTCTTTAATAGTGATATTGCTGTAATTATGTCAGGGGTTTAGTGAGTTCAGTATTGCTCATTCATTAACTCTTATATAACTCTATGGAATATGAAAGAAGGTTTATGAATGATTATATCAGATTGTTGTCAATATGTTTAATAAGTAGCAGTTAAGTTAATTCTTCTCGTTATTAGAAAGAGTGTTATTGCACTTGTGAGCTATCAAAAAATGGAGAGGTAAGATTATAAATAAATCAATAAGATGTATTACAGGACGTGATGTTAGGCAGTAAAGGGATTTTGTATTAGGGTGAATGCTTAGAACTCCAGGCTGGAATAGAAGAAGTACTTAAGGACATTTGAGTCTATGGAATGCACCAACATGGATTAGAACACAAGATGCAATGCATCAAGTATACAGGTACAAGGACACATTGTTTCACTTATATTTTAATGTTTTAGGATACAAGTTAGTTTAAGTATAGTAAAATGACTCTGTTTTGCCACACATCCAAGGTATCACCAGTTCCTTCATTCTCTCTTCCTACAGTTAGGATTTGAGCCCCCCCCCCCCCCCCCATGTACCCCGAGCGGGCGCTACATATACTATATCGAGGAAGACAATATGAAGTTTGAAGGTAATTCTAAAAATTCCAAGCGTCTTTCCTTTGGATTGCTCTTATGTGGTGGATATTCATTGTTGGTGTTAGCCTCTCGAAATATTATTGAATATGTACTGTACATGGTGTTGATTGCCACCAATCATAAAAAGTTTGACTGTGAAAAATAACTTTTCAGTCCATAGGTAAGGACAAAATGAGAAAGGAACAGTTAAAACATTCAAATATGTTATTCAATGACACACAATATGAGAAGTATGATTTATCATTAAAAAATAGTCCAATCTCAAGTCCTATCTCACCATGCACATTGAGGTGAGGAACATCACCGTACAAACAGCAAGCCACATTTTAAAGCCGCATTTTCCTACGACCTGCGCCATAATGTGCGGTGCAATGAGATGCAAAGAAAGAAGATAATATTATAGATTACAACATGGTACCATACATATCGATGGTGCACCTTTTCAGAAGCTTAATGAAGGAATACCAAGAGCATGTGATCAAAGAATGTCAGTTACCTTGCTGGCCTTTGCAAATGAAAAGTCTCTTCCCTCAGTTGTACGTAAATCCAAGCGCAAGCAGGAACTAGTTATGAGCTCTATTTAGTTAGTTATATAAATTTATAATCTTTTTCACCAGTATAACACAAAAAACCCACAGAGAATCCCTAAGTCTGGCAGATGAAGAGTTAAAGCGTTGTTCATAGTCTTGAAACTGATACTTCACCTAATGCGTTAACTACAATACACCTCGAGTACTTTTATGTAGCATCAAAATATATAGAACATATTTATATATTCAGTGTTAAACTCTGAAGGGGCGGAGTGGGAAAGAGGAAGTGGTGGTGGTGTATTGTAGAGAAGGGAATTTCTCACTGGTATATTATACCTAAAATATTACGAATCTTGTCTTTAATCACATACAAAATTATTCAACCCCTCAGAATATATACACTGGGTTTTAAATTGTCATTATTTCTACATTCCTTTCTTGTGTGTAAATAGGTGGTTTAATAATTTTGCAACATGCTTTTTGGGGCGAAAATTGCAATTTCAGATGAACTATGAAGTAAAAATTTGATTTTTTCCCAGTATTCTTTAGTAATTAACTGTCTGCTAACTATCTTAATGGTTTAGTAGCAATCTGCTTTTTCAATGTTATTCATTATGACAGAATGTCAAAAACGAGAGGGGGGGTCGAATAATTTTGCTGCCAACTGTATACTAACTTTATGTTCTGAAAATCGAACCTTCGGAATAACGAATCTTTGAAATACCACCAATAATACACTCCCCCGTTGGTCAGTAGTTCTAAGGCGTAACCGAACTCCAAGCAGCACAAGGAACTCGGCAATTTCAACTTACTCAGTGTGATCTCATTCTGGAAGGGACTGTTATTGTTTCATAATCATACACTCCGCTCAGTATGATAATAATGCAACTAAAATAGTAATGATGATCAAAGTAAAAACAATTGTGATTACAACAAGGAGCTTATCACCACAGTGGCTGGGTCCATTCAATTTAATTTGATTTGAATTGAATTCATTTGCTTTTCATATATAAACATAAAATGTACAAGAAGATGAAAATGATAATCTTGCATGCATATACATGAATGAATATAGACAGAAAGAATCAAGACAAGTATAATGCCTATGGAAAATGTAGATTACTTGTACAAAGTGCTTGTACATTATTTTGATTAGAGACAATTAATAACATGCTACATAACATGGGGGAGCCTATAACAAAGCGAAGCTTGTGGGGATATAGGATTCCCATTACAATACATGAAATTACATAAATATGTTTAATACCAAAATCATGTATTAATGAATAACAAGATTTTTTTTGAAGATTTAATCTGCGCTTGAATATGTTGACTGACATTACGTACGACGTCCATATCTCCGGTACTTAAAAGCCATGTTTTTCTGAAGAGCGTAAGTGGCCGTTGCTGGGTTCGAGCCAGCTAGCAAGACATGTTCTGGGGCCTATGTCATCTCAAGCTATTAAAAACATTCGAAACTTAGTACGAATTTAGAACAAAAAAAGAACACTTTTGGTTTCTCCACACTCGGTATCCATGGTACTTCAAATCTTAGCACGCAAATGAACTATGATAGTATAGTGATAGTAGATTGATGATAGTAAAATACGTACTGCCAACCGATTGTTTCACCTTGTTTTCCTTTTTGGTTGTGAACTCTGAACATAACGATCAGCATCCTGCAATCATCAGGTCCCTCTTCAGGGGCGAATCTAGCTCTTTGCTAAAGCGGGGGAGGCGGTGTGTGTGTGTGTGTGTGTGTGTGGGGGGGGGGGTGGTTGGCTTAGAGATGCCAAGATTATGGAACAGCTAGGCGTGATATTTGTTCACGCAGGTCACTGTTCATAGAAGAAAAAGTGATCAATACACCAGTTCGTAGTTAGCTCTGGAGCAAGTTTGGTCACTATGACCTTTCCCTTTTTCATTAGGATAAGCAATTGATTAATATATCATTTCAAAAGGAGATGTAACGTAATGTGCTTACCCGACATAGCAATTTGCGATATTCAACCTCTAATAAAGGAACCATCTCAAAACAGGTGACAATAATAGTAGGCTACGGTCTGTGAACAATTGGGAAAGCTTCTATTTGTTTATTGTAAACTAATTGTTGTCGTTGGGCCTGTTGTCAAATACCCCATGATTGAACACCTTGGTGTTCTTTTATAAATTGGATAACAAGCATATTCTAAAATAACTTATTAATGATGATGCTTATCTCAGTGATTTAAAAACCAACAAGCTGGTTTGGTCACTATGACCTTCATCTGCTCATGCGCAAATTGTAATTACGATCTGGCTTATTACAAAACCGCTCGAAGTCGCTCGGGGGGAGGGGGGGGGGGTATGCCATGTTTACGGGTTGTCCGTGCTTCCGTCCCTAATCCGCTAATTCCATCCGTGTATTGCTAAAAACTAATGAAGTGTTTAACAGCTAGGCGTGATATTTGTTCGCGCAGGTCACTGTTCATAGAAGAAAAAGTGATCAATTACAAAACCGCTCAAAGTCGCTCGGGGGGGGGGGGGGGGGGGGGTAATGCCATGTTTTCGGGTTGTCCGTGCTTCCGTCTCGAATCCGCTTATGATGAAGTGTGTAAAATTGGGTCAAATGTGATTGAGGTCAAAGATCAAAAGTCCATTGATTTTGTGAAAAATTGTTGAAAATTGTCCTTTTATACATTAAATCCAAATACAAGGGTGCAATTGCCATTAAACATGGTACAAAGATGGATTACTACTTGGGGGGAGACATTTTTGGTGAAATTCCTGAAAGGTCAGAGGTCAAGGGTCAATGAACTTTGTGAAAAATTGCAAGAAATTGCAATCCAAGGATGCAATTCTCATTAAACATGGTACACAGGTAGATCATTACTTGGGGAAAGTTTGGTGACATTTTTGGAAAAAATTCTGAAAGGTCAAAGGTCAATGAACTTTGTCAAAATTGGCTAAAAACTGTCCTAAACTTTATATTTTTTACTATAAATCTAAATCCAATCGCACATTTACAAACAAACATAGTGAAAAGATGGATCACTTCTTGGTACACTGGTGATTATTTGGTGAAATGGCTGGAAGGTCAGAGGTGAAAGGTCAATGAACTTTGCAAAATTTTTCACAATAAACCAAAATTCAACTCCAGTGGTGCAATTCTATCCAAACATAGTACAGAGATGTATCACTTCATGGAGGTAGACTGGTGAAAGTTTGGGTAAAATTTCTGAAAGTTCAAAGGTCAAAGGTCAATGAACTTTGTCAAGAATTATCTAAAATTGCCGCAAAGTGATATTTTTCAAAATAAATCCAAATCCAATGATGCAATACCAACCAAACATGGTGCAAAAATGGATCACTTCTTGGGGGTAGACTGACGACATTTTTGGTGAAAATTCTCAAAGGGCAGAGGTCAAAGGCCGAAGAATTTTGCCAAAATTTGCTATAAATCCAAATTTAATGATTCAATTCAAACCAAACATGGTACAGAGATTTATCACTTCATGGAGGTAGACTGGTGAAAGTTTGGGTAAAATACCTGAAAGGTCAGAGGTCAAAGGTTTTATGAACTTTGCCAAAATTGTCTAAAATTGTCCCCAAATTTTTCACAATAAATCCAAGTCGAATTATGCATTCCAACGAAACATCGTACAGAGATGAATCACTTGATGGACATAGTCTGATGGCATATTTGATAAAATCCCTGGAAGCTCAGAGCTGAAAGGTCAATGAACTTTGCCATAATTTGCTAATTTTAAACTTGATACAAGGATAGATTTAGACAGACTGGTTAAATTGGAAGTCAAAGAAGAGGTCAAAGGTCAATGTACATTGCCAAACTTGGTTTAACATGCAATATGATATGTTCATTTCACATAGGAATTAAATGGTACATTCCCCACCAAACATACAGATTTTCTGAGATTGAATTTAAGTAGTGCTAGCAGAGAGGCGGAGGCATATTTATCGACTGCGTGACAGTCGAATTGCTCTAGTTTATTTATTTATTTTGTTTTATTTTATCTATTTGTGTGTGTGTGTGTGGGGGGGGGGGACCCCTAATCTATCTACCTCTAGATTTGTCACTGCTCCTACTAGTAGAAGATGCCTCACAATCTTAAGAGCCATAGAAAGAAGACAAGAGTTGGTTGAGTGGGTGAAAATACCACTTCACTTCCCCTTTGCTTTGTAGGGTGAATCCTAATCACTCACTCACTATGCAGGGTGTACAAATGCACGTTAAACAACACAAACTTACATTTGTTTTAGTCACAGACATCATACATAGCACAACCTAAACAAAATATAACATGAGTATTTCGCATGCACTTAACTGTAATACCGTGTGATACATGTTTGTGGGTTCACTTCGGCCCAGTGATGACAAATAAAGTCATGATTTGTGGCCAATTGTAAGAGTATGTGTTTACTCCTTTAAAAGTTAAGTCTAGTCTGTGCTTTCAGACCTTAATTATGATCTCCCTATATAAAGTTATGTACTAAATATTAACAGTGATTTTCGTGATAAGCTTAGGTAACCTATCATATTAAGCATTGTTTTTGATATGTAATTCTCTCATGATATTTGACACATTCGCTTGAAAAAAAAAAGGAAAGAGTGAACAGAGAAGATATGGATGGATATTCTATTTCATTTTAACACTTGCACAAAACTCTTCAGCGTTAGCTTTTGCTGTTTAAACAGAAGATAAATGATATGATATCGAAAAAGTATACTATTTTGGTGATGGAGTAGTGTAGAACTAAACCATTGTGTGGTATTAAAGGTCCCCTGACATCAAAATATATGTCGACTTCTGTTAGGAAGCACTCGCTATTTCAAAGGTTCGTTATTCCTAAGGTTCTTTAGTCCGAAAACAAAATAAAGATCGATATTCCGAAGGTTCGGACTGACGAACCTTCGGAATATCGAACTGTAACCCTTCTGTCGACTTCTGCTGGTGTATGTACATTACCAAATCACTTATTGTGAAATGAGAATATTTTTCATATATTTTAAAATAATTTTCTACATTTTTCTCAGCACTGCTAAGCGCGCCTCCAAAAATTTCCTTCAGCTCAAGATTCCCATCGTGAAATAAACGGAATAGACAAAGCTATGCACATACTACCTGCATGTTTACAATAGAATCACGTGTTTGATATATAATGCACACTTATTGCTTCTTCCTTGGCATAGCTGGCAAAGTTGTGACATAGCAACGATTATTCCCATATGAAAGGTGGTATTGTGTGAAGACATGTGATGCTCTTGTGAACAGGAGGTAGTAATTGCAATAGCTAGTTATGTGCATAAATTATGTCTACTGTACTGCTCATTTCTACCATTCATGATGTCACGATGGGAATCTTGAGCTGAAGGAATTTTTTGGGGCGTGGCTAAGCAGTGCTGAGAAAAATATAGAAAAATCATTTAAAAACATATGACATGAATGTTCATTGAACGGTTAGTGATTTTGAAATAACAGAAGTCAACATATATTTTGATGTCAGGGTATCTTTAAAGAAAGCATGTCTGCGCCGATCTACGATGTGAAATGTACCGCATCTTCTCTTTAAAAATCGCTGTTTGAATTCATATCTGTCCGTTTTACCACTGTTTACTGTAAATATGTACAATGGACCTGTTGTGAGATGTGCCAGCAGAAATTACAAAAGGGCCCTTTCGAACATGATCTTGGTTTTCCTTCATAGAATCAGTAAGTAATCTAGAGGTGAGGAGATTATGGATTGGGAGATAACACTGTTCACACATTATACGCGTACATGTATGTAGCTCCATATTATACAGCCTGAAGGTGACACGGAATACACTATACATTGTAGGCTACACAAATGTATAGAGCTATGGAGCATAGAGGAGTGGCGACAAAATTAAGGCAATGATTATTTAACTTTTGGAGTTGTGATATGCCGAAGTGCTACCCAAACACGTCAAAAGATGAGAATGTTGAGAGAGAGGGTGAGAGAGAGAGAGAGAGAGAGAGAAAGAGAAAAGAGAGAGGGAGGGGGGCAAATCGAAGTATAGTCTTCGTATTGTCGCATAAACATGTATGTGTATTGCTGAATTATTAAAATGATCAATTATATTAAATGGATATCTTGATACATATATGTCCTTTATTTTGTGCTTTCATTGCCCCATAAAAAATCACCAAAACATATGTATACAAGTTAATTGTTCATGTTGGCGCACTTTGAACTCAACCTGACTCACTTCACGCGGCGCTCGGCTGGGACATCTTTTGTTGCAGCAACTGCTCAAATATAGTTATGCTTAAACCAAACAAACAATTTCTGCTTAGAGCTAGAGGCGAAATAGAATTGAGCTGGTGCGCCCATTGTACAAAGCACGGGGAATTACATTTACCATGATGGATTATGAAATAAATTGTCACTTACGTTGCCATTTAAGTGACATGGAGGTTCTAAATATGAGAGGTAAAACACTGCTGTGTTTGAACTCGTTGCATTCCACGTGTGCGTTCTTTCAAAAGTAATACACACAAATTTCATAGAAGTAGTTTATCTCGCACACAAAGGGTTCACTATATACTGCAATATTTAGTGTTGAGGATTTGGTCTGCAGAATAAATACACGTGTAGCGCCATTGAAAGATAGGCTAAGAATAAAGTTAACTTGGGGTAGATACAGGATAATTGTCCAGTGTGTACCATTGACCGGTTTGTTTATGTAACTCTGAATGAGGATAACTCGATGTATTTGATTTTGATGTTTTTTTTTAGGAGAAATAGTTTGGGATAGTAAAGGGGAAGTAAAGAATTAAAGGTTACAGTTAAGTACCTGTTAATAGGGCCTCTGTAACGAGTTTGGGCGAAGGCAATCATAATTGTTCTAACTTTTTGTTAGTAGTTATTACAATTCATATCAAATTTCTCCCTCCCTTCTACCTCACTAACCGTACCTAATGCAATTAGTCTGATAACTATGTGTTGCTTTATTTTTGTATTGAGTGATGGATATATTGCTCACAACAATTGATTGGTTAATTAATAAATAAAAGTTCATTTATATGGGTCCATAGGTAAACCCGAAGTTTATTTTTCGCCTTCCTGCAGTTATTTTGATTTACGAGTATTACATCTACAGTAATTGTTGTGCGGTTGCACCGGTGGTTGTTGTGTTAAAAATGATTAGTTAATTAATAAATAAAAGTTCATTTATATGGGTCCATAGGTAAACCCGAAGTTTATTTTTCGCCTTCCTGCAGTTATTTTGATTTACGAGTATTACATCTACAGTGATTGTTGTGCGGTTGCACCGGTGGTTGTTGTGTTAACTACCCCCCCCCCCCCCCCCCCGAGCTATGATTGGAACGGACCACTACAAATAAACCCCAGTCGAGCATAGAGTGAGAGGGTTAGACAAGTATAACCATGTTTAGTGCAAAGCCTTGAATTTAAATAGCAGAAATTGAGCGTTCACCTTTCTGTGCCCTCATGGGATCGAGTAGATTAAATGCATGCTCGGAAACAGATATTAGTGAGAGAGCGACATTCAGATTGAACACATGTGTCTATTCCGGAGACTACTTCTTTGTCCTACACTCTGCCATTGATGGTGAATCTGAAAGACATCAGCTCATGTTCGTCCTCCCCAGCAGCACCTCCCTCGTGTTCTATATGCTATTAGCCTGACTTCCAGGCTTTTGAATTTGTTTGATCCAAGCTCATTAATGTAACCTACGACAAACTTTAAGCGGGTCTCGTTGGAATTGGATTTGATAAATGCCTGTCTCGTTTTTATTGAGGGAAGTGAGTCTTGTTTAAAAGACTTGAATGAAGCACCGATGGTTGGATGAGAAATCAGGACCCTGGAAACGAAGCTATCTGGCTTTTCGTTAAAGGGGATTTCCCCTTATTATGTGAGTCACGGGAAATGAACAATTCAAGCATGGGGAACATATTGATTCAGCTATAGTATTTGTTCGTCGAGTTGAATATGTCCAATGACGTGTAAAGCAGCTGCAGACGAATGTGAAATCTTAGTTTGTTCAAGCTTGAACTTGTCATAAAACCACTGAAATTTGACGTAGCAATTAACGCGCCACAACTGGTCATGTTTCCATTACAGCGGCATACATCGTGTGCAGGGCAAAGTGCACGTATAGTACGTAATGGTTCTCTATACTGCATCATGTGCTGTGTATACCAGCACATATACGCGCTAGGTAACCCGCCGCTTTCGCGTGTGTCTTGTTGCGTTCATTCTCGTCTGGGGCCAGTCACGGTATTTGTGAAGGTGAACTTGACCCACTTGTACTCACCTTGCTAGCGGTTTCGTTTATCCTACAATGATGTCTCGGCCTACACAGAATCGCAAACGAATAATTTATTAACCAGGACCATGTTGCATATAGGTTTTCCATTATTGTAACTTACCATCAATAGTAACTACCATAGCAGCAGCCAATGAGCTCTCATTATTACACTTGTTGTGGCAGCTACCATTGATGGCAAGTTATAATACTTGAAATCCTCTAAGCAATGTAGTCCAGATTAGGATGTTCCACATGTAAACACCATTAGAATTTGTTCTACTTGTTATTGCTGTAAGAATACAATAGTAGTGTGAAGCGGCTAACATTAATTTCCTTATTTTTCTGAATATCTAGTTTCTTCAACATCTATTTTTGTGTCCAGGCCTTTGATAAAACTTTTGGTTTTAAGTTTCACGTCAAACCTTCTGCATAGCTCTTGAAAGATAATCAAAATCATGTTTACTACATATGCTTAAATTAGTCAAATTATATCATGAATGAATCAAACCATGGCATTCATACCGAAACGATCACACTATAGTATACGTATAAGCTGTATGCAAGTAGATTCACTAAACTGGGGCCATTTTCATGAAACATTGCTAATATACATGTAGAAGTAAGCTACTTGCTAAATATTTAGTACTCCTTGCCAACAATGCCTTTTTTAGAACTCTGACGGTTGGGAACCTGGAGATATTTTGTTTCTGATTTACGATTATCTCTCATTTCATCATAAATGAATGCATTGACACACACACAACCTGGATTGGCTAGTTGATTTAAAATGACACAAACAGTATTGAGTTTTAGTGTATAATTAAGATAATGCCAGGTAAAAAGAGATGAAATGTCAACAAACCTTCCACGAAACATTTGACATCATTTGACTTTATGGTGTGTCAATTTCAATCTGATTCAATTTGCAAATTTTCAAAAGTGTAAACAGTCTCGAATTAATACGTAGTCGTTCTGGCTCCCTGCCCACAAAACAAGATGACAGATTTTGCAGTCGACACTATGGGATGACACGCCGTTGTTTGGATCCCTTTCACTGCGCTGGGTAGATCACGCGACGAGATAGGAACCACCGTAGAGGGACACAAACACTGCCCACGATATCTAGGAATTGATTACCAGACTTATGCTTAGCAGGAGAGTATGCATTTGGGCAGACTATTTAGCCGTTTAATGTCGGGGAGGCTTACGAGGAAGTTCATGTTTGGCAGACTGTGATAGGGAGATCGGTTTTCACATCGATCCGTGTCGTACATGGTTTTACATTCACATTGCCATGAAAGGTGAGTTGCGAATATGGCTCAGTCAAGGAGATGTTAAATTACGCTGAGCAATACCCGATCATGACGATGTGTAGACCTATATTCCGGCCAGATCCAATTTGGAGCGTTCCGGACTGCATATGCTAACAATATTCGATTCCGGACATGTACACATACGTACATTTACATTGTCTGCCACGTGTGCTTGCACACATGTAATGCACACACATCCCATAGGGCATCCGTTCATCTGGCACGCAAAGTGTTAAACATATCATAGTGTTAGTAGTAGTAGAAGTCATGGAAATAGGAGTAGTAAGGAAGTGGCACCATTAGAATGCGTGGGAGTTGTTATTGCTCCAGCAATACATGTGGTGGTAGTGTAACTAGTAATGGTACATTAGTATCACAATTAATATACATAAGAGGAGCTATGCTGTAACAATACATGTAGTAGTAATCTTACTATGAAGCGACGAACGTTAATTTCCATGTTTCCATATTTCAACATCAAATTTTACACTGGTGATAAAACGAAGCTCCATGGATGCACAACGCGCGTAAGTAGGTTACACGGTGTCTGTTTACCATCATCCTGGAGCCACTATTGCACCGGATCACATGAGAATTATGGAGTCACGTAGCTCATCCTCCGTGAACCTATATAACATATTGCATATTGCGGATAAAAAAGGGAAATGATTTTAATGAGTTTTGACCATTGTAATAAGATGAAATTCAATCGATAGAATATGCACACGTTAAAAAATTAAACAGGGTCAAATATTCTTCGTTTACTATCATTGGGTGGTGCCATTGGGGGTGGGGCCATTTAAATTTTCAATTGAATTTAACTACATTAATAAAGGAAACAGGAAAACTTTAATCTGAACTGTTGACAATAACAGAGATCGTCACTAGTATTTTAAATGATACAACATTCCCAGAACTGTAACTTGTTACAACAAACTTTACAGTGATTGTAACTATAAGTGACCAATGAGGGCGTTGAGGTTATACCACACTTAAAGTGCAAATAATACCAATGAATTGCATTAAAATATAACCCGGCGACCACACTGAATGTGGCTACCCCCCCCCCCCCTCTCTCTCTGGAAAAATAGCTGGGTGTGTTTATGAAACTATGATTGTATCTGTTAATCCGTTTGACATTATAATCATGGATTAGACCTCATAATTTATTTTCCCTTTTTATTCGAATTTCTATTAAGTGTGAAGAGTAGCAATGTATATTAGGTATCACGTCGAAAGACACATGTGCCTGGTTGTGTTTCAGTTGGGACCTTGAATATTTTGTTTTCTAAGTACTTTACATAATTTAATGCTTAATCCTAATCTACCGTTCTATGTAATGTTTTACAAATATAACATACACGTCGTCATACCCCAGGTTCGAAGTCATACCCCGCGCTACTTTTCTTGTAAGGAAATAGTCATCTTTACAACCGTAGCACAGGCACAACAATGTGAAATAACCTTCCATCTGACATTTTGGATTCCCTCAACTAGATGTTCGCGCAGCACGAGCTGTGGATACCCTTTGTTATACTTCAGATATGTAATCCCAGACCAAGCAAGTATTCCAGGTATTGATTGCCTTAACATACCTGACACTCATGTACTAGAATTTCATAAAGGATATGATTATCATGTTACTATGATATGTTAAAGTTGGGAGTTTGGGGTTTATACGGTTTTATATGTCATTTCGCAATGTGCCATACCAAATTGCTTGCTTTGATTATCAAATGCATAGAATCATTATGTAGCAACTAGTTTTCATGATGAATTTATTTCATGTATAAATGTTCCATTTGTCTACATTTAAACAAACACAAAAAGTAACCGAATTAGCAATGACATATAAATTCATTGAAAGTTTAAAATTTTCCGCATGACATCGAATACAGAATATGGTGACTTAATCTTTGTGATAAGCCATATAGCCGAGAGTAGTTTCATAGTAATGGAAATAATATGTATTCGATTGAACCAATTGAGACAAGTGATTTACCTGAGTGACACACTGAATTAGTGATAATTTGTATGCATTTATAATCACCATGCAAGTGAATTACAGTTTCCTCGTGCCTGGTCTAGCTTCTGTCATGCAGGTACCGCTGGTCAACAGGACCCCCCCCCCCCCCCCCCCCCCGAGGAAGGATTGGTGGAGCTTTCACGGATGGGCGGAAATTGCTCAAGGGTTTGTGAAGATAACTTCGAGGAGGGGTTCGCTCTTGTGATCTGTAGACAACTGGGTGTCCTGAAGTAGAGTGGATAATCTTTCAGAATGGTGCATGTGCAGGGAATAGCTGTGTCAAGGTTCCACAACGTAGTGAGTGTTTTAGTGATATTATTTATACTGAAGACGTATCACATTTGAAGTATAAATCACAATAACGAATATGTAGACCGTGTCCGTGATGATGCTATCACTTACGATTGTGACATTCATTAGGAAGAATAAGGAAATTAGACGGACGTTCTCCATTGTATCCACATGTGCCTTAACGCTTAATTTAAATAATCAAATGTAATCACATGTAATCTAAATACCTAGTGAAATAAATAAAACGGAGTTTCTAAATACCATTCAGAGGAGGTACATTTATTGTAGAAACACAGTCATTTTAAGCATTATTTAAATAAGATTGGTAATGCTCTGCACACCTAACTAGTACTCGATAAAATAAAATAAAAAACATTCATACCAAAAGAAAAAATTTGTGTGTACTTTCAGGAGAAAAGTCCTACCGCCTTGAAGACTGTTCTGTGTCCTATGAAGATTGCCAATCTCATAATCATCTACGGGTGTAATGCCTCAGTAAGTATTTTGTTGACATTGTGTGACATTAAGGATTTTCCGTAATTAGATGAGATGAACATACATTACCCCACGTTTCTACTTATGTAGTAGACAAGCTGTAAGAAAAAAATATTCATTTACAATCTGAGTGATTCTTCACCTGCCTTACATTATCATGTGGAAGGACAAATAGTAAATAAACTCCTGTGCGTTATAATGGACACACCTAATCTGAGGTAACGTTAACATAAAGTAGATGACTACAATGTACTTAATATTCGGTCTTCAAAGTATCCACACCCAAACAGTAATCTGTTAAGCATGTTATGCCTTTCTTAGATCACACTGAAGAGCCTATTTCATTTCTATCTATTTACTATACAGTCAAAACAAAGTGATAATGACAATGCTTGTACAAGAAAATATCATGATCGCAAATCAGGTCAAACATTACAGTACACTGTTTGAATTCGTCCTGTCGTGGAAACAAAAAGGAACTATGTGCAGGACAATAATATCACTGAATAAGATGCACCGTTGCATTCATTATCACTTGAATTGCTATTGTATAGTGCTTATATATTGTATTTTTTTTTATAGCACATTTAATTTGTTTATAGTCAAAAACTCAAAAACGTCTCCAGATAAATACTTCGAATTGCACTGAAATACCAGATGAGGCTTCTAAGAGGAGACTATTAATAAGCGAACCGTAGGTTACCTCTTCAGCGCTCTTGAACGTTACCTTACTGAAATGGGTCGGTTCGCTTTGTGGTGAGGTAGATTCAAGATTTAAGATTCAATTTTATTTTTTCACAAAAAACAACAGCAAACAAAATGCATGCATAAGGCGCAGACTCCATTAATGTAAACAACAAACAACAAACAATAAACACAATTCATTCATAGAAATAATATTTTCTGTGGAGGGGTCCAAAAAAGCAGGGCTTGTGTACATTGGAAGCTCCACAAGACCATGATGGATATCACTCCACGAAACACTTTTTGAGCCAACCAAAATATAGATTATAGTAATATTCAGTTAAGTCGATGGTGTAGGCCTAACTACGAACTGATCTATTAACACGAATGTAATACTTCCTCTACGTTCACTAGCACTACAGGTTACCTAATAAGTGATAGACATAAATACAATTCCGAAAACGTGTTTGCCTTATTTATTTGTATAACGTTCGTCACCACGGACAAAGGAATACGTCGCCAGACTGTAATTTATTCATATGTTGTGTTTATTTTGTTTATGCACATAGATATCGGACCCACAATTAAATCAGCTAAAACTCACTCGACTAGTAGTCCTTGGGCAGGTCGGAATGATCTCTACTTCATCTCTATCGTCATGTGTATCAATATCATCATCATCATCATCATCATCATCATCATCATCATCATCTTGGCTATCCCCCGCCGTCGCACCTATGTCAGAATAAAGCTTCAGCTCATCAGGTATTATGTGAAACAGATCAAATTCAATTTTGTTCTTAAAATTGCACGCTTGAAATAACACATCTATATACACTACAGCTCATTGGATAATAATCTATAATACTTTTCAAACGATCAAATTACAATCTTGTACAAATGCAATGTCTTAAACGATGTTACTTTGTTGGAGAGTGATTTATAATATGTCACATCGTTTTAGTCCACCTGCTCATCTTGAGAGGACTTGTATCTAATTATCACAAAAATTCCGTAGTATATCGATACGCCCTTATCTCCTATATGCATAATCACAATATGTTGTTAGTTTATAATCTCCAAGCTTCTTTCGAAATATTGATCCCAGTGTATACTAGTTGAAATCAAGATACACATAAGTAGATTTATTTCTTCTTTTTTGTATTTGTATCTTATGTTTTTTCAAAAATTGCTAATCCGAGGCTGCTCTAATTTGAGATTTGAGGTAACTAGAAAAATAACATGTATATGAATCAATAACGTGTAATAAGTTAAAGTGGTATTTTAAAATCATCAACTTCCCTTTGTTTATGTCGGGCTTGTGCAGAGCTGGAATATTTCCGGTTAAAAGCCGGGTCAGATTTGCCGGTGAACTAACGTTCTCCCACAGATTATTTTCAGGCAAACTAACACTGTAAAGGAACGTCCTACTAGATATGATGTCGTCCCTGCCCTCTCGCCTAGCATGTTCTAAGAGCTTAAAGTAACACTTGTATCTCCATTTCATTCGCTCAGATTTTATTGTCACCCGCCCTGCCCATTTCCTTCCCTCTAAAATATATTTGTTCTGATTAATTTATATACTGTTTCCCCTTGCCCTCAATATTTAAATGTACCATGTAGCTCTTAGCGTCAGTCTTCTAGTGGACCTAATGGATATAGTCGGTTCTCACATATTTGCATTCCTCTCCTGCATGTCTGCATTCAATACAGGAATGTATAGCCTGTCAAAAGTCAATGCTAACACACTATATATACATACATTTGTTTGATATTGAAGCATACCAAATACATTGTTAATAACAGCTTTTTTGAAGCACTTCACTATCTGACTAGATCGAAGCATATTTTAAACTATTACATCATGCTAAATGTTGACGAGCACAATGTAGAAAAGTCATGTTAAACACCATCAGAATATGTTATGATGGTCATAACATGCTCTCACTTTAATACCAAAAAATGATATCATACAGAAGAAGTAGTTTTCCCTTCATATTAGGTAAACCTGCTTTTATTTTCGTATAGTGTTCTGTTACATTTCTTGTCGCTTGTTAGTCGTGTAGTTATGTATCTCCGATTTGATTCTTGCACATCAAACCACGAAAATGTAAATGTTTGATGTTTTTTTGAGGGTCTTTTTTAAAATCTCTCTCTCTCTCTATCTCTCTTGCATCACAGCCGAGACAAAAGTTTTAAATATCAAAAAGTTCAAATCGACGCGCCACTACCAACACATTAAATGTGTGAAACCATACCACCCAAGTACTACGCTCTTGCCAAGTTTCGACCAAAACATATAATAAAACTTATGATATTATTTCATTTATGAAAAGTAACACCAGACTGTAACCTAGAAGACAGAATAATTACACTTATTTGTTTTGTTCTCCTACAATCTACAGTAGAACAGGAAGGAGTGTGCCTGGGAGAGCAGCAAGGATTGACTCAACTAGAGAACAATGAACTGACGTCCTGTCCAGAGGTTCGGATATTGGCGGCGGGCGATTCAGAGTCCCTGAGAGAACAGCAAGGACTGGCTCAACCAGAGGACACGGCTCCGCCGCCCAGTCCAGAAGTCCAGACATTGGTGACGACTTGTCAACTGAAGACGCAATGCATCCAAACACCTTGAACCAACTTTCTTCACAGACTGTTATAAATTTGTGTAAGCCATGCATATAGCCATTAAATAAGCTGTGCACACTCTATGTGCTTGTGAAATTCCTCACTGGTGAAATAAACATTGTGCATGTGTACTGCATAGAAGATTCTGGAATGTGACAAGACTCTGGCAGATGATATTTACATGAAAAATGTTACAGCTAGCTGAGACTCATTAGCATAATAAAGGAGCTCAGATGGGCTAGTGATGACTCATCAGTGTAATCTAGGTCAGGTCAATATTGATTGTCATGTTTACAAGCATAGGTACAATGTAGAACTTACTAGATGTATTGAGAAATTTCTAGAAGCACAGATAATAGAACCTTCTAGAATGTACAGATTGTAGTATATATATATGAGTTGTTTGAGATAGGATCTCAGAGCTTATATCATCTAGCTCCAGTAATGCACCTGTGACGACCTGTATCAGAGAGTTTTACATATTATCTTACACCTGTGGATCTATACGAGGATTTTCTCTACCTGGATAACTACCTGCCTGTTAAATAGTGCTTATGAGATCCTGCCTGTGAAAGCCGTATACTCTGTGGATTATTATTTGACTATCTTGGATCATCTATTTGGACTTGACTATCTGGAATACCTGTTCTTCAGCGTACAACATTGGGATCAACACTGCGATCATAATTTGGGAATACTGGATCGGATTATCAACTGGACCGTCAACGAGAGCCGTGGATCCATTTGACTACAGTATCCTACAGTATTGTAAGCTAATACATATTTTAAATGTTTATGTAGAGTAATTGTACAAATTTGTGAACGTTTGTCTTGACTTTAAAGGGGAAATACCCCATATAATGAAGACCACATAAACTAAATATTGGTATCATTTTGTGCGATCCTTTCTGGTGTGAATTGATCGTAACACAGACTCAACATGATTTCCAAGAAGACTCACGTTGTTGATGGATACGGCCCTACAGCGTAGCTCTGCGTCACACGAGAACCATTACATCCCTGATGCCGATAACGTCACGTACTACAAGCCTAGCATGCATATGGCACCCGTCACGACCAGTGGCAGAACCCATACAGGTAAACAAGCCAGTGTGGGAATGGCTGATCATGCATTACGAAGTACATACGCTTTGGAGCCACAAGAAATAGAAATGAGAACCATGACAGAGTTCCTTATTGTAAATCGCCCTTTGCCTCACAGACCTACATCTTTGAACATCCTTGATGGACCCTTGCTCCTTCCACGTAAGCCTTTCAAGAAGTCCGTATAGAAGGACAAACACGCAAACGTTCCTCCGAAAAAAAATCTGCCGCAATAGGTCGTACCGAGGACCTTGTTACTATTGCGTAGAGGATACCACTGTGCAAAGCTCTCCTATGTGTGGTGACATCAACATGCAAGGTGTACGTGGGGAACACCTTGCTCCGAAACCTCCAGACACTAACCCGTTTAACTCTTGGATCAAAACCGATACGATACATGAGGCGAGGATTGACCATAACACACTAGTGTTGCAAAGAACCGCCCCTGACCCTGACTCCTTCTGTCACAATGTAGGTCTCTGTGCAACCACCTGACCTAATGGAGAAGAGATAGACGAGCATGGAAATATGGTGGACAATACTTTGTACAAGACCTCGCCATTTAAATAACAAGAATCTATATAACAGGTTCCACCGACATATCCCAGGTTTGCCCATTTTAAATATGCAAATCGTTCTTCGTGATTAATCGAACTTGTGAAATACATATCGAGTACATAAGAATCCTCACATCAGCCGGTCCCAAATCCAAGTTGCACAAAGAAAAACACAGGTACACCTTAAAAAACACAATGCAATTATGCCTTGATTTGTTTGAATGATGTGTTTGCTGGACGACGAATAAGCATTAAAAAATCGTACTCTGAAAAAAATAAATTTAATGAATACCAATATGATCTCTCTTTTTTTTTTAGGAGATACTATTGGAAAATGATACAAGTTGCTTTTGTTTAACTCTTTGCCCGCCACGCACACTATCTCCCCTGCGCCACATTATTTTCAGGGTGCCACATTCAGAGGGGCTTTGCATGCACTGTCTTACTCAACTTGCAATAACTTTTTATTGGCTTGTCGTGATGAAAAAAAAAATGTGTAGCAAAGTCTAAGAGAAATTAATACTCTTGCCAATGGTATCATTTTTTTCATGTACATGTACATGAATAATATCATAGATTCTGAGAACTATAACTTTATATTCTGTCTCCAAATTATCGTTTTGGAGGCTAACTTATAACTGATTATCTTATGTTCAATATTTCCTAATGAAGGTTATTATCCTAAGTTAGTTCATAGAAAAGATGTGTCCTTTAGCTTTCATTACATACCAAACCCATGTCTTTATGGGAATAATGAGCCAAGCAATTTAGATTTAGATTTAAATGGGGCATTCAAAAAGAATAAGCTAACAATGAACTAAACTCCTCTATTGAAATTGACTCTGGGCACTTCTCAATAGACTTCCTGTCCTGGGAGATTCCTGCCTATTGATACTCTGATCCTCTTATTGTTATATAGGGAGGTAGCAGTTTGTCGCTATTGTATGTGTGTGCGCACAATACAATTAAATGCGTTCCGTATGCATTGTGCGCGAAATGTGACTTGAGTCGAACTTGGCAGCCCGCTGTATGTGAAGCGAGTCGAACGAAGCGGGCTAAGAGTTAAACGGACTTACAAGTCCTCATCCGGGTGGTAGTTTGACAGGAGGCAGTAAAATCCACGAACAATGGCACATCACTCAATATCCAAGTCTCAACATATTTACACACCCAGTCACGTATGAAGCTTAAGGTTGTGATTAAATTGATCATATGCAACCGAATCGTTGACAGACCACAAACCAGACAGAAGAGTCTATTAAAAGAACACAGTTCTAGCATAGTAAAGTCTTACGGGGGAAAGGTCATTGTCCTACGCACCTGCTGTTCTATGGAATACCTTACTTGATGGCCTGACAAATGTAGAAACATACGATAAGTACGGATTTAAAAAAAAAATATCTGTGTAGGTATTTGTAAACATCACAATTATGGATCCAGTGCAACATTTTCGTCCATTGCGTGTTATGTTGTAGTGAATATACGTAGACATACAATTATTCCTATGTAGTATGCGCTATACAAGAGCGTTTAATTATTATTATGACATTTCATCTCTTGAGATGAGTTGACGACTTTTGATTCTCTATTCAAGTAGAGATGAGCGAAGTCTTTGACAGTTCTCCAGTAAAACAATGGTCTGTAAGTGGTAGGATACTTGACCGTATTCTGTGCTCTATCAGTTTCACTCCTGCGACGCATAGGCCGATGATAAATCATGAGAAATATGTATACATGTCTCCACAATGTGACTAAACCACTTGCGGAACCACTTGCGGAATATCCACATCAATCCTGTCATCATACTGCTGGACAATTTCTTGCCCCGTGCTCTTCTTCAAAATTATTACAAAGACGTGGTCATGTCTTCAATTCAACTCTTGACTTTGCTGTATATCGCTTGTGTGGAAGTGATCGTCTTTACGAACGTGACGCAGGCACAACGATGTGAGTATCGTCATGTCACCTGTCATCTGAAGAAGTGTTGTAAGAAAGACGCAACAATCAAAGGATGAATGATTTGAGTTGGGTTTCTGCGTTTCATTTTACGGTCGTATAATATCCCGAGACAATATTTTAGGCACTAGACATTGTATACAAAGCATTATTGTATCGATAAATTAACACCATATAACATATTAACATGTTTAAGGAAACGACAGCTCAACTTTTGTGGAGAACCGTGCTGAAATATCGATTCCTTTGTAAACTTGATATTCTATTATATCCTCTTGAAATAGATGTGAATACAAACGATGCATGTGAACGATGTGAATGTGAACCTTTGAACTTGTTACACATGACGATGGAATAAGTGGATATTGCAGTGAAATTCAATTTTGTTTTGATTAGTTTGGATGATGTGTTCACTGGTGTGGCTTTTTCGATACTTACGAAACAAGTCTTGCCTACTATGAAGACGACGAATAAGCATTAAAATAAATCGAAATCTGAAAAAATAAACTCAATTCAATGAATACCAACATTTCTCTCTTTTTGTAGTAGATACTATATAAAAACGAACTTACCAGTCCTCATACAGGTGGTAGTTTGACACGATGCAGTAAACGATATTGTTTATAATAACAATTGTATAATAACTACGAGTCATACGAAATATGAGCTGCGTTCACCGTAAGAGGTGTCGTATGGGGCTTCTTGAAAATCCTTTTGACTTTGATATGGAAGAACAACAGTTATAGTGGTGTTTAAATCACGTCGGGGTCAGTAAGCTGTTCACGAATAGCTAATTTTTGTTCTTCATTTGATGACGTTCTTCCATCCATTCTTATCACGCATAATGAGACATCACTCAATATCCCAGTCCCAACATATTCATATTGAATTCTTACCCAGTTCTGTATCAGGTTTAAGATCATAATTGAATTGCCCTATGATGTGCAACCGAATTGTTTAGAGACTACAAACCAGGCAGAACAATCCATTACAGTACACAGTCAATATCCCATATACTGCATACCATAGCAAAATTTTCATATGCACTTGATGTTCTGTCCAATAACTTGCTAGATTACCTTAAACATGTAGAAGCATTTGAAAAAAAACAGAGGTTATTAGAAAAATTGTCTGTGTCGGTATTTGTAAATATCACAATTTTAAACCCCGTGCAACATTCCTATTCATTGCGCGTTAAGTTGTAGTACAGTATGCGTAGACATTCAATTATGCCTATGTGTTATGCGCTACACATTTAGTTATTATTACTACTTTGCATTTCTTAAGATGAGTTGGGCTACTTTTGATTCCCTATTAAATTGGAAATGAGTCTTTGACAGGTCTCCAGAAAAGAAAAGGGTCTTTAAGTAGTGTGATACTTGAGCGTATTCTTTGTTCTGTCAGTTTCACTCCTGCGACACATAGGCCGATGATAAATTATAAGAAATATGTATGATGTATTCATAAAAATGACTACACCACGTGCATAAATTGCTTGCGCGGTATTCACATCAATCCTGTCATCCTACTGCTAGATAATTTCTTACTCCGTGCTCAAAATTATCCGTGTGGACATTAATAGACTGTGGGGCTACCTACACCGCCACCCCCCTCCCATTAGCCACAATTTTCTTTGGGGGGTTTACTTTAAGGCAGGACCATCATCTATCAGAACATGCCTGTTTGCCATTGCGCTGGTGTTGGGTATGGCCTACACAGCCGTTGCCATGGGAACGCATCAGTGAAATATTGGAATTTCAGAAACTGCCATTCTCCTCTCAAATTCAATTCTATTCTATGCTATTTAGCCTATTTCTCTCCACTGCTGAAGGAAGGCCTCTTCATCATTTTTCCATCTTGATCTATCTTGTGCCGCTCGTTTTCATGTCACACTACCATTTGTTTTCCTTCTAATAACCATCAGATATCATAATGGGCATGTTCCCTCTCAAACCGATAGTTAATGTTAGTGTGAGGCCATTGTCATGGCAACTCATCAACCAAATACTCGAATTTAATAAAATGGCATTTGGGTAATTTTACCCTGCCAGAACTCTATGAAAGTGCTTAGTTACATATATATGTATTAGGTGATTAAAATAAAAATCCAAGTCATAAAGATCATCACATGTCACACTATTTTGAAATCAGTGTGGATTACTTGGTTGTTGGCATGGTAATGGCTCAATCAGATATATATATATTTCACCCATTTTGACACCAAAAGACACACTGAAAGTGCACAGAAATATGACTTTCAAGCTTTCCAGATGAATGCCTTCAAGATTTTTTGACAAGTATGGTCCTGGTCATGACAAATATTGTTGCTTTTTGTAAAAACAATGTACCTTACAAGTACATTTTAATTGTCACCTTCATCACTGTCATCATCCAAACACTCTTCCTTCACATATGTAAAATCACATTGTAACATCTACCTGTATGAGGTAGATATCTTATGCTGGACACCCTCATCCTGAGCATGCAACTAATATGCATCTACCGGACCCTCTGACTGTACTTCCATTTGTGTCCTTTTTTGGGAACTATGTGGCGTAATGGATAAGTATGCCGACCTTCTATCTAATGGTTTTGGGTTGTTGGACAGTGACAACAATTATATAGAGCATATGTGGCAGCCTGAGACTTGTCATTTATGCCCCCCCCCCTTCCCCCATAGAGCTTGACCTAAAATATCCATATCTTGATTGCAATCAACAAGATAGCAATAATAGTCCAATACCTAGTTACCTGAAAACAATATTTTGGTCTCAGTAAATTAGTTTTCAAATAAAACTTCCAAAAATCACGAATGGTGTAGCAACAATCCTCGACCTGACCATAGCTTTAATTGATTAGAGTAACTTGAACATTTACTTGCATTTAATTTGGAAGCTTCGGGTATGTATCTCTATATACTGTATCATATTGTACTTATATTTTGTTTTCAAGGCATGACATTTTCTGAACTTCTCTTATCTAAATAGTATGTTAGCAAAACCACTTTCAAAATGCCGACAATAATCACCTACCAATATGACCAAAATATTAATTGCAATCAAGCAGACAACAAAACTACATATATTACTATCTACATGGGTGTGTTTAGTGGTACGTAGCTCCCCCATCCAACCAAAAAAAGAAAGAAAAGAAAAAGAAATCATAATGAATAAAATAATGATAATGTCAAATTATCTTATATTCTATCGTGCCTTCGCCCTAGTAACAACTTGTATTTGGCACTACCACGACTTACAAAAATGTCTCAGATCTTCATTGGGATCAATCAACAAGCTTGAGATATATAGATTATATATGGTGAAACGATATGTATGTTTATCATATTCTGACATTTTTTTTTCTTGTTTGGTGAGATACCATGACAATGACAATTAGAAAGCACAAGAAATGAAAGTGCCTCACTTCACCTTGGAATTGCTTTGTGTTGTCAGAACAACAGTCATTCGAGGTATGACAGTTATCACTTAAAAATGACTCATCTTAATTGCTGCTATGCTGCTATCTAAATATTCATAAAACCATAAATTAGGATTAGGGTTTTTGCTGTGTATTTACATATATTTCAATGTTTTTCTAAAACAAAATAAAAACGACTATTTCTAGGTATGAGCATAACCTAACATAACTTAGCTTTTGATCAGAATCAATTGGGCACTTGGATAAATCTATACTTAGACACTAATTTTGTGTTTTTAATGTTTCGAAGTGAGAAATATATGGCACGTTCGTATATTTGTGTTATTTCAATATTTTGGCACCACTGTGTTGTCATAGCAACAATTATTTTATGCGTTACAGTTATCACTAAAAAAATGACCCAATCTTGATTGTTACTATTTGGCATGTAAATATTTATAAAACTATCAACTAGGATTAGGTTTTTTGCTGTGTATTCACATATATTTGAATGGTTTTCGAACAAAATTGGCCTTTTGGTTCATATCGTTCCCATGGCAACTTCCATTTTTAGGCATGATCGTGATCTTTTTTGACTTAAATTACAATCAGAATAAACTGGGCACCTCGATAAATGTATACCAAGGCATTAAGTTTGTGTTTTTAGGTCATTATATGGCAATTTCTCATATTTCTGTAATTTCAGTATTTTTGGCACCATGGTGTTGTCATAGCAACGGTGCTCTTATGCATGGCTGTAACACTTAAAAATACCTCAGTCTCAATTGATATGAGGCTTATATCTCAATGTTTACACTTTAAGAATAGTTTATTTGACTTTGACTAGCCATTTAACATATATTAAAATTGTTTACTAAAAATACATTTTTTTCTGATCGTTTCCATGGCAATAGCCATCTTTGCTCATGATCGTGGCCTTAAATGACTGAGATTCCTATCAGAATCAACTGGGCAACTTGTGAAATGTATACTTAAAAGAAATATATGACAATTTCGTAACTTCCTCAAATTCCCAAATTACATTGCCATGTTACCATGGTAACGGCCCTGGTGACCACACTCACAACCAGTGCAATGGCAAACAGGTGGATTTTAACAGCTGAGGGTCCTGGCTAACATAAAAACATTGTTTCAAATTGTGGCTTAGGGCAGGGACCTTTTCGGTTTCTGGCCCATGGCCTATGGCCTATAAGGTAACAGATGAAAGAAGACCCACATTCAGGTACTGGGGAAAGTGATATATAGTAGTGTTGTAGCAGCAATGCTGGTTCCTATGATTTTTTTTTTAGTTGATACGATTTGATGCCTGCCGATATTACAAAGACGTGCCCATGTCTGCTATTCAACGTTGCTCTATGTCGCTTGTGTGGATGTGATCGTGTTTACGAACGTGACGCAGGCACAACAATGTGAGCATTGTCATGTCACCTGTCATTTTTAGTAGTGTTGGAAGAAAGACGAACCAATCAAAGGATGCATGACTAGTAAATGGTGAAGGGGAGAGACGGTAGGAGAGGGAAAGAGTTTGAGAGAGTGCAGAAGAGCAAAAGAGGGTACGAGAGAGCAGGGGATTTAGGAGAGTGCGGGAGAATGCGACAGACTTTTTGAAGTTTTTAACAAGCTTCGACACTGGGATTACTCTCTTCGGATACGTGCATGATGAATCACTAAATATTAGAGCGATATCAAAAGTACTTTGTTTTAAATCTACAGACAACCTGACTCTGGATTGTGACGATGGAGCAACAATCACATCGCCTGCATTCCCGGATAATTATCATAATAATGCAGATGTTGAATGGAACATACTAGCTGTTCTAAGTCGACGAATTATTGTCAGCTTCAATTATTTCAGTGTTGAGGAACCTCAGGACATGGTATTGATTTCGGATCCCCTCAATAAGCTGAATGATGGTTGGTACACTGGTGTAAATACAGATTCACCGCCGTATCTGTCGCAAGGCAATTGTCTAACCATCACGTTCACGTCGTCAGCATCTGGGCGTCAACCGGGATTTGATATGACGATGTCTTGCTATGAACATACATGTGAGTAAAACAAAATCAATCTGCTGAATTAATTTCACATAAGATTATATTAGCCAGCAACGGAATTGTTCTTCATTAAGGGTGATATTCATAGAAAATCCAAAAATATGAAGACATTCATCTACAGAAAGCTTATAAGCCATACAATGAGCTCGGATGACATTCAAACAATATATCACTTTCCAAAAAGCGAAATTAGGGTGAAAACAATCACCGTATTCTCGGGGACAAATTTGCCCAACTGTCATCCGAAACGGCCTTTAGGTCTGACGCAAGAAAAGGGAGGCGTTATTGTGCATCAAGCATGCCAATCCGCAGCTTCCTTTCCTCCAGAAGCATCATGCATTGTTATTGAAAGTGTGATGGCAGTTGCTAATGGATTAACAGGTGTGATACACAATGGTCATTGTGAAGCGTATCCCGGCTGTGACGAACACACAACGCCACTTTTCCTGAGGCGATTTCGTAGGTCAGGAAGAGAGTCAATTTAGTAATATTTGACTTTCATTAAACAAAAAACTTAACATTTTCATGGCGTGTTAACTGCATAAATTGCTTTAGTAACTCATTCAATTATAAAATAAACTATATTTATTTGATTGTATTTCCTATGAATATCACCTTTAAGCAAAGAAACGGTAACTGACAATAGAGCTTGGAACATGAAAAAAAAACAGCGCAACTATAATGAAATGTTCTAGATTTGTCCACCAATCTTTGTTCACGAGGCATTCTTACATTATTGTGTCATGTAACTGATGTTAGGCCTTGATGCATAGTCATTATGACTAAGTAAACACAAGAAATGGCTTGTCTCTCTCTCTGTCCACTAAACACAAATTTAGGTCCCAAAAGATAATATCCCCGTGTGCGCACGAGGTGCCATGAAATTGACGTACAGGCATTGATGCGACTGGTATCAGGATGTGCCATTATCAAACACACTTCGCGTATCAACTTATGACAAAAGATGTGAAACTTGCAATGCCGGTAAATGGTGTTATAGGTCTTAGTAGAGTAACAATGACGGAAATCAAATTCGGCATCACATGACGTAAAGGACATAATACCTTTAATAGCGCATACCTTTAATTGGCCCAATGAGTGCGACAGGCCATATAGTCCACATAAGTTTCATGGTGATACAATTACAGTTTTTAAAGAATCCCATGAGACAGTTATCATTATGCAAACTGACATTAGTTATAATTTCTATATTTATCTGAAGTAACTGGGTCACGGTTTCCTCTTGCGTTGTCTAGGTCCTGCCATACAGGTCCGGCTGGTCAACAGTGACCCCCCGGAGGAAGGATTGGTGGAGCTTTCACAGATGGGCGGAAACTGGACAAGGGTTTGTGACGATGACTTCGAGGAGGGGTTCGCTCTTGTGATCTGTAGACAACTTGGCTACCCTGCAGTACAAGAGACGTTCTTTGAGAATGGTGCATGTGCAGGGAGAAGCTGTGTCAAGGCACCACAATGTAGTGAGTGTTTCCTTGATATAATATTTACTCCATACGTATCACAATTCTATTAAAGTTGCATATCACAACATTGCCTGTCACGGCCGACAGTGCCAATGATACTACACTGCTCTCGAAATACAATTTTGATATTTGTCAGGGTGGTGCGCTCAAACAATATTGAAAGGAAAATTACTGACTGATACAGAAATTCGTAATTTTTTATCTGTTTAGTAAAGGCAGGCTAGTCCTTTTGGAGGTCAAACATAATAAAACTCGTAAAAGCCACGGAAAATGGAGGAAGAAATTTTATAGGAATTTCCCTCTCTATAATAGTAGCACTTAATGAAAACGATCGCTAGATTTCGACGAGGCTTCCGGCGACCCTGTTCTAGTAGCCTAAAGACCGGAGGCCGCTTCAAGCTATGATCCGCACCGGTCCTCCCTCCTGAAAATAATCCGTGAAGCTATGATTGTAAAATTTCATACACGTTATAGTTAGTGTATACCGCTGATCCCCGCCAAGTTTCGTGACTTTTTCTACTGGGCTACCCTTTCTGTCATTCCTTCAGTTGTAGAATTAAATTATTAAAAAAAAAATCTACATGACTGCCTTCACTGGGATTTTCAATGGAACTCAGTCTGAATAGCATTCATACAAAGTGTTAAACACTATTCATCTTATGAACATGTAATTCGTTCTCGGTAAATAGAGGGAACATTTTAGCAATCACCGTAATAGTGTTATTACGAGATGTCTGTACATTACAGGAGAAAAGTCCTACCGCCTTGACGACTGTTCTGTGTCCTATGAAGATTGTCAATCGCATAATGGTCTACGGGTGCAATGCCACAGTAAGTATTTTGTTAACCTTTTATGTTGTGGATCAAGAAAGCAAAAACTTTAAGCCCGTGTTAATAATTTAGTCGACGAGCTTTCAGAAAAAGAATATGCATAATATATAACTTCTGCATATTAGTGTTTCTATGCATTCTTTCTTCTACATGCTTCTGTGGAGGTGGCTACATAGATCGTAAACATAATGCAGTAATAGTATAATCATTAAAAAAACATTTTTTTGTTGTTGAAACAGTTAACAAAAAGAAGATAGTAGAAAACACAGAAGGATCTTAAATTCTGCAGATGCCAACGGGTCATCAACAGCACACCAGGGATCACAGTGCACTACACCTCCCCCTGGCTGGCCAGTGCTATGCTGGAATACCTTGGACAGCACCCCCGTTGACACCGAAGTGATCTGGATTGTCAAGAAAACACTACGATGCCTTCTGTACAACCCAAGCCGAGCCCGTCTCGGCAGCCCCACACATTCTCCTCACCCACTTCTCCCCTTCCCTACCACTGAACCCCATTGCTCGGATCCACCTTCATACAGAGACACCCGCAAACCCCCTGCACCCAACCTCGACGGTATGTACCTCCGCTCCCTATCCATTCTGCTCACACTCCTGCTTCAGACTAGCATATTTATCCATTTTCCTCTCCCTCGCCTCTTCTATCCTCGTCTCCCATGGCACCGCCAACTCGACCATTACAATATTACGTGCCGACCTAGCCACTAGAACCATATCTGGCCGCAGGGCTGTGACTAACACGTCTTCCGGCATAGTCCTATTCCCCTCACCCACACGTACTTCCCAGTCGTCTGCAGCAGCTAACAGCCCACCCACACCGTGTCCATTCTTCTTTCTCGCCTCTACCGCTGCCCTTGCCAAAGCTCCCATCTCCTTCAAGACCTGGTTATGCCTCCATGTATAGGCTTGCAATAACCTCCACAAGCTGACAGGACATGCTCCAGTGACCCTCTTGCCTTCCTGCCAACCTTGCAGCAGTCGTCCTCCACACAATCCCACCTCTTCAAATTCACTGGCGCTGGCAGGACATCAAATGTGGAACTGATCATGAAGCGCACGGCTCCAGACGACATCGTCCTGAGTTGGTCCCAGGAGACCTTCTTCTGCTCTACCTCTTCCCACTGAGTCCATGCACCCTGCACACCCTGCTGTGCAGCTTTTGTTAACCGACATTCCTCCTCCTTTTCCATGCCAGGACGATACCCTACCCCGCTCCTACCCACTTGGACAGCACCGCGCATCTCCTTCCACTTGGCCATTGCCACGGCTTCATCCGCAGCCTCTTCTGCCTTCCACTTCCTCCCTGTACGGATCGGTGGCCTAGAATCTGCTATTGTCTGATCCTTCGACTCCCTCATCATCATGACCAACCTAACCTAAAACCTGACCAGGACCTCCCACTGTCTCACCCATTTCAGCACTGGTGCAGTCGCGCTCTACTGCCATCATGCCACACCTCATTCTTCCCCTGTGAACCGCCACACCTCTTCTCCCTTTGAACAACATCCCGCACCCTTCACACACACCCTCTTGGTTTCTGTTTGCAAGTCAAACTTTCCGCTCTTTCAAAACCCAATCTGGATTCCTATTCAGCGCGACTCAACGCGAAAAAGCGGATGCGGCAGGTGATAGCCTTTTTAATCAAGTGGGCACACACTCACCACTCGGGGTAAAAACCCCTTCCACTGACACCCTTCAGCCCTGGCGCACAACCCTACGCCTTAAATGGGTTACACTTAGAACCGGTAACTCTGAGGGGCCGGTTTTTTGCTCGCTTTTCGCCATCAAGGGAGCCTTCCCTGACGTCCCGTCTCTCCAGGGAGGCACCAGGCTATCCTGGTCGTCACTACTCACCTGGCCTTTCCCAGGCGTCATAAGGACAGTAGTTAACTTCAATGTACTTAATATATGCGTCTTTCTCGGTGCCCTTGCCAAACTAGTTGAACCTATTTAGTCGCCTCTGCCGTATCTGCTAAGATTGATTCGCCCTTTACAGATCATACTGAAAAGACAATGTTGATGGAAATAACAAAAAGGAATTTTTCATTGATTTCTTTAAACCAGAGCCAAGTTATATCGGATGCTATGAGTTTGACGCGGAGTCGCTCAACGACGAATTCACCTCTGAGTCGATCTCTGATTGCGTTTTTTTCTGTCAATCTGTGAACCCGGATGCAATTGCTGCAGTAAGGGAAGGGAGATGCATGTGTACCTTTAAGACTGCTGTCCGTTTGGCCGATCGCACGTTGAGTAATGACATGTGTCATCAACCAGAAAATGTCTCTCAACTTTGGAGACGAGTTTACACTAGTGAGTATTTCAACATTCCCGATAGCTGAATGCCGAGTTGATTTTGCGTCGATAACAGGTTCAGCCATGATAAATATTTGACTGAATGCATATGCGATATACCAGTGCCACTCTAAAGCAGTCGAAACTAATACCAACCTATCAAATATGAATCTTACATGTTGTGAGATTGCAAAACTGCAATTCACATTGCATGATGAATCAAGTCATGTCAATCGATGGGGCTTTTTACTCAGGCAATTAGAAATTTATCCACTTCTTTTTAGACAGTCTTACTAATTTATATTCACGCACTAATTATATTTGATTATAATTTCATAACAAATGTGTTATGATGGGAAACAAGGTGATAAGGTCGCAACGAGTGAAAAACAAATCACTCTGTTAAAAAAGCAGGTAAAGACTGTCCTCATCATTTTCTTTAAAAATCTGAAGTGCTTGTTCAATCATCGATGTACATGAATTTATACTATACAGTAAGACACAAATAACATTATCATGCATACAACCTGCATCCTACGCAAAATACAATGATAGTTGCAGTGCGTACTCGAAAACTGAGCGAGGCATTTTTTTTTTAACGAAGGCGATAACATATTTCAAGAAAAAAGTAGTATATCTATCAGTGGACGAAAATAATTAGAAATAGAAATTATAAATTGAAAAAAAATGAAAAAAAAAGTGTTTAACTTGTGTACATGTATTTGAATCCTTATTTCCTCTTTTCCCAATCAATCCTTCTACAGCCTCATCAGGTTTTTGTGAGCCCTTGGAAATATCACACGGGACAGTAGAGCCGATCATCACGTGGTTCGGATCCATCGTCAGCATCTCTTGTGATGGCGGGTACAACTTGACAGGGGCCTCCAGACTGCAGTGTGGACCTGGTATCTCAACCTATCATCCAGTCTGGAATGAGTCGATTCCAACTTGTACTGAAATACCAGGTGATGTTTCAAAATGAATTGATTGCTTTTGAGCACCGCATTCAAGGGTTACAATGAAAACAAAAAGAAAGAAAGAAGAGGCGAACATTGCGCGACAATTTCTTTATAATGGTAGAGGGACCTCTCCTAATCACAGTCCGCGGGAGCATGATTTTGGATAAACAATACTCACGCATCTCGCACACAAATATGCGCACCACTTCCTTTATGCGGGGAATAGTTCCCATACTCATCCCCGTACCATCCATTTACACTAATCAATATGTATTAGGTACATCGCTGAAGGACACAAGTGAACCTGAAATCTTGATTCCATAATTTACAGTTCACAACCAATATACAACTGTATACATATTCATCTTCACCTGAGATTTATTAAAGTGAATCGTCATATAATGGTGCTCCGTAGTTAATCGAGGATGGTGCAATGTGAACCTGTATAGCCGATTTAATAAACTGACTTGCGGAGCAGTCTTTCATTTCAATCTAATTGTTTTCTTACGTTTTTACTCTTGAAATAAGTGCCTTGCTTTCTTACAGGCATTTGCACAAGTTTCGAAGAGTATGGCAAACATAGTCAAGACATGAACCTTTTCAATGAATTCGTCTGAGGGGACAGGGCATTTGTGTGTTTTTCTAACCTCACACCCATTTTTTACAAAATGATAGTTCGCAAACTAAATCAAATTCTTTGACACAATGAATGAACCGCCAGATAGTTTATTAGTGCCGTATAATTCAGATAAGGCATGGATTACCTAAAATCATCTTGTATAACTACAAGTAGAAGTTTGATCTAAAAGTGTTCCATTTGCCCTTATCATTATATCTAATATCACAAACAAGAAATCAAATTTGTGTACACCACCAATGTGATGGGGTAAATTAGATTTTCATCTCCAAAAAAGAGTTCGCGAAGTGTATGTCCCAACACATGTCTATTTTCAGCTTTTATATTCTGAAGTAAATATTTGAACATTATGAACATCTTGTCTCTACTCCCCCTCCCAATGACGTGAACAAAGGTTTATTTTACCCGAACACGCACAAGGGACAAAACTGTTCCCCTGTTTCATTACACGGAATGAAAAACTAAAACAATCATGACCTTTTGCATCGCCGTAATTACAAAACTGAAAGCCCTGTGAAAAATATTTTTTTGCAGTGATCTCACAGCCCAATTTTGAGCACCCAATCTATGTATACTTTCCATAAATGTACATTCTCATGCTTCTTCCGTTACTGTTCTTCCCTTTCCCCCACTAGAGTCGGAAACTCCATCTACTGAGGAAGTAACAAGGATTGCGACTTCAGAAGGTATGTCTGAAACTTATTAATTGTCTATGCTTGGCTAGTGGATACACCATGTGATGGTTGATCAATGCGTTATTAGTATCTAATATGAAATAATATGCAAAGTACAAAGAGAAGAGTGAGGGGATAAGAATGATAGTCGTCAAAATACAGCCATCCACAAAATGGTGTAAGACTTAAGCTGAATACAGTTCTTCTTCAGCATCTCCAGGCTACCAACGGTACTGCACAGGCATTGCTAAGAGAGTTGAACGTAATTACGTTTAAAGGAACATGTAGAAAAGATCTTGAAATGTAATTCAATGTTGAACGTAGTTTTACTATTATGTTGTTTCATGTTTCTATACGTGTATATACGTGTTAATATACGACTGGATCATTAGAAAACGAGAGTACATAAATATGAATGCAAGGAAAATTACAGTTTACTATTCTCGCATATGGCTACTTATTAATGAAATGTATTTCCACAACTTCGTTTTTCTAGTTTTCGAAACAGCGACAGCTCGATTAGAAGGTAAGAATCACAGTGCATACCATCAACACACCATATCACATGTGAACAATTTCCCACAGGAAAGAGCAGTGTTTATGATTGTTTGGAAGATTACTTATTATAGTTAACCAACACCATTCAGGGGTTTTGAATTGCAGTTTAAAACTGCAATCATAACTTAGGTTTACTTAATATTTTCTTTTTGTAGCTAGATACTAGGTTACTAATTCAAAGAACGTGGCCCCAACAATTTGCTTTTTAAGAGCTCATTCGTCGATGACTACAAAAAGAGGTGTAACTTAGTCATGAGAGGCTTAGTTGGAAATACTGAAGTATCATTCAACAGTGTGTCAAACGGTAACATAGGAATATCCAACATATCTAACTGAATATGTAATATGAATACTTTTTTTTTTATTCAATGTCGCTTTTTTTTTATATGACTTTTCTGCATAGGTACAAACTGTTCATTTAACAAGGATATTAGCTTGCTCTCCCCATGGTTATATACATTTGTATAAAGGTTATAAGCATATTATTGGTTGAGCTTACAAGTCGCTTTACTGAAATATGTTCTTTTATGAATTCCTTTTCAACACTTATATGTTTGTTTAAATCATCAACCTCGTAAATGTCGAAAACAGACGAGTGACAACCGTATATATATATATATAGGGCCCACAAGACGACCACAATACCTCGGGCTAGGCATGATGAATGTAACCCATTACCTGCGACGGGCTCAGGCCTTCGGTCTTCCCCGTTCCAATAAAGGTGATACTGCAGAAAATTATATTAAGCCTTTGCAGTAACCAAAGGTGTGTTGCTTATTTTTTTCGTATAAGGTATTGAAGGTCCATAGAGTGCCTGTTGTCTAGTGTATGAGTAGCAAATGGTATAAGAATCGTGCAAACCATGCAAACTTTAGGTCTTTATTCAGTTGCACAAGCTACATATAACACAGCCCCAAAAAGCTGTCTTGCAGAGTGTCAACATAGCACTTCTTAATCACATGTTTTCACCAGATCACTCATGAGTATTTCGACATGACAAGGGCGAGCGGTAACACAAATGAAGCCATAGCCATGCGTACGCTCACATCGGCTCCACTAAGTTCACGTGACGTAAGCATGGGTCTTCCCCAGGGTCCCCCAAGCTGCACCAATGCGACAACCAAACCAACTGATCTCGTGTTCTACGAATCCGTCCCAGACGTACAGAGTGTGGCAATTAGCTGCTCCAAGCACTACGAGAACACCGATGAGTTACGAGACCCGGACGAGGATGAGTTCGGCTATATCGTTCCGAACCCGAGATCAAAACAAAATGTCGAAGCAAATCCGTCGTCGCCCAAATCGCACAAGCGTAATTAGTGTAACCAGATGACAGTGAGGGTTGGGGTGGGGTAGGTGCAAATTTTCACTCAGACTCAATATCCAGTATGCCATCGGAAATACCTCAAAAACGAGCTTTTCACCATGTTCACTCTGAAGCGTGCAGAGCAGTTGACGCACAAACATAATGGCGAAAGGCGTTTTGCACATGAATACACACAAATCCCATATACAAGGAGTGTCTTGTACGCACAATGGTTTAATATACTGGCGTTACCACGATTGTATGTTGCTCTATCACAACCCTCATGTTATCTTCCCTCATTCAAAATGATCAACATTGTTTTTCTCTAAAGCTCCTCACCCTCCCGTAAATTATGATGGAAGGTACACTGGTCGTAAGCAGCGCACTCATTATTGAATAGCGTATTATGTATGTATATATGTATCTGTACCTTATCGTGAGTTTACTTGTCTGCGCATCTGCCTCGCGGGGGAAATTTATTTTCTAATCATCGCGAAAACTGTCATGCTATGATCTTATTATTTGAGTAATTACAACAGTCAAATAATTATAAAAAGAAGAGGAAGAGATTAATGTTTTGCGTAAAATGACTGATGTTACGAACTAGATGTAGAATAATTCATAATCATTGTGCTGTATATATCTTATCAGTGAAAAGATATCCACGTTGAGCAACGTGAAATATGATATTACGTATTATTAACCGTAAATATTCAAATTAGACACCACAAGAATTATCGTGTTTTTTTAATGGTTTTTGTTTTTGTTTTAAAGCTTTCCATATCGAGGGAAACAACAAAACAAATATGCTGAAAGCAGTTCAAAACGTTGATAATGAAAAAATGCGCAACGAAAGTTACATCAAGCTATTAATGTAACCATTTAGCAAGGTGACCAGAACTTCACTTATGATTATTCATCTTGGGTGAAATCGTATCCCTTTCACTTTAACAGTACAAATGAAGATGTTATTGACACATACAGTATTTAACGTCACCATTTTGAAAGTTGTTTTACGAATGAATAATATGAAGCGTAAAATACGCTGTTTGGGGGGTTTATTTTGTTCAACGTTGCGTAATCCGTTTGATAGCTTAGGGTATTACAAAAGCCTACTGTGTATAGGATTTACATATCTCTAGTCCACGTACAATGTTTAATGTTATGTTTTGACTTTAAATGTATACATTTTAAGATGCTAACATTGACTGTGTACATCGTTAATGCATCTTTCCATTAGCAGTAGAACAATTCCGAAAACGGTTGTTTCAAGATTTTGAATATTGCTTCTGTAGAGGTTTATGAGCATGCGAAGACATGAAGTATATATTTTCAATGATATATCTGTATATAACAGATATGTCATATTTATATTACATAAGCCCGTGGACGTGACTTGCTATAGGTGGTTCAAAGCCAGCGACTACCACTTATGCTCTTCAGCAAAGCATGGCTGTAAGCTTTATTCATCTAAACAAACAAAAAACTCCCCACTTAGCAAAATGGTTAAACTCTTTATTGAAAAACGTTTTGAGCAAAGTAAAGTACCAGGCTAACTTTTAAAATTCTTGATGTAAACTTCTGTTTTACAATCACAATGGTGCGTTCAGGCAAGCCCGGGTGAGTGTGCATTAAAAGAAAAAAAATCACTTTTCAAAAGTTACAACAGGTCTGTGAAACCAGATTTTGGAGAATTCCGTTTCTCTTATATTAAAGTGCTGTTGTTGTTTGATCGCCCATCTTTTAACCTACTCATACCTATCCTGACAGTTCCAATGTTTTACACGATTGATTGAGCACAACTTTGCTACGTTTAACCCTCCTAAACCTGTTTTTTTTTTTTAAAGTTTATTGAATAGATTTACGATAGATATTGTTCCCAATATGTATCATCACATACTGCGTTAACGTAAGAGGTAGTCAGCGTGTCATGGTTAAGTTATCACGCTTAAAAGACGAAACTGAAACGATGAATGTAATTAAATGAATTAAATGAATTAAATGAAAATATTAAAGGCAAAAAAGAAGGTGTATGAATGCATGAAAATTAGGGCATTATTTCACTGGAAATCGAATGTCACTTATCTTGCTGTACATATGTTATTCTGTTAAAGCACCATTTTCCCGGATGTTTTAATCAAGCAGGTACACAATAAAGATGTTACAAATACAATTTTGAATGATGAAATAAATAACATAAGTATATGCTAAGAGAAAGACTAATTTAGGATTTTAGGATTTAATGACACTTTTAACGCATATTCACGATTGACTGAGCACGAATTAAGGGGGGGGGGGTTCAGCTCTTTCAAAGTTTCAACATCCATTTACCCAATTGAACGAAACGACATCAGATATTGTCAACAACATTGATCATCGCATGTTCTTTTGACAAAAGCGGAAGTCATCTTGTCATGGTTGAGTGAACACACTTTTAAGATGAAGCAAAAAATCCTAAAATATAATGTTAAAGATGTTTTAGCTTTGTGTATGTAGCATCTAAAATATTTCTTGATACCTGTCATTCTACCTACAAATATGTCATGACTTTCATGCAATTAGATATCCCAATTGTGCCTTTAATATTGTATTCACTCAAGCATTCAATGTCGATCACGATAACAGATTACGTTTGAAAAACTTGATAACGAATATGATACGCATAAACTGTTTTAATCAACAACTCATTACTAAATACAGTGGTTTATTGTTCTGCTTCATCTTTAAAGAATGCTGCACTTAACAGGACACGACGGCTTCCTCGTATGTTCGCACAGCATGTGATAACACATGTTGTTAACAATATCTGATGTCAATTCATTCAATAAAATGAACGAATGTTGCGAGGGTTCAACAATTTCCCCCTAAACCTAGTTTTAATAGTGAAAATGTCAGAAAGGTAGGTCTTCAGCGCGATTTGTTAACAACATGAAACTGGGGCTACCAGCCAATCATTCACTCAAAATATTTGTGGTGCTTGTACGACTTCATTAAGTCCCTACAATCGATTGAGGAATCTTTTGTGCTCACACATTGCACTGCTCCGGAGCAATACAATTTACTCTTTAAGATTATGTGAAAAAAGTTGCTCAAAGATGTTTAATTTTTTACTATGACTATTCTGCTCAATGATCACATATATAGAGGCCTAGTACAGGGGATTCATTTGCCCGCTTTTTAAAATGTGTGAAAGATGTGTTTTGTGCGTGAGGTGCTTCTTTTGTACATAAAATCATTATTTCTTAACTCTTGATGAAGTGATGCATTTTTGTTAAAGTGATACACATGAATTCCATAGAGCAATATGTGTGGCACATAAAGAGTTTTGGAGGAAGGTGGTGAAGTATTACTTGCACGGTTAATTATGTTTGAGATTATGTGCGGTTCCTTCTGTCACGTCTGTTCCTCTCACTACGGACGCGAATTCCGAGCATATCACTCGGCAAAAAACCGTTTTGGAACGTTTTTGCAAAGGGTGTTAACAACATCCATAATGCCGCATGCCCAAGTGAACCCTATACCCTCTCCAAATGTCTTTCTTTTGATTTGGTTGCCCCAAATTTTTAGAGTTAGATTATCACTTTTAGTGTGTAAGTGGACGCATGGGAATGTAAACCGAATCACACGCAGTGGATATGTATTAGGTTCATATTTTGATATCATTATGTTATTCAATTAACATCTTTGAACAAATAATGTTACTTCACATGGGAAATCATGTGATGTTAATTAATATTTGTATTTTTTGACAAACTGGCTGCATGTTTCTTGCATTACAAAAACAAGGGTGATATGCTACTTCAAAATTATACATAATAAGACAATTATTTGAAGAAAAAAATCATTGTTTTGACCCATATGCAACATTTTAACCATTTAGCAGTATGGATGCATTGCAGAAAAGTATGTAAGACTTCGAATTTAAGGGCAAAATGAGGCACTGAGATCATTGTATTTGTTAAATTCCAAACATACCAAACTCCGACACGTATTGACTGCAACATGAGCAACATTATTTGTGCAGCAATGTATTTTTATTGGTATAAAATGGGATATACAATCACACACATCTTACGAATAATGATAAAAGAAGAAGACTGAAGTGCAAACGATAATTTGATCGTTCTGTTTTGTATTGAAAAATTTCTTGTTTCTTGTAACAATGATCATGAAAAATTATACTATTATAAAAAACAACTTTATTATCACTTGTATTCAAGCAAGCGTCTCGTCTGAACAGTGAAAACATAATTGTGGTTCAAACTTTCAGTACTAATGTTGGGTTTTACTGCGTACTTATTGAAAACAAAGCTTACTTTAATTATTAATGTCCGTCAGTTGAAGCAAAATATGTATATGTACGAAAATATCTAGGTCACTTAACATGCATCGCAATTGGCATTGATCTCGTCTCTACGAAACAAAAACATTCTTAATTTATGTTGACAAATAGTATGTATTAAGCAGCACAAATATATATACATGTTTATATTTTTTCCGTAATTTACAGACAGATTTGTTTCATTTCTCTTTCCAAAAGTGATTTATTGCTTTAAAGCAAAACGAGTCGGTTTCCTGCTACAGTGACAATCACAAAGAACACAAATGCATTACTGCATTACATACGTACGTGCATTCAAATTAAGCTCTGTGCTTAAACTGTTCAGTCAATGAATTCAAAATATAGCAGTTTTGTTATCTATAATTTATGATTACAATATTCTATTATTGATAATTTATATTTACACATGATAGTAACATGTAACACTGTGTATGATGATACAATACTGGTTTCTCCTCAATCACACTGCAATTCACAACTTAAGAAAGCATCAATTATGAATTAATTTCGGACAAAAATAGAACAATACATAGATGAAAATCAAGAGATGGAAGAACACGGCTGGATAGCCTCAGCGGCGCGTATCCATTCATCTGTAACTTTGCGTAGAGAGGTAATGGTTGAGTGCTATTCACGAAACCCTGACAGAAGTGGAGAGTAGGCAAGATATATTTGAATGATTTTTTTATGGATTTTAGAAACAGGAGAGAGAACCGCAATTGGCCTGAAGTTTGAGTGAGAGGTTTTGTTGCCGGATTTATACGAAGGGATACATTTAGCTTGTTTCCAATGTAATTGCACAACACCTTCTAGCAAGGACTTGCTTGAGTATTTGCGAAATGTAGTTAAAGGTCCTATGGCATAAAAATGCATGTTGACTTAATTTGATGCAACTTAATATGTATATAACAAAATCACTAACCATTCAATGGAAATATGCGTCCTATATTTTAAAATAATTTTTCTATATTTTTTCTCAGCACTGATAAGCCCAGCTTCCAGTATATCCTCCAACTCACGATTCTTCTTGTGACATAATCAGAGGTAGAAATTAGCAGGATGATAGACAGAATTGATGTACAGACTAAACATTGCAATGACTACCTGCAAGTGCTTATATTAGCATCACGTGTTTATACAATGCAAATGTATTTTTTCCTTGGCATAGCTAGCACATTTCTGACATAGGAAAACCATTATTCCTACATGAAGGTTGTTAGATGTTATTGTGTGAAGACATGTGATGCTCTTGTGGGCAGGTGGAGGTAGTCGTGAAGATTATCAAAAACATCATTACTAAAATGCACTGAACCTATCCTCCATATCGTCAAAGTAGATATGTACTTTTAACTATAACTATAAAGTGCATAGCACAGGAGCAGGTAAAATATATTCAAACTTAATCAATAGACCAATGTTCTAAGAAAGTTGTGATGTATATGTACATACATGTACTAAGACACTTCGTAATTTCAAAATGTTAAAAAGAACTTCCGGCAATGAATAAATCAAAGCTCTGTAGAACTGTTTCCTTTTTTTTTCTAAAGAGTGATTAATATTCGTTTTGCTTAGACTGAAGGACAACATACGACATTCCTTTTAGTAATTTAAAGTGAAGAATAGTACATCTTATATTCCACATACTAAGAATGTTGCTATATGATTGGTCAAGAGTTGATCACGTGATGAAGCGTAGTTTTTCCCATCTGATCACCTGAGCAGAAAAGTTCGTTACACTGTAGGTGATAGTACTTTTTGGTTTCGCTGATCTCTTCACTCCTCACAGTCCTAACGCGTGATCAATATTTTGAGTACGCGCGAAATAAAAGTGCGTAGCTCGGACTATCGGCGCAGACGACACCGCGGTGCGCGCGCGGAAATTAAAATTTTTGGTTATAGCGCGCTGCGCCGCGCGCGTACGTACAAAGCAGTGCAAGCCTTCCATTTCCCCCACACAGTATTTCACCAAAGCAAGTGTGCAATTCTCTACCACCTCGTACCAAAATTGACCTAGAATTTCACTTGCCTGTAATTTCTTAGAATTATGACGAGCATTCTCGGAGGATCTATGTTCTCACCGATACCGCACAGGTAAGAGAATTTCGATTACTTCTTGCTTTTCCGTCAAAATCTTACAAATTAGCATCACCATGTCATAGTGTTCGTTGGAATTTGTAGAGTCTATATAGCGTGCACAAAGTCAATTTGCTTCCGGGTTTCGGAGCGTCGCGTGAATATGTAGCCGCACCGACACGAATGCTTTTGTACGTTAAATTGTCATTTATTTTATAGATTGTTGGTATCAGATGTGGAATATAAAGCAAATAATCAACTTTTGCTTTCAGGCAATGAGACGAACTATCACTTCCTCGGCAATCTGAATGTATACGCTATCTTTCCTCAGCTAAAAGCTTCGGAAAGATAGCTACATCCAGATCGCCTCGGAAGTGATATTTCGCCCCATTACCTTCACCGACGTTGATTATTTGCTTAATATTAACATCAGTGAAACACTTAGATCTTATATACCATATCCATGTTCCAGCTTCTAAATCAAAGTACTGTCCCTAAGTCGCCAAGTTTGTTGCGCTTTTTTAAATTCCGTTAATAATATATACACTGATCTGATCTTCGTAGTTAAAACTATAGGCACAAGGTGATGTCAAACCCATATTATTATCAGAAGGCCTTAACCGAGGGATTCTAACCCTGTTTTAAGATCACGGCGAGCCTATAGTTAAAGTACCTTCCAAATATCAAGACAGTGTATATTTTGTCATATAGTGAACACTGCAAATGATACATGAAATAAAACCTTTGAGACCACATTCATGACACATGATATTTTCACACAAAATGCCTCTTATCAACAATCAACTGGGCTAATTTCAAGACTGCACGCATGGTATTTGTCCCGTGTGTACTATTAACATTGTACCTGCGAGCTCAAGGCGCACAGCGATTATTGTGTCGTCATGCCGCAATGGCGACGGTGGCGTCCTTGGGACCATTCATTTTTAACATGCGTATTACTTCGGTAAGCAAGTTTCCAGCGAGCCGCCAAAACCACAGTTCATATTCACCCCAAATGCCATAATATTGCGGTGTTTTGTAAAGCTGGACTCTCTCCAAACCGATGGTGACATATTCCGCTCAGATTTCCGAGCGGTGCGATTAGCAACCCACATGCCCAAGCACGATGCAAAAGGCGCAACATTTACGGCTATTTTGCGGACGCAGTTTATAAGATTCGCTTATCGCAATATTGCGGTATTATTACTAGGTCTCGATCCGCAAAATTGCTGCCAAATAAGCGGTCAAATGGAGGAAACAAATATTGCATATTTGAGTGATTCCCGCTTATATACACGGCTATCGGTAATACATCAGCAAAATTGCAGCAAATGTTGCGCCTTTTTTTGCGGACAGGTGGTGTATATGAACGGGGTTACAAGTCTTCCCCACCTCTCTCTTTTTCGCAAGTGTTTGCTGTTCACTGCCTTTACCTAGCCTGTTTCATCCAAATCTTGACCCCATTGCATACAAAATGCGTGATACATGTAATTTATATGGTAACACCGCTCAACAGACAATCATATTCAAGGTTTCTATAGAAGTTGGCATTGGTAGCGGAGTTACCATCAATGGTTAGTTTTATGCAACAGGGCTCTAGCTTTGCAGCATTTCAAGATCCTTTCACAACCCGTGTCCCCAAGGTGAACGGATGGAGAATCAGATGGAGACATTTGAAGGATTCTCATGTGTCGGTCATCCATGCGATAGATAGATAGATAGATGGCCCAGAATGACAAGACAGATCAACAGTTACACCATACGTAGCCCCCTTGCACAGATACAAAGCATCTTGTTAATAATAAAAGACTGGCCCTTAAGCCCACGCCATTCCTGAAAGATTATCAGATATGCTAACTAAAGGATCAAGAGACCCTTTATGGCAGTTAATGGCAGTACTAGTATGAAGGACTGCATAATGAAGGCCATTTTCATTCATACAGGATCACACATTCGCCGTTATGGCAAGCCGTTTTATCATTTATTCCTATTTCTTGATATCACGAATTCGATTTCTTGATATCAAGAATTCGACTTTTTGATATCAAGAATTCGATTTCTTGATATCAAGAATTGCCATTGCTTAACTACACAAAACCATTTCTTGATATCAAGAAATGAATTATTGATATCTCTTTATTTCGAACGCAAGACTAGTGCAAAAAATACTTGGATATCAAGCACAAAAGTATTGCACAAATGTTCAACTTATTTCCAGCTCAAAAGTTTCGCAGAATTAAAATTCATAGTTGATTTCCAGCGCAAAAGTAATGCAGTATTTGTTTGCTGTTTCCAACTTAAAAGTTGCGCACGAATTCGATTTCTTGATATCAAGAATTCGGCTTGTTTTGTATTTCTGCTTAAAAGTTAAGCAGAAATACATTGATTGGCTGAGAGCTGATGTCCCATACACACACACACACACACACACACACACACAAGGCATACTTGATCGATTCCTATGAAGCTCGCTAGCTGAGCTGCGCCGTACCGTGCGGTGCACCAACAATGAAAGCGCGATTCATCATGTAAGATCGACAGTGCCGGGCGTATGGCAAGCCGTCTTATCGTTTATTCATATTTCTTGATATCACGAATTTGAATTCTTGATATCACGAATTCGACTTCTTGATATCAAGAATTTGATTTCTTGATATCAAGAATTCAATTTCTTGATATCAAGAATTGCTATTGCTTAACTACACAAAACCATTTCTTGATATCAACAATTCGAATTCTTGATATCAAGAAGTCGAATTCTTGATATCACGAATTCGATTTCTTGATATCAAGAATTCATTTTCTGATATCAAGAATTCAAATTCTTGATATCAAGAAATAGTTTTGTGTAGCTAAGCAATGGCAATTCTTGATATCAAGAAATCAAATTCTTGATATCAAGAAATCAAATTCTTGATATCAAGATTTCGATTTCCTGATATCAGAAATTCCATTTCTTGATATCAAGAATTCATTTCTTGATATCAACAATTGTTAAGTGATTTATTTCGAGCGCAAAATCATTGCAAGAACACATTTGGATATCGAACTCAAAAGTTGCGCAGAATTAAAATTCATAGTTGATTTCCAGCGCAAAAGTAATGCAGTATTTGTTTTCTGATTTCGAACTTAAAAGTTGCGCACGAATTTTATTTCTTGATATCAAGAATTCGGCTCGTTTTGTATTTCTGCCTTAAAGTTAAGCAGAAATTCATTGATTGGCTGATTTCCAACTCAAAAGTTGCGCAGAATTGAAATTCAGTTGATTTCCAGCGCAAAAGTAATGCAGTATTTGTTTTCTGATTTCGAACTTAAAAGTTGCGCACGAATTCGATTTCTTGATATCAAGAATTCGGCTTGTGTTGTATTTCTGCTTAAAAGTTAAGCAGAAATTCATTGATTGGCTGAGAGCTAATGTCCCATACACACACACACACACAAGGCATACTGTACACAGAAAAGCATGTTACACATAGCTTATATACACATACACCTTCAGACTCGCCGGAAAAATCGGGGGAAAATGTATCAGAAACTGTCTCTTTTTACAAAAAAATAGTTCAGCCCGCTAATTTCAACCATATTCAAATGGGAACTTCATATGTCTAGCTAAAAATATACATGTTGGGGGTGATTCGTGTTTAATCGGGTCAAGATCAAATTTTTTCGCCACCTCAATCTCCCAGTACGCAGTCCCATATGCACGTTTTCATGTAATGTGCTGCGAGTTCTTTGGTGCTTTGTGTATGCTGTGAAGTGTACGTGAATAGTGCGAGCATATATGGACAGATTAATCGATATATAGTGAGTGTGTGTGAGAAATGGAGAGGGAGGGAGAGAGAAATAGGGATGAAATTACTTACATTATGCAGTTACACTGTAATTTGTTTTGGAAAACAAATTTGAAATTACATGACTCTTGTTGAGTTCACACACACAAATACTGATGTGTATCATGCACATTGCCATTATATTGCAGATCTTTATGACAGTCTGTAATATTACATTAACTTCGGAAAATAAAAAGTATGCAGCATGTCTGCTGCAGACTTGCAACAGACCTGCTGCAGACTAATAGTATGCTGCAAAGCGTATGCAGGAGTATGCACCAGAATTTTTTTTTTCTGCACTCTTGCCGCATGTTAATTAGAGCTTGTGGAATACTTGTTGCAGACTGTATTATCTGCCGCAGACTTGGCGCATACAAGTACTCAGTTGGCCAAGAATTTTCCTATGGGTGGGTCAAGTGATTTAGCCAGTCACAGAGTCGTACGACTAATCCAATTGTATTATCTTCGGTAGCCTTTTATCACGAGTCTATTGCACAAAATAGCTTCCAAATACTCAATTTTAGTTCTTAATCTAACATGTGAACCACGACCACTGACCACAGACTATGTAATTATGGGACAAATTAAACAGCTGTGTAAAGAACTTTTGAATCATTTGCTGAACTTGAATTTGTTCTTCCTTTCTTTTATACCCATTTTGTACATGTAATTTGGTATTGTTGACGTGACTGGTGATGATTTTGTATTATATATTTCATGTTTTACATTTTTTCCACATAGCACATAAATAGCATGGATAATGTCTATTCAGCTAGTTATTGGTGGAAGAATTTAGTCAGTATTAAGAATAGCATGCTCAATTCTATGAATCTAGCTGAATTATACCTTCAGCAAGCTACTGAATATAATTAGAATGAATGAGAAACTCGGGTTGCGATTACTATATCATCTATGCTTAGCAGTAGATAATGTTCTTTTTATTAATTTACAGGATGGAGCAGGCTCTCATATCCTAATTACTGGGTGGTTTCTTCCCAAACTTTTATTGAACTGCTTAGTGTTAATGGAAGCCCAAATTGTGATTACTCCAGGCTTGTGAGAGAGAAATGTGGTGATGAAGAGAAATATGGACAATTAGAAGGAGAGGGGAGAGAGATGGTTGGCATAAGGAGAGGAGGGGAGAGAGAAAATAGGGGAGGTAAAAAGATAATGCGACAATCATGGGTGTGTGAGATCCAAAAGTGTAGAAAAATGAAGTCCAAAAATGGGGACACAAGTCAATTTGGCGTAGATTAGGGTACAGTACAAGACTTCTCAAATGTTTTCACCTTCTTTCTCCTCATCTTTTTTTCTCCCCCCCCCTCTTTTTCTCCTCATCCCTATTTCTCTCTCCCTCCCTCTCCATTTCTCACACACACTCACTATATATCGATTAATCTGTCCATATATGCTCGCACTATTCACGTACACTTCACAGCATACACAAAGCACCAAAGAACTCGCAGCACATTACATGAAAACGTGCATATGGGACTGCGTACTGGGAGATTGAGGTGGCGAAAAATGTGATCTTGACCCGATTAAACACGAATCACCCCCAACATGTATATTTTTAGCTAGACATATGAAGTTCCCATTTGAATATGGTTGAAATTAGCGGGCTGAACTATTTTTTTGTAAAAAGAGACAGTTTCTGATACATTTTCCCCCGATTTTTCCGGCGAGGCTGAAGGTGTATGTGTATATAAGCTATGTGTAACATGCTTATCTGTGTAAAGTATGCCTTGTGTGTGTTTGTATGGGACATTAGCTCTCAGCCAATCAATGAATTTCTGCTTAACTTTTAAGCAGAAATACAAAACGAGCCGAATTCTTGATATCAAGAAATTGAATTCGTGCGCAACTCTTAAGTTCGAAATCAGAAAACAAATACTGCATTACTTTTGCGCTGGAAATCAACTATGAATTTCAATTCTGCGCAACTTTTGAGTTGGAAATCAGCCAATCAATGAATTTCTGCTTATCTTTTAAGCAGAAATACAAAACGAGCCGAATTCTTGATATCAAGAAATCGAATTCGTGCGCAACTTTTAAGTTCGAAATCAGAAAACAAATACTGCATTACTTTTGCGCTGGAAATCAACTATGAATTTTAATTCTGCGCAACTTTTGAGTTCGATATCCAAATGTGTTCTTGCAATGATTTTGCGCTCGAAATAAATCGCTTAACAATTCTTGATATCAAGAAATGAATTCTTGATATCAAGAAATGGAATTTCTGATATCAAGAAATCGAAATCTTGATATCAAGAATTTGATTTCTTGATATCAAGAATTCGATTTCTTGATATCAAGAATTGCCATTGCTTAGCTACACAAAACTTTTTCTTGATATCAAGAATTCGAATTCTTGATATCAGAAAATGAATTCTCGATATCAAGAAATCGAATTCGTGATATCAAGAATTCGACTTCTTGATATCAAGAATTCGAATTGTTGATATCAAGAAATGGTTTTGTGTAGTTAAGCAATGGCAATTCTTGATATCAAGAAATCGAATTCTTGATATCAAGAAATCAAATTCTTGATATCAAGAAGTCGAATTCTTGATATCAAGAATTCAAATTCGTGATATCAAGAAATATGAATAAATGATAAAACGGCTTGCCATACGTCCGATGTTAGGGTTCAGAGGTCACACCAGTGTCAACTGGGTTAGTAGAAGCACAGGATGTGTCACACACTGATGTTCAGGTCGTGCTCGAAGGTTTGGATTAGTTCGTCAATTTCATTGTTCAGATCTTCAAGATTTCCAGCTGAAACCATGGAGGAAAGATTAAAATCATATAACTTTGGAGACATTTGTACATCTCTTTCCTTTCTCCTCAGCCCACTTTTTGTTCTTCAGTTATATTTTCTATACTTTTTAATTCCCTTCTCTTTCTCTCCTGCTCTTGCTGCTTTTTTTATTTTCTTTATCTCAAACTATTAAATGAAATGGCTGTATTATCATTTATGGAATTTTGATAATTGTAGGCAATTTTAAAAGTTGCTGTTATAATTATTATCATTATCACTCAAAAATTTCTGATCTTAACACCAGTGATAAACTAGTCTTATAGTCATACCTTTTGAGAAAATGACTGAATTGAGACTATGCCTGCAGACTGTGTAGTTAGGAAAATGTGACCCCTTGCCCATTTATCAGACCAGCGATAAGCTTAGGTACTAGGCTGTGAGGTGCACGGACACAACCCAGTCTGTTAACAACTATGTCTGGTAACACAAACTATGCCCTAATGACGTCATAGTTCCTTGGCTTCTTAGAAGAGGAATGAGGATGGGATTGGGGCATAGTTTGTCTTACCAGACATAGTTGTTAACAGACTGGGTTGTGTCCATGCACCTCACATGAAAGAAAGTGAAGGTTTGATGAAAATCCCTCTAAGGATAAGAGAGTTATGATCTTTTAAAATTTGGATTTTGTGACGTCACGTGCGAGGTGCTCTCCTATAAGTTGTGTACACTTGTTTTCAAATGTGCATTTTCTCAAAAGGATATGCATTCTTTTACCTGTGCATTTGATACATCATCAAACATACATTTGTACGCACTTACTCAAATGAAATGGAATAATTCCGTTCTCCCCCCCCCCCAAAAAAAAAAAAAAAGAAGAAAAAAAGAGCAATTTAGGGAATCATTCTGTACACAACCTTTGGGAGAGCGACTCGCACGTGACGTCACAAAAACAAAATTTTAATTTTAATAACTTTATTTTCCTTTCACCGATATTCGTCAAACCATCACTCATATGTTTTTTTTTTCATGTATCTGCTTTTCTTGAAACACAATTTCAGGGTGAACTATCCCTTTAATTGTCACACTCCTCCCCGATTTGCTCTTACTCTCCGTGCTGTGCCATATGTTCCGAATCACTTCTGATACGGTTTTCTTCATCAATTTATTACTAGAAGGGGACAGACACAATCCCTGTATAAATTCTATTTATTCATGTCTAAAATTGTATATATATATATATATACTCATGTAGGATTTCAAAAATATAGTATTATTTTTCGAGGCTTTTGTTTAAATGTTGAAGTGAAAAAAATAAAATAAAATATAAAAATGCCCCAGTATGATAGGTTACATGTCCAATAACATGTTTATCCAGTTTTTACCTGAAGTTTTGTAGTTCTTGCAATAACGTTTTGTCTTCAACATTGTTAAAACTTGCTGTAATGTGAATATGCCCTTTGGAAAATGTGTGTGTGTGTCTGGGGGTGTATGAAGATGCTTGTTTTACAGTTTACATATGTGACTAGATTAATATTTATTTCGGTTGTTTTGGTTTTGTTTACTTTTGCTTTTGCAAAATTACAATGAAAAACCGGAAAAATTGTATTGTTACCAGTGATGGATCGGGGGGGGGGGGGGGGGGGGTAGGGGATAATGGAAGACGTTTTATATCCTCCTTTACTGCTGTCTTCCTTTACGGTTTCAGGCAACTTTTGTTGTGATCCTCGTTTTCACGTTTGACACATTCTTGTCCGCGTAAATGTTGTCAGAAAAAGGAAATTCAGCTAGTGCTAAGCCCTGCCTCCACTATGTAGTTTCATTTGTGTTTTTTGCACGTATTTTCAATCCTTCCATAAACCGATTGATCTTCTTTTTGTCAATGACTCTCTAAATGACACACTTCGTGACCCTCAACTCTTTGTTCTTTCTTTCCCTCTCACTTTCCCAACGTCATGTTCTTCATTTGGTTTGTCTTTTTCCCTTCTATCTATCCAAATGAATTCGTTGTCTTTTGTATTATAATCTTGATTTACATATTAATCTCGCCTAAAAAGTTTAGCTTCACTGAGGGTCCTTTTCCCCCTTGACGTTTAAATGACACATTTTTGTTTTTATTTTTCTATTTAAGTTTTTTATAGTTTTTCTACATAGGACCTAAGACTCGATATGTATACTTTCATTTTATTCAGTTGCATCGCCATTACTGTCATATTGTTTTATTGTATTTCTTCATTATTTCTATTTGTTTCAAGTGGACAAAATACAAATTGGATTCAATTGTTTTTTTGCGAGTGAGCGATCATAATGTAGAAAAGTCAGTTAAAATTAATATTATTGCTGCAATAAATATAGGTTTTCCTGCTTCTAATTTGTTTTAATTTGTAACTCAAAAACATGCATCAAGATTAAGATGTTAAAAGGTGCTGGCAGTGCGGGTCCGTAGCATCGTAATTTTTTATTTTATATCCATTCAAATTGTTCGATTTGTGTTACGTTTTTACGAAATTTAGCTCCATTTTAAACGCGGCATTAATTTGTGACCCCCCAAAAACGTTTCGTATTCATTTGTGGTGATTCATGTTTGAATTTGTAAACATTTTTTTTCCTCGTTTTTTGTGGACATAATGAAGAAAAAAAAGAATATGCAGGGTTAAAGGATTCAACGAGGAAAGTGAACTCGTGTGAATACGGATCTGTTTTTATATAGTTTGTTAACATTCGTGGGTTTATGAATGAACATACATACACATACATATACACTCATACACACATATACAACTCTTTTCATACAATCTTACAAATATATTAACCATTATTTCATATTTTTTCGTGATCGATAAGTTGGTTTGTGTCATATTCCTTGTTCGTCGGCAAAACATACAATGTGGGCTTTACATCATGTATTTATTCTTTTAGAATGTATTGTGTTAACCCTTTCATTTGTTTGTGAACTGTGCTAGAATTTCAGTATTATCTATCATTTCATGTTATGAATATTATGACCCCTATTTGTCATATGAAAGTCCCATTTCTCTATTATTGTAGCACTTTCATATTCTGTTCTTTAAGATTAGGACCAAAGTAAGCTGCATTATGGTTAATTCACGTTTCTACGGATGTCAGGTTGTTTACGCTGAGATTTCTAGGGAAAATTAAAATAGTAACATGACGTACCACCCTTTTTTGGATGAACCAGGCGAGTTTAGGGGACCCAACGTTCCTCTAGGAAATACTCACTCGTTTTATATCCTCTGTAAAAAGACAAGATTTACTGGAGTTGGGTTATAGGAGAATGCTTTAAATCATTAGCGGATGGACTTGTGTTCAATGGAATTCCACGTACCTCCACATAGGAGGATGGACATACACTTTTTAAATAAATGTTTTGGGGAACTAAAAGGTCAGTTCGGAAATGTATTACGTTTGTTTACACACACAAGCACTTTCTCTGAAATGATAGTAACTGTGACGTAGGCTGGAATTTCTGTGAATGAAGAGAAGGACAATAATAGTTTTCTTTGAATTTGGAGAAATGGTGACAGGAAGAACACATGTTGACCAATTAGATTTAATATTTCATACTCCGTCCTCTTTTCTTACACTTTCACTCAATAACAAACAAGTATACACTTCTTCACCAGGTGATTGATACACATTGGAACATTAAGCGTACAGGTAGTACAAAAGAAGGGTGCAATGAGAATCCTATTTTTCCAGATTGATCCAAATATAGATTACATTCAGAACAGCAGGTTGGGAGACCAGAATAGTTCCACACGAAGGGGAAATATGATAACAACTCTCTCTACATGGGAGGAGTGATTCAAACAGTCTTAATCTAGTTGTAGATGGAGAGTCCACTAACTGTCCAAGTACATTAACCATTATTACCCCAGTATAGTTTTGAGTGTTAACGCGTCTAGGAGAGGGAGAGACTACGAGCACATAGTCTTGACAAAACTCAAAGTCTTCTTGGACATGTAGACAACGTCATGAGAACTGGACACGCTGATGACCACGGAGTGATAACTGGACACGCAGAGGATGAACAGAGGAGACGCGATGACGGCGACCGGTATCAGACTCCGACCCAATTAATTAGAGTGCTCCTGCGCGTTTTCCCGTTAAGAAGTAGAAGTACCATACGTACGTGAGCAAATAAAATGTTAAAAGAAAAATAAATGTAAGCATAAAACTAATGTTCTCCAATGGCATTTAGATATGTCGGATTATAGCCTATGTTGTCTTCCTAGATTTCCAAAAGGCTTTTGATACAATTGATCATGCAATATTGGTTGGTAAATTAGAACACTATGGGATAAGAGGCCTGCCTCTTAAGTGGTTTAAAGATGATCTTTTTAGTAGATTTCAATTTGTGAATTATGATGGACATAGTTCTTTACAACAGATGATAACATGTGGTGTTCCTCAGGGCTCCGTGCTGGGACCTACACTGTTTTTGATGTATATTAATGATTTGCCAAATTCAACACAGTACTTCAATTTCAGTCTTTTTGCCGATGATACCAATTTGTTTCATACATTTCCACCAAGATTGAATATGATCGATATGGATGTAGTTAACATGCATCTTGATAATGTGTCCATGTGGTGCAAGGTGAATAAACTTACAGTGAATCTCTTAAAGACTAATTATTTGTTAATACGAGGGAACAGACAATCAGTAGTAACTCAAGGGGTGCTCAAAGTAGCAGGGACTGAAATAGTCCAAGTTGATTTTGCATCGTTTGTAGGAGTTTATATAGATCAACACTTGACTTGGAAACCTCATATTGAAAGGGTTAATAAGTGTATCAGAAAGAAGGTTGGCGTTTTATATAGATTAAGACAGTTTGTGCCAAAGCATATTTTATTATTATTGTATAAGACATTAATCCAACCGCATTTGACATATGGAATTGAGGTTTGGGGAAGTAATTATGAAACGACAATGAAGTGTTTATTACTAAGCCAAAAAATGGCACTAAGAATCATAACCTTTAGTCCAATCAGGACTCATTCAAAACCAATATTTCAGGAGTTAAAATTATTGAGTGTGTATCAACTCCATAAACTATCTATCTGTGTTTTTATGTATCAATTATTGAATGGTAAATTGCCGCATTCCCTAATTCAGTATTGTAGTTTTATAGAACACCAATACGAGACAAGACAAAGGGAAAGTAAGAAGTTGAATGTGCCTAAGGTTAGGACTACACAGGGAAAATTTTCAGTTTCATTCAGAGGCACATGCTTCTGGAATGATTTACCCCTATCCATACGGGAGAAAGCATCAGTGTGTTGCTTTCGTAAAACTCTAATATCTCAAATGTTAATGGAATAATTCGTTGTTGTTGCTTTTTAAACCAGAGTTCTTGCCTTTTTATAAAGATTGTGTTAGATAATCCTTTATCTTTTTATTTAGTTATAGATACCAAAGCACTTATATTTATATTTAATCACAAAATATATTTTATACTAGATGTAGAATAGCTTATTCATTAGCTATGTATTCAACATAGTATTTAGTGCATAGTATGTAGATAGTATGTAGATAGAACATAGCATGTATTCAACATTTCTTCATTATATTGTATTATCATTTGTCTCGTAAAACTCGATATGTTAAATGTTAGTGAAATTAATTGTTTTGAACTTTTAACCAAGGTTCTTGCCTTTCTTGTAAACATTGTGTTTGATAATCCTTAATCATTTTATTTAATAACGATACCAAAGCTTTGTATGTAATCACAGAATATATTTTACACAATATGTTTAATAGCTAGTAGCGTAAGTACGTATTCAACATTTATTCATACTGTATTCTCAATCTTATGTGTATTAATGGTACCAGACCCGATTAGCATTTCATGCTATTTTCTGGTTCCATTTATCCTCTTAATACTTTTGTTAAACTTTCAGTTTCGCAATGTTTTGTAATATATACTTTTTATTTGGATAATAAAACATCAAACTCAAACTCAAACTCAAACTCAATTGTTATGTCTTGTTTTTCCAGACCAGAGTGTTGCTTCAGTGAGAATGTGTGGTGGTTTGTGCAAGGATATTCAGGTCAGTCAACCATTAAAATATTAATGTCTGGATCCTAGCATATTACATACAGACCAGAACAACAAAGGGACTCCCCAACCACTAATGCTATGGCTTACATTCATATCCTTTTAGGTATACTTTACATTTCCATTAGCAATCCATAAGGACCCCCTCCTAGCCCCCCCCCCCCCCCGCCCCCTCCAACTCTTCCTTATCATTCGATCTGCTGGAGGGCAAAGCACCTTTGTGAGAACGTATTGATGTGTCGAATTGTCAGCCGAGATGGCATTTCCATACTCATCATAGCTCATTTGTAACATAAATCTGAATGTAAATTCTCAATTTCAAATGGGACTTGGAATTCTAATAAGAGTTACCTTTGAAAGCCCAAATGGTAAACATGAATCACCAAAGGGCCGATAGGAGAGTGGGTGTTGAATGTAAATCGTACGATTGGCACATTTCCATATCAATGGACATGCCTTGATATTTAAAACAAAGCCAGAGCACCCGCCTGTCTGGAAAGGCAAAGTGGATCGGAAAAAATAAAAATTGAATCACAATTCCGGCCGTCGCGCTTTAACCCCTTCAATACGGGCGATATAAATATTATTTTGAAACATAAAACGTCCAAAACCTACATTAAATATGCTCATAACTTTGTATACTTCATGTAAAACTACCTGCAATTACTTGTAACATCCTCGCATGTTTGTAGACAATGCAAACATATTCCTTAGGCATAATTTGCATAGCCAAGAAATTATTGACAGAGTGATTTTGCCGTTTAAAACACCTGTGGTATTATTTTTACCTATGATGTCACAAAAAGAATCGTGATCTGGAGGATTTCGTGGGGCTCCGCAGTATACCGAGAAAGAGATTAAACATTGTTTTAACATACATGTATATGATAAATATTCATGACATCATCGTAATAATGTGATAGAGAGTGAAAGGAGCGACCCACTTCATAATGCCACTTCTGCACATTTGAAGGCTGTATAATTCTTGTGTCTGTTTTGCAATTGCTGCGGTGAAGCTACAACCCACGCTCTAATTGAAATATAATGGTTCATATACTTCCACTTCTATTTTACAAGGATATCATGGAATCAAAAATATACAGCGGAATCAATATTTTAGCAACATTTGCTTTGCTTTCTTTTCCTTAATCGTGCCTTTTTTGTTATATTAAAGTAATTCATCGAAGAAGTGATATTTGTGATATAATTTATAGTACGTGATATATGAGATTTTACATCATATTTTAAAGTGAAACTACAATCCTCTATATAAATAAAAATCATATTAATCAATGATATAGTTAAGAAATAGAGAGAGTAGTCCTACAAAACGAATGCTAATGCGCCTCTAGATGGCAGCAAGCAAAATTATTCATATAGCTCTATAAACTATGGCCACACGTTATTATTTCCCCATAGACGTTGTAAACAATGAAAATGTAACAAAAAAAAAACATGTGAAAATAGAATCAACATGCTTTCCAAATGTTGTTCACGTGTAGCTTACTGATTTGTCTTTGGCTCATGCAAATTGGAAGGGTAGGTCTTCGGTGCAATTTTTTGGTTAAAAGTGTGAAACTGAGGCTACCATCCGATTGACCTTAAAATCTTGTTTGTGCACCTTCGTTAAGCCCCCACATTTGTATCAAGGGACATAATTTTGTGCCAACCCATTGCACTGTTCGCGAGCAGAACTAGCTACTCTTATGATTATGTGAAAGCAGTTGCTGAAAGATGTTCAAATTATTTTGTATGAATATTCTTTTGAATGATCATGTCAACTTTGCTACGCTTTAGGGACTTTCCCCAAATCGAATTACAAGTGTGCAGCCATACAGAGCTAGTTAATGGACATTTTACTGAACTACTGAACTGAACTGAACTTGATGACAGTGTTTGGTTATGGTCTACGTACCTGAACAATATTTTTGAATATATATTTTTTTCATTACCGTCATTACTTTTTAAGAAGAGTGGTCAAAGAGATTCATTTGACCTGTTTAAACATTTATGAAAGATGCGTTCGCGTATTATGTGTGAGGTTGTTTTTAAGCACATTTCATTGTTGTTGCTATTTGGTGATTTAAGGAGCGTTTCTCAATCACACTCGATTATGTCCACGTCGGCTTCATGGTTGTTAGTTGAACGATACATGGGTGTGCGATATTGTGTGCGTCATTTGTGAGTCGACGACATTGTGAATATTTAGTTTGTTTGCTTAGTTTACTATTTTAGAAGGCACATCGTTAATAATTTTTGTTAGAGATGAATTTATGTTCATAAGATGTATATTGTGATTATTACTGTTGAAATCTTTATTCGCCATTGATACAATTTTGTACTTGTACATATGTAATACACATAAATCCCAGAGAGCAATTTGTGTGACACAGAAGGAGTAAAGGAGGAAGGTGGTAAAGTATGACTTGCACGGTTAATTATATTTGCGAATAATGTTATTTGCGCGAGTTGGTTCCTTTAACAGTCACGTCTGTTCCTCTACTACGCACGGAATCCCGAGCATCACTCGGCCAAAAATCGTTTTGGAACGTTTTTTCAACGATGTTAACAGCATCCACAATGCCGCATGCTCAAGTGAACCCTACCTTCCCCTCTCCAAATATATTCCTTTTGATTTGGCTTTCCGCTAGTTTTTAAAAGTTAGATTATCACTTTTGATGTGTAACTTTAAGCATTGTAAAGTAAACCAATCACACGCAGTGGATATGTATTAGGTTCTTAATTTAATGATATCATTACGCTAACATCTTTGAACAAATAATGTTAATTCACATAAGAGAGCAACAGACGGAACGTTGCTAATCTTTTGACATCATGTGATGTCATATTTGTATTTTTAGAAAAAGAGGCTGCATGTTTTTCATATCATATTCTTAATAAAACGAAAGTACATGTTTTCCACAAATTAATGTGATATACTACTTCAAAATTATGCAGTAATAAGACAATTATTTGAAATAAAACATTGTTTTTACGTATATATAAAATGTTAACCATTTAGCAGTACGCTTGTATTGCAGAAAAGTATGTAAGACCGCAAATTTAAAGGCAAATATGAGGCACTGAGACCATCCTATATTTTAAAAATTTTTTGGATTCAAGTTGTCGACCTCCCCGTGGTGAATCCTGTGAACTGGCGCAAGTCAGGCGAACGACAACAACCAGAGTTAGTAGAACTAACATCAACGAACTTCTTCTACACGATGGACCGTCAGCCACAGCAGACTAGAACCAACCCAGAGCATGTGCCCTTATCAGGGCAGGCACCTACGGATGCCGTACGGGCTAGTATCTCCCTGCTGCAGCTGAACGTAGAGGGCCTAACCAAGGCCAAAATCACCATCATTGAGCACTTGCTGGAGACCAACAAAGTCAGTGTTGTCCTGTTGCAAGAGACCCCTATCAGCGACAGCGCTCGTCTTAAGATCCCTGGATATACCTTAGCAGCTCACACTGAAAGCGACATCCATGGGATCGCCACCTTTGTGCGGAATTCGGCCAAGTGGAAAGCAGTAGCAGCCTCTGCCTCCGACTCTGACCTGGAGTGGACAGCAACCCAGGTGGAAGGTGTGACTGTAATTAATGTCTACAAGCCACCGCAAACTAGACTACTCGAAGACTCCATCCCAACATTTGATCAACCGTGCATGTACGCTGGTGATTTCAACTGCCAGAGTACAACGTGGGGTTACCGCACGACTACCCCAGACGGTTCTGCTCTCGAAGACTGGGCCTCAGCCTCTGGTGTTCACCTTCTGCATGACCCGAAAGAGCCCGACAGCTTTCGCTCTGGTCGCTGGAACACACCATCTAATCCTGACCTAGCCTTTGTCAACCTAAATGGCTCCTCCCCGCACCGTTCAGTTTTGGACCCTTTTCCTAAGTCACAGCATAGACCATCACTCATCATCCCGGAGAACCCTATTGAGCCAATCTCTTCCAGACCCATAACGCGATGGAACTTCAGAAAGGCCAACTGGAATCAGTTCAGAGAACTGGTTGAGTCTGGATCAGACATCCTCCCTCCTCCTACTAACGGGAATTTGGACAATGCCTATTCTGCCTTCTGCAAACTTCTAACCAACTCGGCTTGCCACAGAGCTGACAAACCACCTAGATCAGAAGCGGAGGGAACGCTGGGAAGAGACAGTCCAAGGCATTGACTTTACCCATTCTAGCAGGCTGGCTTGGATGACCCTTAACCGTCTCACTGGCCGCAGCTCCCGTCCCAAGCATTGCCCTGTCACAGCAAACTCCATCGCACACCAGCTGCTAGCTAATGGTAACTTTGAGAATGCAGACAAAGACTATGCCCGGCTTGTCAAACGTGAAACTTCAAGCCTCTGGAATGCCCCTGGCGTAGATGGTTTCCTCTCCAAACCCTTCACATCTGCTGAGCTAGCACTGGTTATCTCCCAACTGAAATGTGGGAAAGCCCAAGGCCCGGATAACATCTTCCCAGAATTCTTAAAGCACTGCGGTCCCAAGAGCCTGGACTGGCTCCGTGAATTCTACTCGACCTGTCTCACTGGGCTGCACATCCCAAAGATCTGGAGGAAATCTACTGTCATAGCCCTCCTGAAACCCAACAAGCCTGCAGAGGATCCCAAGAGCTACACACCAATCTCACTCCTGTGTGTGCCATTCAAACTTCTCGAGAGACTCCTTCTGGCCCGGCTCAACCCAGTGGTCGATCCCCAACTTCCAGATGAGCAAGCAGGCTTCCGTTGTGGCCGGTGTACCACCCACCAGATTGTCAAGCTCACCAATGATATCGAGGAGAGCTTTGAAAAATGCAACAAGGCAGGCGCTGTTCTAGTGGACCTCACTGCAGCTTACGACACAGTGTGGCATCATGGTTTGACACTTAAGCTTCTCCGCACCATCCCAGACCGTCACCTAGTGCGGTTCCTCACAACAATCCTGGCGAACCGTAGCTTCGTAGTCAAGACCAGCGATGGACAAAGTAGCCGAACACGCCGCTTACGGAACGGGGTGCCCCAGGGCTCAGTTCTGTCCCCCATGCTCTTCAATGTGTACATCAGCGACCTACCTTGCACAGCTTCACGACAGTATGGCTACGCAGATGACCTGGCACTGTTGTATACTGATAGGAACTGGAACAAAGTAGAGAGCGCGCTTACAGCAGACATGGGGCTACTCACAGACTACCTCAAGATGTGGAGACTCAAGCTAAGCGTTGCCAAGACTACTGTAACTGCCTTCCATCTCAACACAAAGGAAGCCAAGCGACAATTGACTGTTCATTGTAACGGGACACCCCTACCGAACAATCCCCACCCAACGTACCTCGGAGTAAAACTGGACCGTCAGCTGACGTACAGACAGCACCTCGAAGCCCAACGAGCAAAAGTGTCGGCAAGGAACAACTTGCTGCGTCGCCTGGCTGGTACAGCATGGGGTGCATCCACATCCACCCTTCGCACAGGAGCCCTAGCCCTGGTCTACAGCTCTGCTGAATATGCTGCGCAAGCGTGGTGCAGGAGTACCCACACCAAAAAGCTGGACTGTGCCCTGAATGACACCATGCGGCTCATCACTGGTTGTCTCCGTCCTACACCGACAGATCTCCTCCCAGTCCTCGCTGGAATCGCACCACCAAGGCTACGACGTGAGAGCCTAATGGACAAGCTCACAACCAAATCCCTTGCCGATGCTGAACACCTCCTACACAAAACCACGACTGAATCCCTGAACCTAGGCGGCCAACGCCTCCGATCGCGCCGACCTTTCTCCCGTCATGCAGCTGCCCTCAGCAGATCCGACTTTAGCCTGCTGCAAGAGTGGGAATGGTGCTGGGAAGGGACGGCTCGCCCAAGGCAATTCACTGTCCCCCCTGGCATCAAAGCTCCTGCTGGCTCGGACCTACCTCGGAGGAAGTGGGTCACACTGAACCGGCTACGGACTGGGGTTGGTAGATTCAATGCCAACATGTACCGATGGAAACTCAGGGATTCACCGGCATGCACCTGTGGTGCAGACGAGCAGACGGCAGATCATATCCTGTACCACTGTCCCGACCTCCAACCCCCTGACGGGATGACTGATCTGTCGTGCCCAAAAGACGAACAAGTGAACTGGCTTACGCAGCTCCAAGAAATAGCTTGATGTTCTACTACCTCACACGAAAGAAGATTTTAAAATTCGATACACACCAGACTCCGACACGTATTGACTACGACATGAACAATGTGATTTGTGCAGCAAAGCATGTTTATTGGCGTGGATATGGCATCACAACAATCGTGATTTCAGTACGGGTGATGATCAAAGAAGGGGATGGAAATTCACACTGTTTTTATAAACACGTTTTGTCTTGAAAATTGTGTTGCTTTTTATATCAGTGCTCATTATCACTTGGATTTAAACAAGAATCTCGGCCTTACCATGTAAACATGATTGTGGTTCAAACTTTCAGTAATAATGTTAGTTATTACTGCGTACAGATTGAAGAAAAAGCTTTCTTTAATGATTAATGTCCGTCTATAGAAGCTAAATGTGTATTTCATCGATAATATTTAAATCACTTAACATTGAATCACAATTGGGCATTTATCTCTTCTTTACGAAACAAAAACACTCTGAATTTATTTTCACAAGTAATGTGTATTAAACAGCAGAAATTATACATATATATATATATATATATATATACTTATATATATACATGTTTATATTTTTGTCTCTAATTTGCATATTCATTTGTTGCATTTTCCTTTCCCAACGAAGAGATTTTATTGCTTCGAACCAAAACAAGTCGTTTTCCTACAACAAACAGTGACAAACAATGACAATCACAAATGCATTACTGAATTATATTTACGTGCATTCAAATTAGGCTCTGGACTTGAACTGTAGTCAATGAATGCAAAATATAGCGATTCTGTGTTCTATAACATCTGATTACAATATTCTATTATTGATGATTTATATTTCCAAATGATGGTAACATGTTACACTGCGTACGGTTATACAATACTTGTTTCTTCTCAATCATACCGCAATTCAACGACGTTCCATCTAATCTACGATATATTTTCTTTAACAAGTTTTACGTTGACGCAAGTTTGAAAAATTCATTTCTCTAATTGGGACCATACCGAATGAGTGCAATGGCATTCACACATACGTATATCCAGAGTCTCACAGTTTGACTGTCAAAAGGAACATTCGATTTCATTGACTTATTTGAAGTTGGATACTAGATAACCAGTATTTGATTCAAATATTTTTTGCCTGAAGGGAAATCAAACAGAACGGTTTTCAAAATAAGCCGAAGCTTGGTGTTATGCAGTAACCTTCATGTTAATTACATTGTATAGATGATAAAGTGGATGAGGGACAGAGAAATTGAGAGAGAGAGAAAGAGAGAGAGAGAGAGAGACGGAGAGAGAGGGAGAGAATAAAATGCTTGAAAAGATAATTCTCCCAAATATTAACTGCGCTATGAACATCGATAGCATTATGAACATAGTGCCAAGGCTGAGAAGTTAACTGCTCGATAAACTTATTTGTACAAATATCTGTTATTTTTTTATTTTGATAAAACTTACAATTCGAGGAACATTAATAGTATGATAATACTTCCAAAGAAAGAAACAAAAATAGTTGTCACTAATATCCGTGTGAATAATACAGTGAGATCTAACCATGTCTAATATATTAGTTAGAATGCGATCTAATAGGCTGGCTGAATCACAACATACTCAAGTATAAACACTCGTATTGATGTGGAATAAAGAATAGATACTGTTGACTTGATTCAAACGCTTTGTATCATTAATTAAGGATAGCTTTTTGAAATCACATTTTTTTTTACATCTCCAAAAGTGAGATCATGATGAAAACTATCCAGAGATATAACCAATTTATTAAAGTATGCGAATACTCCAATTGTATTGTCAGCAGGTCGATACCATGATAAAAAGATGAGTTGTTAACCGTGACCGCTTGAAATCAATAAAGGTATTGCTTCCAACCATGTGAGACATGTATGCTGTAATATTAAAAAAATCAGATTATTCCTGACATATATTGCCCCACCTCCCCCATTCATATTCCTTTTTTACGTACTGAATGGAAATTATGAATATTAATTTCTTTGTCGAGCACTGATTTACCAAGCCACGTCCTATTGACATACTTAACTACAAACGTGTTGATATAGTTCAGGAAGATTTGTGAGCAGGCTTCGAATGTTTAAACGTAAAACCTTTAAACCGTTTTGTTGAAGCTGATCAGATAGTTTATCGGAAAGTTATTTCCAACTGCATCGTTGACGTTGAGTGTTTGAAAACTTCTAAAGTGATGGGGGCCTGCCAGGAATCACTTTGTGTCAGTAACGCAGGTAGGTGCATAACTATATATTTTGTGCATTCCCAATTGAAAACATGATGAAATGGATTATCACGGTCCTTCCTACTCATACTGACACAAGAAATGTGGTCCCATTCGTGACAGGTTGTACATCGTATCCTTTGATTATGCTTTACTGCTTTGTTACAAATAACGCAATCGAAACCCTTCACCATACTCAACAGACTAAAACAAAACAAAGCAAAACAACAACAAAAATATTAAATGAACAATTAGAAATGCCAATACAAATGCAAATTGCACCAAATTCAATATGGACATATAAAAATGATTATACAGTGAAAAGCAGGAGCAGGTAAAATATATTTAAAAAAGTTGTGATGTATATGTACATACGTGCACTAAGAAACTTCGTAATTTAAATATTTTAAAAAGAACCTCCGTCAATGAATAAATTAAAGCTCTGAAGAACTGTTACCTTTAAAATGTGATTAATATTTGTTTTGCTGAGACTGGAGGACAACATATATATGACATTCCTTTTAGTAATTTAAAGTGGGAAAATAACATCATAATAACATCATTGGAACACTTAGATCCTATGTACCATATCCGTGTTCCAGCTTCTAAATCAGAGGACTGTCCCTAAGTCGCAAATTTTGTTGTGTTGTTTTTAATTCCGTTAATAATATATACACTGATCTGATCTTCGTAGTTAAAACTATAGGCACAAGGTCATATAAAACCCATGATATTATCACAAGGCCTTAACCGAGGGATTTTAACCTTGTTTTAAGATCACGGCGAGCCTATAGTTAAAGTACCTTCCAAATATCATGACATTGTATGTTTTGTCATACTGAACACTGTAAATGATAGATAAAACAAAAAAATGAGACCACATTCATGATACATGATATTTTCACACAAAATGGCTCTTATTAACTATCAACTGGGGCGGGCTAATTTTAAGACTACACGCATCGCATTTCTCCCGCGTGGACTATTAACATTGTACCTGCGTGCCCAAGGCGCACAGACAACGATTGTGTCGTCATGCCGCAATGGCGATGGTGGCGTCCCTGCGACCATTTAGATTTAGCATGCGCATTCATCGCACGAGTTGTTCGGCACTATATTTCACTTAATATTTATACAAATGTACACATCAGGTAAAAACATCTGACATCTGTTCAACGTTACGCAACGAGAAATCGTTATCAAAGCCACATTTGATTGATAAACAAAGTTGTCATTATAATTTATATATCACTCACACCAACTTCACACTTCAGATAAAACCAAGATCCGGCAAGAAAACTTCATAGTAAATAAAACGAAGAAGGAAAATCAAAGAACAAAATATATACATATGTAATCAGTAATAGAGTGACAATTACGCAGTAAATACTACTTACGTTTAAATATATATATATTTTACCATGGAGTAAGGTCGTAACTGAATATTGAACGAACACTGTAGTGCGTTCACGCTATGATTTCATTAACCTAAAAAAACTCCATTATATTCATACATATTTTATTCATCATGAAACATAATCAAATCCCCTAGAATATATTCTACGTGTATTAATATGCTTCGTGGTACACACATTAGAGTGCAACAAAAAATTTCGAAGTATCTGGCTTGTGCATTGCACGATAGCGTATGGTCTTGCTTTGATCGAGATCAGGCAATATCTAGCTTGTGCATTGCATGAACGCTGCTCTACTGTGGTATACATCAGATAAGTTTTAGTTAGGCTTCGCTTTACTTGTCATGAATTCATTGTACATAAATGAGCATCTATAAGCACCGTGTATCTACAGAGTGAGTCAGAAAAAATGTCCCACTTTTGTAAAGTTGAATTGTTTAAAATAAGAATATTTAATCATTAGTTTCATGATATGTCTTGATAGAGGTAAGGGGTGTATTACAGAACGTTCGTCGTAATTATATACAAGTCTTTTAAAAATAAATGACTTGCAAATCGTTCACAGTGTACGAAGGTGGGCTTAAGCGATGTGACATATTATAAACCACTCTGCAACAAAGTAACGTTGCTGAAGTCATTTAATTTTGACATTTTGTTTTCTATTGATTGGAAAGTTGTATAGATTATTGTCGTATCGAGAATGCACAACCAGTGGTGCCCCTTAATTGTAAGCTGTGAACTGCGATATTTCAAGCGTGCAATTTAAAGAACCTACTCAAATTTGTCCTAGTTCACATAATACCTGATGAGCTGAAGCTTCGTTATGACATAGTTGCGACTGCGGGGGATAGCCAAGATGATGATGATAGGAATGATGGGGATGATGATGACATTGATGACATTGATGACGATAGTGTAGTTGAGACCTTTCCAAACTGCCCCAGGACTATTAGTCGAGTAAGAATTAACGAAATCCTCCGTTGATCCAATATCTTTTTGCAGAAACAAAACACAAAACATGAATTTAAAACAAATTACAGTCTGGTGACGTACGCCTTTGTCCGTGGCAACGGAAACCCCAAATGCAAATATGTGGGTTAAACAGAAGCGTACACAATTTTGGAATTGTATCTAAGTCTACCACATATTCATGAACCTGTATTGCTGGTGAACGTATAGGAAGTATTGTATTTGTGTTAAAAGACCAATTCGTAGATAGGCCTATATAGGTTGAACAATGAACTGGATTAAAAATTAAAAGAATTATTACGTTTTTTTTTTATAAATGTTTCATACAGTGCAGCGCCCTTAACAAATAAATAATAAATATTTTTTTTTAATCGTGTATTTGTAGACACCCACAAGAAGGAAACAATTTTCAAATCATGGATCTCAGTTATTTCCCGTTTATGAATTAGTTCTCAAAACGTGTTAGCTAAGGACTCAATTAACTTTTTTGGCCAGATTGTTTTAAATGTCTGGTCATTTCGATTCATAATAAGGTTTAACTGCCAAAGAAGAATCGGTGAGCTGTTAATGTTGTAGCCCGTTGCCATGGAAGTTACAAGTACTGGAAAATCACGCGTTTTTAGCGGTGCCACTCACTAACATCGTTTTTCAGCAACACTGTTTCGTTTCAGTCAGGAATTTATTGGCTTCACTCATCAATGATGAGAGAATACGCCATTTTAGGAAAGAGAACAGTGAGAAAACAAATGGGTCAATAGAGAAAATTGGTACGTGAAGGAACAAACGAAGAGGTAATAACATATTGAAAAGAAATTCGTTTAAAGCAAACTGGCAGAAATAACCAAATTGATAGATCTCAAATAAACTACCACTGTTACGCATGCGATGTGCAGTGATTTCATTCTTGCACACCAATAAAGCGGATTCAGTGGGAAACCAAAGTGGAACGAGAGAACGGTTGGCGGAGATGATTTATATGACGAGTTGGATATGAGTGCAATGAAGAATTTGATTGGAACATATGAAGGAAAGCAGAGGGAAGAATGACCTTATTAAGTTTACACATGAACAATAAAGTATTTACTTTTACTAGATCAAGAACAGGAAGGGCTCTTACTTTTATAAATAGAGGAGAACTTAGACTATTATAACTGCTGCTAATAATACAACGTATTGCCCGCTTCTGTTCAATGTGTAGTTTATTCAATTTTGAATTATATGTATTGCCCCATATTACATTACAATAGCTAAAATGCGGCACTACTATGGAATTATAAATGTGCAATAATATTTTTAAAGGTAAGAAGTTATCAAGTTTCAATAGCCTCAGACTACCCCTATTTTCTTTTAAAAAATGAAAACAAATACAGGAACAAGAAAGAAATAAGTCGATTTATTTGTATTGTATTGATGGAGGACAATATGGACGTAGGGGTGTATTACAGAACGTTCGTCGTAATTATATACAAGTCTTTTAAAAATAAATGACTTGCAAATCGTTCACAGTGTACGGAGGTGGGCTTAAGCGATGTGACATATTATAAACCACTCTGCAACAAAGTAACGTTGCTGAAGTCATTTAATTTTGACATTTTGTTTTCTATTGATTGGAAAGTTGTATAGATTATTGTCGTATCGAGAATGCACAACCAGTGGTGCCCCTTAATTGTAAGCTGTGAACTGCGATATTTCAAGCGTGCAATTTAAAGAACCTACTCAAATTTGTCCTAGTTCACATAATACCTGATGAGCTGAAGCTTCGTTATGACATAGTTGCGACTGCGGGGGATAGCCAAGATGATGATGATAGGAATGATGGGGATGATGATGACATTGATGACATTGATGACGATAGTGTAGTTGAGACCTTTCCAAACTGTCCCAGGACTATTAGTCGAGTAAGAATTAACGAAATCCTCCGTTGATCCAATATCTTTTTGCATAAACAAAACACAAAACATGAATTTAAAACAAATTACAGTCTGGTGACGTACGCCTTTGTCCGTGGCAACGGAAACCCCAAATGCAAATATGTGGGTTAAACAGAAGCGTACACAATTTTGGAATTGTATCTAAGTCTACCACATATTCATGAACCTGTATTGCTGGTGAACGTATAGGAAGTATTGTATTTGTGTTAAAAGACCAATTCGTAGATAGGCCTATATAGGTTGAACAATGAACTGGATTAAAAATTAAAAGAATTATTACGTTTTTTTTTTATAAATGTTTCATACAGTGCAGCGCCCTTAACAAATAAATAATAAATATTTTTTTTTAATCGTGTATTTGTAGACACCCACAAGAAGGAAACAATTTTCAAATCATGGATCTCAGTTATTTCCCGTTTATGAATTAGTTCTCAAAACGTGTTAGCTAAGGACTCAATTAACTTTTTTGGCCAGATTGTTTTAAATGTCTGGTCATTTCGATTCATAATAAGGTTTAACTGCCAAAGAAGAATCGGTGAGCTGTTAATGTTGTAGCCCGTTGCCATGGAAGTTACAAGTACTGGAAAATCACGCGTTTTTAGCGGTGCCACTCACTAACATCGTTTTTCAGCAACACTGTTTCGTTTCAGTCAGGAATTTATTGGCTTCACTCATCAATGATGAGAGAATACGCCATTTTAGGAAAGAGAACAGTGAGAAAACAAATGGGTCAATAGAGAAAATTGGTACGTGAAGGAACAAACGAAGAGGTAATAACATATTGAAAAGAAATTCGTTTAAAGCAAACTGGGAGAAATAACCAAATTGATAGATCTCAAATAAACTACCACTGTTACGCAAGCGATGTGCAGTGATTAGATTTATATTCATGTTCAGAGTAACATGCCAGGCTTAGCTTTAGTGCAATTTACGCAGTGTCATTATGTGAAGGAACACGAAAGATAAATAACGTTTTGAAATTTCACATATGTATGCGCATAGACAGTTGAGTTTCTAACCATTGCAATACACATACGCACATGACTGGACCATTCATGTATAGGGATATAGGTATAAAGTGATTTATATTTACACTCTTTAAAAATAATTTGAAGTCAAATGATGGGGCAAGTTTTGGGGAGCAGGTTTCGTGACAATTCATTATTCGAATGTAAAATTAGATTTTCACTTTTTGACAAATCAGGACTTAAATCATGAGTATCAGATGATCAATTCATAACACAACAATAATCTGATACAGAAAGTGTGGTCCTGATTTGTCAATAACTTTTCATTTCATTTATTCAACCATTATAAAAACGAAACAACAAAAATACAAAACATTTACAAACATAAAATAATGGTATGGACCCCTTGAAAGCAAATCTGCTTATGGGCGTGGCCCTTAACAAAACACAATACATGCATAGTGATAAACAATAAACATTTAAAGGAAATAAAACAAATAGATTAATTTGCATAATCACACACAACACGCACACACACACTCATTCATGCGACAAAGCGAGAGGGGAAGAGGAGAAGAGAGAAAAGACCAGGGGAAGAAAGAAAAAAGAACGAAGAAAAGAGGTACATCGTAAGGGAACTATTGAACAATAGATAACATGTTTTTAAATACAGATTGTTTGAGAAGAAATTTAAACCGTGTGATGGTTGAACTAGATTTTATATTATTATCAAGAGAATTCCGTTCTTGCACACCAATAAAGCGGATTCAGTGGGAAACCAAAGTGGAACGAGAGAACGGTTGGCGGAGAACAAAATAATCAACAAAATAAGAAAACTAATATTACGACTGAGACAGAAGCATGGCAGTAGCCTGACAAAAAATAACAGTCAAAGTCTGTATGGCACAAGCCAGCACATACAGTCCCGCTCAATTCCGGATTCCTGCTATCGTGATGATAGTGAAAAACTGCTACTGGCAAACCTCTGCCCATAGCGGTCGCGTACGGATAGACAATGGCACTGTGCGAATCCTAGAATTTTTAGAGCCGCTTTGTTCGAAAGGCTGGCAATTTACATGACGTCAGGTTTTGCGTATCTACACACGCACCGCGTTACCCTCCGCCCCCATTTCACCCTCTCCATCCTTCTCTCTTCCTGGCCACGTTCCCCGAACCCTCCTGCTCTCCCGTATTTTAGAAAATTTGCATTGAATTAGGAAGACGTCGAGCGTGTGAACAAGAAAGGCACTTTTGCATGAATCGTGTTAGTATCATTATGACCAAGGATGTACCCCTTGATATGACAATTGATAGATTCAAAGTAAGACAATTCGCATTATGACACAGTTTGCACCTGATGGCGACGTTGTGTTGGGGGAAACTGTGTATTGAGTGGATAGTAGGGTCTCATACCCGCAAGTTCTCCATCTCTCGAGGATGTTGAATTTGGAGTCACTGAGGGTTGGTGTCTGGGGGGAGAAAGAGCGGCAAAAAGGCAGGCGTTGACGGTCCAGATGAGAGTTGTGAACAAGGTCGTGTAGGGGATGCTCGGTGTTTAGCGAGGCCTTGTTCACCAGTCTGTATGTGTGGAGTTCTCTACGAATTGCGACGCCAGCTTGCACTGGCAAAAGTTAAGATGGTGCGGACACTATGATAGGACGGTGTATTCTGCAGCGCTGAAGACTAACGCTAGGAAACTGCGACTGGACTGTCCATCACTTGAACTTTTTCTACTCTTCAAATGACTGATGGCAGTAGTGAGCTCTTCGCCTGAAAAGAGTGTCGATAGATGACCATCAACTCCTGGGGCTTGCCATAATCTGGTAGTCCCTTGCTTGATGGAGCGAGTGAAGCCTGGTTGGCATTTTTGTAGTGGCCATTTGCAAGGAGCTGCTCAACAATTGAGTTGGCTGTCACCGAGTACTGAGAAGGTATGGAGCTTCTGCCAGTCAGGCGGTTGGAAGTTTTCCAAACCTGCCTGCTGGAGTGAGTGAAGTAAATTCCTTCGACGGTCTCCTCCGTCTCTGCGTTTTTTGTCTAGGCATTCTGTCAGATGTGATGCCTTGTTGGCTGCCTCTTCACCAGGTTCAGCCTGCAGGAATTTGTAGTATTGAGCAGCAAACTCGTCCTATGTGAAGATGTAGCGTCGACGGAAACCGCGTGGGATGGCACTCTTGGCTGCCCCGGTGAGGACTTTACCGAGGGATGAGTTTGCATAGTCCAGGTTAGAAGAGTTTGGTTTGGGTATACTGTCTTTCCCTGAATCCACAAGGTGTGTGAACTTACCCCACTTAGCCTAGCGGAAGTTCAACCTCTTCATCGGCTTGGTAGGGACAGGTTCTATTGGGCTGTCTGGAATTATCACTGATGGCCTGTTTTGTGATCTGGGGAAAGGGTCCAGGATGATGCGGTGGGGCGAGGGACCGTTCAAGTTTGAAAAGCCGGGCCTGGGTTTGAGGTCGTGTTCCACCTGCCAGAGTGGAAGCTGTCTGGTTCTTGTGGACCATGAAGAAGTTGCACAGCAGTTGCTGATGCTCAATCCTCGAGAGTGGCACCATCTGGGTTGGTTGAGGTATATCTCCAAGTAGTACTACGAGATTTGAATCTCCCGTTTAGATACAGGGTGGTTCGAAAGCAGGGATGGGGTTTGCCTGGAGCTGAGATGTAGGGGGCTTGTAGATGTTAATGGTAGTGACACATTCGACTTTTGGGGGGTGCCTATCCCCGGCTTGAATCTAGGAAGGAAACAGCCATTGCTTTCCACTTTGCTGAATTATTTTTAAATTATGGTAGCAATCCCTTTGATGTCGCTCTCGGTGTGTGAAGTCACGATGTAGCCAGTGATCTTTAGGCAGGAAGAGTCTGTTTCATAAATCTCTTGTAGGAGGACTGCGGTGGCTTTGTGTGTCTCCAAGATGTGCTCGATGATGGTGATCTTGGCCTTGGTAAGGCCTTCCACGTTCAGCTGCAGTACGGTGGTGTCGTCCCGTATGACCTGGGAAAATCTATAAATCACTAATACAGAGCGGAATTTCGTTGGGTAATTAAAAGTATGCTAACGTTATGATTTTAATGTTCATATCAAATGTGTATTGGGGGGTATGGTAGAGCATATCCCGAGTGCAAATGTCCCGACATATACAATGAATAGGCCTATCTGTGCTTATTGCAGCATTTTGGAGTGCCATTTCGTCGGCACAAATTAAATTCAGGTGTGCCGACATAATCCCTCCCGCACGGTGCCTATAGGAATTTCTTTCATATCATCAAAAATAATATGTTTATGTGCAACATACTTTCTTTCTTTTTTTTTTTATCTTGGCAAGCCTTTCAACTTTATTGGTTAACATTCCTTGGTAAAACTCATGAATTGCTCGCCACGTATCTATGACTCATTTAATGTGCATTTCTATGGCCGTCTTTTCTCGAATGTACCTCGGACCGTTCGAGACTTATGCTTGCGAGAAAATTTACAACGTTTACAGCAACCTCAATTTGCAAGTATGCAACGCCAAGGCACTCTAATTGCATGGCTGGCCAGGTCATCATCCGCAACTTAAAGAGCTTGATATGAGTGTCAGCGCCAATTGTTGTGACTCTACAGACTTAACGCTTACACATTACACACGCGTGCTTCTCTTGCATGCTACGAATATAAGTCGTGTGCGCGATTCTAATTTTTGTACCTACACGGCACTGGTACCAACAGGGCTAGCGTGTCATAAGTCAGGTTGTATCATGGGCCAATAGTAGGAAGGAAAAGAGAGAGCATTTGCCCAAGGTTCTTGTCTAGGCGTAACATAGCGAAATTTGCAGCATGTACACTAACCATAACCTACAGTTAGGAAACAACGTTAAAACACATCTGAGTGCCATGGCTCGCCAAACAATTTTACACACCTTAATGAGAATACCAGGAGTACTAGCGCCAGGCGGCGCAGTTTGGGCCCACAGTTGGGTCATTGGTAGGATGTCCGACTGGGTCAAGTGCAGCTTCCAATGCACCTCACCATGAAGAGAACCGACCTATTTCAGTGAGGTGACGTACAAGAGCGCTGTACTAGCCTACTGTTTACTTTCACAGTATCCTCTTAGAAGCCTCACCTTGGATTTCAGTGCAAGTTGGAGTAGAATCATTCCAGACTGGATGATAGGTTGATATACCATCTCCACACTGCAGTCTGGGGGCCCCTGTCAAGTTGTACCCGTCTTCACAAGAGATGCTGACGATGGATCCGAGCCACGTGATGCTCGGCTCTACTGTCCCATGTGGTATTTCCAAGGGCTCACAAAAACCTGTCGAGGCTGTAGACAGGTTAAATGGAAATGAGGGAAGATCAAAGCAAAGCAAATCAAATTACTTCTTATTGCGTTTTGCCTCCGACGCACATCATGTAATATTTAATTTGAAACGTCCAGTTTTTGGCTATGAACAAATTCAAGGTGCCATCTTTTATGTTTTAAAATATATGAAACAACCATTCCGCACTAGTGGTTCAAGTTAAAATGATAAGGAAAGCAGTGGTGAAGCTTCTGCCGATGATATCATTGTGATTTTTGTGATTATTATGATTGGACATATTTTCTATTCATTTCAACGACAGTATGAACTCAAAAAATGAACTGTAGGTTTTGGCTTAATTTTGGTATAATCAAGATGATACTTTTTTTGTTCATGTTTTGCCATTACGTCATGGATGTGACTCTATACCGTGTGTCCCCCCAAAAAACTATACTTTTGAAATGGCTGCCCAATAAATATTTAATTCTGGGGAGAATTATTGATTTGTATGGAAAGCTTATGGTCTCAACTTTGATCTGATACCAAAATGTCCAAATATAATTCTTGCTTGAATTAGCACTGCTCACTTTTGTAAAAGGTATGAAAATTAGGCTGCGCAGGAATTAGCCTTCCAATTTAGTGAGAGGTTGAACATTGATTATTCAATCGAATATTCAATTATGGATTGTCGAAAAAAAAAGAATGTCAAAGATGCCGTCAATTTATCTTTAGGTCAATGGATAACCTGATAAAAAAGGCAGCCAGTAGCTGAGACATTCCTTTTCTTTTCTTTTTATATGTATTTGAATAATGAATAGAGTGAGCAGTGCTCATCCAGGCAAGAATTATAGACATTTTGGTGTCAGATGAAAGTTGAGACCATAGGCTATCCATACATTTAAATTATTCTCCCCAGAATGAAATATATATACCAACGTATGAAATTCAGGAACTTTGGTCGGCTGATAGTAGTTTAGACTGCTTTACACTCCTTTAGTCTCTTTTTTTCTGATGTGGCAGATAAATGTTAGTCAAATATTTATCCCACATCCATTCTGATACTGTTACCGACGAAAAATCCACACTATTTACAGTTTAAGAATGTTGAATTACTCACTGATGTAGACTCGTCTCCAAAGTTGAGTTATATCCTCTGGCTGATCACACTTGTCATTATCACAAGTGAGATCAGCCAAACCGACAGTAGTCGCTGATGTACATAAGCATCTCCCTCCTCTTATTGCAGCAATTGCATCCGGGTTCACAGGTTGACAGGATGAAACGCAATCAGAGATCGACTCAGAGGTGAATTCGTCGTTGAGCGCATTGGCCTCAAACTCATAGCATCCGATATAACCTGGCTCTAGTTGGAAAATGAGAACAATCATTGTCATTCGTTAATTATCAACATTGCCTCTTCAGTGTGGTCTAGAAAGGGCATAACATTCTTACCAGATAACGAATTAGGGTTTACTGTTTTGGTGTGGAAACTTAGAAAAGCAACATTTTAGTCATTTAAGTAATGTTAACTTTTCTATTTATATACATTATATATACGTTTATTATAACGTATATGCCTGTACATGTATTTACTATTCAGTATTCCACAGAACCACGCGGACGAAGAAAGGTGTAGAATCACACGCATAAAAAAATTACATTTCTTTAAAGTTCGACGATTAAGAAAGTAATAACGTTATATTTTACATCTTGCTTACGTCATCGAACTCGTGTTAGAGCCTAAATATCACAAAAGGTTAACAACATACTTACTGTGGCATTTCACGCGTAGACCATTATGAGATTGGCATTTTCCATGGGACACAGAACAGTCATCAATGCGGTAGGACTTTTCTCCTGGAATGTACAGACCTCTCATCAAAAATGATATATTTGGTGATGACTTAAATATAAATTTAATTTGATCTAGTACATATCAATCGTACATACAGATATTGCTCAAATTGTTCAAACAATTGTTCTAACTTTAAATGGTATTTAAAGTCCATTTTATAAATGCCCCAATTCATTTATAATATATTATGTACTTGATTATTTGAGTTAAAAACTAGGGCATTTTTAGATACAAAATGAGAACCGTCCATCTAATTTCCGTATTCTTTCTCCAGTTCTTCCTGACGAATGTCACAATTGTATCGGTATCGTGATATGTACGTCAAATGTGATACGTCTGGAGTAAGGATAAAATCAAGATAACACTCACTAAATTCCATTCTAAATTCCAGATTCTCCTTTTCCCTAATCCCTCCTCACGAATGTCACAATTGTATAATGAAAGGATCATCACTGACACTGTCGGCATATTCGATATTATGATATATACTTCAAATGTGATACGTCCGGTGTAAGGATGATATCAAGATAACACTCACTACATTGTGGAGCCTTGACACAGTTCCTCCCTGCACATGCACCATTCTCTAAGAACGTCCCTTCTACTGCAGGATAACCAAGTTGTCTACAGATCACAAGAGCGAACTCCTCCTCGAAGTCATCGTCACAAACCCTTGTCCAGTTTCTGCCCATCCGTGAAAGCTCCACCAATCCTTTCTCCGGGAGGTCACTGTCGACCAGCCGGACCTGCATAACAGAGGCTAGACCAGGCAGGAAGAAACCATGGTTCAGTTGAGTAATAATTATCAACTCATACAAATCGTCATTTATATCGTTATCAGCTATTCCACCGTGTCTCGCGTGACATATTAATAAAAATAGCACTTTAAATATTCTGCCGGATCTATATGAACTGCATATCCCTTAATGCTAAATATGTTACTCATTGCGGATAAATGGCTGCTGATAATCGTTTATCTCCCAATGTAAGGTAAACGGAATCGAAAAAATGACGTTTCTTGCGCCGCTGTAACACTTCGTCAGGTGTGATACAAAATTGTAGTAAGTAGGGGTTTAAATACCCTAAGGTCAGTTCAGCGCACTAACTGAAATGTGCTCCTAAATGGTCCAATACTAATAGCCGGCGTATCCGGGTACTTGATCAACAATAGACCGTTGATGCGCTTCGCATTGACCGGCGGTAACAAGTTACCGGCAAAGGACAAAAAGGACAAATCCACAGGCCGGTAATTACGGGTAACCAACAAGTCCAAGGGTCGCTAATAGCAGCACATTGTTGGGCGGTAAGAAAGGCTGGCTTTAGACTATAGGTTTTCCCTGCCGAATTCGTCAAAACAGCAATCAATTTCATCAACATGCATTCATGTTCGGGAAATTTTGACCCACTTGTCACTCCCGCGCTTCAATTTCAAACTTTTTTCATTCAATTTCATTTTTGTTTCACTTAATTTTCTAGTTTTTACATTCAATTTCGAAATTCGTAATTCGTAATTATCGCCGAATTGCGTATTCATTTTCGCCTATGGGCAACCTATTTCGCATTTTGGTCATTCAATTAAAAAAAAAAAAATCACATCCTTTCTTTTTGGACCGGTGAGGCTTTTTTTTTTTTTTTTTTTTTTTTTTTTGGGGGGGGGGGGGACGTCGATCCTTTTCTGTAATTTCACATCATATGTTATTATTTTACTCATGAATATTATTTCATTCCTTTTCTTTTTCTTTAGATGTGTTTCATCTCTAATTTCATAGTTTTTATTTCATGATCATCATATTTTTCTTTTGATATTCTTTGTATTTCATTTTTTATACGTTGCTTCATACTGTTTATTTTCGGGGGTTTATATGATGGATATCATTGTTTTCATTTGATCTTTAAGAATAGATGTATTGTCTTTTTTTTATCTGTTTTGTTACATTTTCATCTTTTACATCACTCTTCATATACTCTCTTGTTTTCATCATGGTAAATGTTGTGCACTGCTTCATCCGTCGATTTCCTGGCGATTCAGGCATCTAGGCATATTATGTTTGAGAATTTTTGTTCTACTGGGTGCATTTGCAGGGGTTATGATGTCGATGCACTGCACTGCAACCTCTCTCGGATGGTGCAGACCCTGTATGTATAGCTTGCGGTTGAACTTATAGGAAAAGTCAGGAATAGCCCACCTTCTCTGACGACTGTTATCGGTGTATTGAGAGCTACAAGCTAATGAATCACATCACCTTTCATCATGCGAAACTGTGCATATAATTATTCTAACAGAAGTACACAAATTGACAAATTAGCGTAAGATGAAAACCACTGCACAAATGTCAAAAATGTATGCCTGTTCACTAAATTGAATAACCGAATTCTTATTGCAGACTGCCCGGCGCGAATTTGAATGCTCCTTGCACGTTTTTGGAATTGAAAGCCCGTTCTACATTTTTGTATGACAAAAGTATGAAATCGCATGCTCCTAAAATAAAATTGAACGACAAATTTTGCTTTTTGAATGATGATCTACACCGTCATTCAATTTCGTTCTAAATTGAATGAACCTATAGTTAATTCGGCTGCTGAGTTTACGAAATTGGGCGGGAAAACCTATAATAACGGGCTACTAAGGCGTATCGAAAGGCGGTCGAGTGTCATGGCGGGGAGTGTCATGGCGGCGTATCGTGCGAATCCAAAAATCGGGGATATCGACCCCGTTGTCTCGATTGAAATTGTTGGGATTGAGACGGATTGCATATCCCTTGTTCACTTTTTATCATTTGATAATGGTATTGGGGAAAAGACTTTAGTACAACACAATATGATTTTCTTAGTGTGACTCGCGTGAGATTCCTTGACGTCTCCTCATACTTTTGTAAATTTCTGTTGAGATACGGGTAATATTAACCTCAAACTTCAGAAACAAAAGGTGATGCCATTCAACATTATGTGCCTGATTGGTTCGGAATAATATTGTCTCGATAATAAATGATGGCCTCCTCAATTTGTGACTCGCTTGACATAGTTCAGTCTAGCTTTTTATAAAAATTAATATGAATGAGTGATGGGTAATATGGCATGACATTAAATAGTTTTGAAGTCGAACAAATCGAGATACCACAGTAATTTTATCAATTGTCAACACATCTTATCAGAGTTTGGCTTAATTTCTGTTCTGAATATACTCACCAACATTTTAATTTGAAACTTGTTGCAAATGTCATTTCATTATTAGATTGTTTACCTAACTTGAAGCGTGACTCGTATGACATGGCTCCAAAGTTAAGTCACATGACATATACTAAGAAGCAGAAATACATATTTTGTCATGTTCTGATGTAGTATACATATTACACTAGCCATTGCTTTCAAACTTTTTCTTTTTCTAGCAAACTAAAAAATGCTTTCTTAGTGTGACTCGCGTGACAGTTTCCTAGACAACGTTTAAGTCTAACTATCCAGATAATCCGGCTTACAAATTTGATAAACAGCTTAATAACACATTATACTGAAGCTAAATATGACAGCTAACTGAACAGCCGCTGCGATATTTGCCTATGGACATTTTACATGTATCTTAGGGCATTTCCTGAACTTTTTTGGAGTAATGAATTTCATCCGTATTGTACAAGCTGTAGAAAAATACAAGGATTAGGCCATATGTATGGAATTTTGGATTTAGACCATTTCATGATCCCATTTGCCAAATATAATAATTTTACGTGAAATATCTAAAATCTAAATTTTGAGGGAGACGTTGACAATAACATGGGATGGCTGTTATGCACGATTATTGTATCACTTACCTTAATTGATTCAATTGGAAATAAAGAGTTTATAGCATAAAACTGCCCTGGATATTATGACCTATTGCAAATAATGGGTCAATTTCAATCTGCCAGTATATATTGATTTCAAAGCTAAGCAAAGTTGACATGGCGAAAAATATAAAAATATATAGTCAATAACAAAAGTTTAGACAAATACCAACCATTCCCTATCGTGCCTATACATGTACTTGGGCTAGGTTGTATGGATATTCCGAGACCTTGCGTCACTCACGTTGCAGGCCATTTATTCGCACATTGAACTGCATATCCGATGAGAAACTGTGCAATTAGTTTCAGAACTTGACTTTGGCTACTCACATGTTTGTTCATAGCAGGATATCGTCAACTTAAATCCCTTCCTTTGCCCAAATTTTGATGAAGTAAATAAGATGGTGAGGCGATTTCCTTGCGACAGGTACTGCGGTGAATCTGTCTTTACACCAGTGTAAACGTCATTATTCAGCTTATTGAAGGGATCCAGAATTAATAGCCTGTCCCAAAGTTTCTCAACATTGACATCGTTGAATCTGACGAGAATTCGTCGATTTGGAAGAGTTGAAATGTTCCATTCGATATTTGCATTATTGGGATAGTTCCCCGGGAATGCAGGCGATGTGATTGTTGCTCCATCGTCACAATCCAGAGTCCAGTTGTCTGTAATGGGCAAAAGTGCATTACGATAAATATAGTTTTAATTTACTGTCATTGCCTGAACTTTAGTGATTCATAACACTGACATTACCGAAATTATCATCATTCATCAGTGGCGAACCTTGTCAAAATTGTTAAAAGAGATGTAGCGTTGTGGGGCTATTGTATGTCCTAAACCATTTAGTACATGTATTACGTTATGCTCAGATCAAAGAACGAATCATCGAAAAGAGCAGTATCAGACACGTTTGAAGAGCGTAATAGGCTGATGTCATGTGGATAACGTTCAACTTTCAATGAATTTAGATATCAACAAATTCTAGTATTTTAGTATTTTAGTATTTTAGTATTTTTAGTATTTTTAGTATTTTAGTATTTCATTATTTTATTTTAGTATTTATTTTAGTATTTCTTTAAATGTATACAAATGTATCATTTTCATGTGCATAATAAAATATATATTATACCATATTATATTCAAATCATGGTAATATTTCCAAGACTAAAAAACTACATGTTACATCCTGAATGAATGCATCGAATCATCGTAACAAGTATTTCGGTGTGACAGATTTGTGTTAATCAGTTAACAATGCCACAATAAACAAACCCATGTTTATGATCATGTCCGTATTAATGATCGTAAAACTTGAACACATTATCTGATGATGATTTTGTCCCCGGGAAATCGGTGGTAGGCATGTTGAAACAAGTATGATTTCACATTAGCTGCAATATACAACCTCAGTCTCCGAACACATACCTGAATCCTAATAAAGGGTACTCGCGGCACATATGCTACACGAATCTCCTTTTCAATTACTGCTAAATGATATGTGAAAGATCAATACTCACATTGTTGTGCGTGTACTACGCTTGTAAAGACCTCCATACAAGCAATGAGAAGCAGGGCATGACTTCGAATGAGAAGCATGATGTAGTGTATATTATATCTGTAAAACAATATATAGAACGGTAGATTAGGATTAAAAATGAAATGATGTGTACAACACATCATCCCGATCCAGGTTCCGACTCTAACACATGGCAGCCATTTTCAAAATGTTGTATTGACCACTATTTAAGATAACATTTGAATGTAACATTTTCCACATCATTTGAGGTATCATATTAAAGTAGATAAAATATCCTACAAGATGGTACCCCACGTTTCTGTTCCTCTGCCATATGTTTACCACGCAAAACCGTTTATTGAGTATGTCTGTTCTTTTTTCCATTATGAGCATTTCGTGTCCATATTTTCTCCCATATTACAATTTGTTTCTTGTCTTCATCATCATGATAATATTTCGTAAGGAGATGGGTTTTCCGAATGTAGATTTATGGGTACGCAAGCCTGACGCAGGTGAGAAACTCGCCTTAAATATTTAGTATTTTTAATGTATGTTTTGATGCCATTTTCGAAAAATTGCCGCCATGGGTGACTACGTCTGGCCATATTTCAGTCAATTCTGCATGAAGAGTCACAATTGATGTGGGTATTAATCTGATTTTATGGGTTAAACAATCCAGGCAATCTTTTAGTGTTATCCTGAAATAAGTTGGCATTCTCTGTAACAGCTGGCCTTCATACTACCGGCTGGTCTTGGCTGAATAGGTTCACATTGTCATTATTCTTGGAAAATCATAACAATATGTCAAGATAAGTACTTTCCTTGATATTTGCACATAATGTGAGACATATGTTTAGACACCGTCTTAAAAAATTTCATGTTGCAAGTGTAAATATTTTCTTTAAGTATGACAAAATTAGTATTTTATAGATTTTTTTAAATTATTAAAATGCAAAAACTTTGCCAAATATTGTAATGAAAATCACTTCAAAGCATCCCAAATGTGGCACCATCTTGTTTGAAATGTCATCCACATTAATTTGATACCTCACATGATGTGAGAAAATGTCAAATTTTGAGCAAAACAAAATATTTAACAATTTCGCTCCCAGAATTTAATTTTTTACTCAAATTAATTTATTCATATTCAAAAATTCATTTCATTAATAGATTAAAGATTTAGGATAATGTATCTGAATATTTGTTTTATGTGATGTGTACAAATCAAGAACAGTCAAAATCTTGATATATAGTTATGGTTCTCTAAAGTCCAAAACACTGAACCAGACTAACATAGCAATGTACGTTGATGAAGACAAAACCAGCTGTCGGCATTAATGTCAGCTGTTATAAAGAATGTCAAGTAATTTCATGGATCACTTTTAATAATTTCATGGATTATCTAACCCTTGAAAGCGGTGTAACGCCGCATAAATTGCAACTCTTTATACTGTGTTAGCCGTGATATGGTCATAAATAGTCACTCGTGGCGGCCATTTTGGAAAATGGCGGTTATTTGGTAGGTCATAGTTGACCTAAAGACCCGTGCAACAGATACTCTTCTATTATTATGAGGGGATAATGCACATTTCAGGACTTGGTGATAAAAAAAACAGCATGATTCGTAGGCATGAAAACATACATCAAAATACAACCCGTATTTAAGGCGGGTTCCTCATTTGGAGGTTTTCAACTGCGTCAGGCTTGCAAGCCCAACATTACGAACACCCATCCGTTTACTAAATATCATGATGATGAAGACAAGAAACAAAGTGAAATATGGGAGAAAATGTGGACACAAGAGGCCTATAATGGACTCAAGGAACATACATACTAAACAAACGGTTTTGGCTAACATTAACGTATAGTCTTTAAATTACTATAACTTCATATCAAAATAAGCACTGTACTTGATTTTTACACATTGTTTAGAACAGATGATTGGACGGTATTCGGACATGTTTCATCTCGTTAATGAATAAGTTATCGGAAATATGAAGGAATGTGTATCACCATGAAGTTAAAATCTTGAGAAAATATGTTAAAAATTCATATTTTTTGCCCCGGACTGTTATGAAAATCACCACAGAGCTTAAAAAATGTGGTACCATCTTGTAAAAAATTTGATCTACTTTGATTTGATACCTCATATGATGTGGGAAAATGTTCCATTGAAATGTTATCGTGAATACTGGTCAATACTATATTTCCACGGCGGCCATTTTGAAAAATGGCTGCCATCTCTTTCCAGCAGCATATCAAAGGTAGTCCACATAGAAAATGTGCAGACTGGTCTTCCGAACTCATTGATATCAAACAACCTTTTGCAACCGCCCATGTCAGTTAAACCTGTCTTGCTTCCTGGGTAATAGAAAAGGGGTACCCTCTGGTCTCGGCCACACATATTCTTTGCGAAGGTCACCCACTCCCCCTCAAAAAAAATATACAATTGATAGACATCATATATGACTGCATAGTCTTATGTTTAAATTATAATTTTCTCTCATTGTTCGGGTCGTATTACTTATAGAATTATGGACATAACCAACTTAGAATTTTAACTTATGTATGATTTAGGGAATATTTTACTGCACTGAAGTAAATGATGTTATAATAGCTTACCAGATGTATGTAAGAATATAACATCCCTTGTAAAATGTTTGATATATCAACGATGCACGTGTACGTGCTATAATTATGCAAATACTTGGATGGTGAATACATGTTCATCTTTTTCCATGGTAAGACGTGACATAATCTTAATCGTACAGTAATACTCAATGTTTGTGTCCTTTTAGGTTAACTAGCCAATCCACGTTGTGTGTATCAATGCATACATGCATGTTGAGATGAGAGATATAATATATCTCAAAGTACTCAACTGTCAAAGTTCTCAAAACGCGTGGCTGGCAATGTTTGAGTATTTATCAAAGTGAGCAACTCACGAATTCCCAGCTTGCTGCAACATGTTGTCAGCAATGTTTCATGAGATCAAGGATGTTTAAGCACATGGATAAACATCGCTTTAAACAAGGTTTGATGCCGCCACTTAATATTCATGACTAGCAGCTGCTCTCAACAATATGATGCATGCGCGATTGCGTCACGTTCACCTGGATTTCATAATAGGTCATACGCATTCCTATACATGCATACATTTCACCTTTCGCTGCTGAACTTTTAATTTTGTCACCAAGTGCTTCTTACGTAGTTAAAAAAGGACGAGCGAATACGAAATTTGATACTTTTTGAGATGGAAATACTAGCTTGGCCGCGGTTAACCGCGTTTTTCATGTTACTTGTCCGTAAGGAAAATATCTGAAAGTAACGTTTCATGCAATTTTGTAAGCAGGTATGATGCGGAACATTGTGAAATTGAGACTTTTATGCTGCAACTTGACATCATGTTTAAAGCCTTTTTGCCATATTGTAACACTATTCCTCGATTGAATCTTTACTGATGCATCTTAGGTATTACATGTCACAACTGCGCAAGCATATGGGGTGAAGATATTTCCCCAAATTCTTCTTTTGTTTATACGTCAAATGCAGGCAAAAATCATTCAGAGAATCGGCGGCATTGAACATCGAGATCAAAGAGAAAATCTTTATGAAGGGTTATTTTGTGACTAGAAGGAGAGTACAATGAATCTGCATTAATTAAACGGCTGATGTTTATCCATGTGCTTAAACATCCTTGATGAGATTGGCCCCGGTTAATGAATCTACGCGCATATAATTGATAACGTTTTATGCACGTATCAAATTGTGAATTTTGTTTTGGTGTAAGGTTGATAAATGTATTCATGATTTAATTTGAACTACATAAGCCTGTAAAACGAAACGTGATCTCGATGATTTTTCAAGTAGTATACAGAAGGTGTAACATGAAGCTTCAAATTAAAGTTTTATGAAAGGCCCGGACACAAGAATGAATTTTGAATATATATTGAGCAAAAATATGGAAATTAATGTTAGTCGCTCCATACTACTATTGTATTGTTTAAGCCGTAACAACTCTCACCTTTTGTAATGGTGCTACTACCACTTCTACTACTACTACTACTACTACTACTACTGCTACACTACTTCTGCTACTACTACTACTACTACTACTGATTCTACTAAAAACAATTACTGCTACAGCTAATACTTCTAGCTCATACTACTACTATTGCTACTGCAATCCGAAGATTCGTAATTCCGAAACACGTAAATTGCCTATACCTCGATGCTCGTTAGTCCGAAAACGACAAGGGTTCGTTAATCCGAGCACTTGTCGCGTAACGTTCGGCATAACGAACCTTCTGAGTAACGAGTGCTTCCCTATCATACCACGACTATTACTTCTAACACCGACACTATGATAAACTGGTGAATGATACATGATGAATGTGATTTTATACGTATAAGCAAATTTACATTCATGTCCCGAATTTAATATATAATTAGACTAAATAGTATTCAGAACTATTTTTCTACACCTGGCAGGAGTATTTCTACACACCGACATGACAGTAAATTTTGGGGCGTACTGTCACGTACTCCCACTCTCTGAGCTATACACGTAATGTACCTTTAGCGTAGTAATGTGGATTATCACTCTCTGAATCACTGATTGCTAAACATGAACTTCCTCGTAACCCTCCACGACATACGGCTACATATTCTATTCAAATCCACATCCCCTTGATAGGCGTAACTCCTGTAATCTATTCCTAGATAGTGTGGATAATGTTGTTATTCCCCTACGATATTTCCTACCTCATCAAGTGATCTACACACCTCAGTAAAAGGTATCCACAAAACGGCGTAAATCCCATAGCTGCACAATCTGCCATGTTGTTTTGTTGGCAGGGAGCCAGAACTACTAGGTATTATTAAAAAGCTGTTGACACATTTGGAAAGCAAAAAAAAAATAATAATAATTAAAACTTGAATCAAGCTGAAACTGACACATAATAATGTCAAAGAATGTCAATTTTTTTCAAAGCTGTTTTTTGTTTACATTCATAGCAATTAGTACTCTTGTAATAATCATTGGAATATTGAACTAAATTTTCACTTTGTTCAAATTTGGACCTTGAAATGGATTATTTATTCAGAACAGAGTAATGAATAGTGTGTAACACACCTGGCAATCCACTAGCAACTACCATCACAGTGTCATTAATAAAACATGTTTGATAAGGTAATATGCTATTGAAGGCTTAGTACTAAAATGGCTGTTGTGTATATCTTCTGCAAATTAAATCGTCAACACTTAACAACAGAGTCTTTTATGGCATTTCACTCGTCTGACGTCACTTCGAGGTGTGCGTTTTTTTTTTCTTCAAATTTTCGTCAAAATGAGACTTTATTGCGGAAAACAAATGTGAAATTCGTTTTTAGTGGATAATTTTACTTTGATCAGTTGGAACGTAGTTTTATAATTTAGTAACCCTTTATTACTGCAGTATGTGATTTAGCATGTACAAGGCAATTAAAACAAATTGACAATTATGTAGAATGATAGAAATAAATTAAATTCAAGATTGACACAAGTGATGCGCAATGGCCATTGTTTTGTTCTGAACTAAATATCTGATACACACATTTTTAGATCCAAATTTATCCTAAAGTGAAAATCTCTGGTATGGTCGTTATCCGACAAAGACAATTGACTTGCCCCCAAACAAAACACAGGAATACGCCACCCAATAGTAGTTAATCACGAATCCAGGAGCTTATTTGGCTTGGCTTATTCATAGCTTGAATGTTTCAAAATATGCTTAGACTAATCACAATATATTGAATTTCTTTGAAAAAAACACACATTTCAAACCCGGCTAGGGGCTAGGGCGTTGAAGGAAGGGCTTTGTAAAATAAATGACACATCATACTAATATCTGTTTCGTGAAGTAACATACACATAATAGTACCACCGCACGGAATGTAGTTTCAGTCTTACAGCACATCATCCATCACTAATTTTGTGGGGGACTAGCTGTACTAACTACAGTATGTACGCAATATTAGTACTCGTTGCAAAGTTGATTGGTTACTGCACATTCATGATCGTAATTTGACCGGGCACTCAAAATAATGAAAGAAAACACATATTAAAATGTGGCTCTGAAAAATTATGATACTTGTAAACAATTTATGTCAATCGGTATCCCTAATACTGAATATAACCCAGAGCCCCCAAATACCTTAGCATGATAGAAACACACCAACAATGCGATACACACATAACCACCTCCATGTCATGTTTTTGCGTGTATAGTTCGTGCGCGAAATGAACGCTGTCTACACAAACACCTCCCAAAATAAAGAGCAAAGTATGGTGTCATGGTAACCACTTACGAAAGCTTTCAAAAAGATTTCAATTTTAACTTGATACAGGTCCAAAGGTAATGCAAATACTGCTCACAGTAGTTAAAAAGACAACAACAGATATATTCATGATGCCTAATAGAGCTTGACTGGCTCGACCCTGTCTGTACCAGGGTCGTTATGAAAAAGACGATTTGAGTTAAAGCAAATATTCGCTACAATTGTCAGGCAATGAATGCAATCGTCGAACTGTTTGCGGCGCAGAGCTTCAGTACCTGATGTGTCGTGACTTGTGTAATGTGGTCTAAAGTAAAATATTCCCTATTCCGTATATTGCAAGCGTCTCCAACAAATGAAACATCCACATGAGTGAATAACACGTAGCCAAATAATTCAGTTTCCAGGCTCTTGATTTGTCCTTAAAACTATAATTCTACATTCGGGTCTTTTTAAACAAGAGTAACTCATTTTGCATGAATCAAAACGAGAAAACTCTTTAACATAAGCGTTTTTAACGAGACCCGTTGAAAAATTGTGTGAGGCTATATCCATTATTAAAAGTTTGGATCATAACTATTCAAGAGGTCAGGTCAGTAGCCTAACGATAAGATTTTTCCCGTATTCGATTAACGCGTCAGATCGGTCTATCCCTATCCTTGAAAAGAGACACTGTATGTTTGTCTTGCCAATGTATTGACATTGTATATCATGCCATGTTGTTGTACTTGGTGTTAAAAAAGAGCTTATGGCACATTTTAAAACTAATTTAAGCTGGCTTACTTAAATCTATTCGTATAAGGAGCGTATGATGACATTTGTCAAACAATTATTTAAAAAAATAATTCCTTGAATATTTCATAAAATTTTCACTTTTGGACCAATCTGTAATTTAGCAATTGTGCATTATTGAGAAAAAAAACTCTGACAAACTCTGAAAAAACATCCGGTTCATGTAACCCTTGCTCTCTGGGTCAGGGTTGCTACCATAAAAAATTCCGGTTGGAAGTATTGGTTCCAAAATGGCTGCAATCTGGCATGCAATCCAGGCTGGGGCAGCTCTCAGAAGAGAGATAATTTTCCGAGATGGGCTGCATCCCTTAGATGCATACAATGACCTACAAGTCCGGAAGCTATATAGATTCTCAAGGCACGCATGCATTGCCATCATCAACAAACTGGCCCCGAGGATTGAGCACCCGACTAAACAAAATATGGCCTTACCACCAAGCCTACAATTTTTTGTCGCTTTAAGATATTTCGTGAGTGTAAGTCTGCTCGACGATACAACCGCATCAAGAACCATCCAGAGAGTGATACAAGCACTGTTTGAGATGAGGGATGAGGTAATTATATATTTTATTCACATTATCAGTTAATGTAAACAATTAAAAAAAAACATTGTTGATAGTAAAAAGTTTGTCCTCAGATCTACATACTTTCTGTACAGGGGTTCATACTACGAACAGACTGAAGGGGCGGCCATGGGTAGTCCGGTCTCGGCTGTCGTGGCCAACCTGTACATGGAAAGGTTTGAAGATGAAGCGTTGGATGCATGCCCTCTCTCTTGCATTCCCCGGGCTTGGACGAGATATGTAGATGACACGTTCATCATAGTCTCCAGTTCAGAAACCGACAACCTGCTCAGACACATGAATGGCCGCCACCCATCCATTCAGTTTACGTCGGAGATTGAGTGTGAAGGGAAGATAGCATTCTTAGACACGATGGTTCACAGGCACGAGAACCACAGGCTCTCCATCTCAGTCTACAGAAAGCCTAGCCATACAGACCAGTACATTGCGTTCGACTCTCACCACCCCACATCGGTGAAGAGAGGGCTGGTGAAGTATCTTTTTGACAGAGCATCAGGCCTCGTGACAAACCCACAACAGCCAAGCAAAGAGTGGAGGTGTCGTGGTGTGGTGGTTGTGTACTGTGACTGAAGATCTCAAGGTCCCAGGTTCAATCCCACCCATGGCACTTGTGTCCTTTAGCAAGATACTTTATCCACATTGCTGCTCTCCACCCAGGAGTATAAATGGGTACCTGGTAGGAGTGGACGATTGTGTGAATGATCTTGACCCAGCGCCGATATCGTGCAGCGGGCAAGGAATACTCCCCAGGGAGTGGAGATGGTGAACATACGTGTGCATGATATGTTCTTGTATCCAGCGACCAGGGCTCACATTGTAACATCCCACTTAATTCAGTCTCCGGACTGCGATGGGAAAGACCCTCTATACCATTAAAAAAAAAAAAAAAAAAAATGCCCTGTGTCTCAACGGCATACATAACACCAAGAAGAAAGCCCTAGAACAAAAGGATCAGAAGTCGTTCGTAGTCTTGCCTTAGGTTGATGGAGTGTCCCCACAACTCAGGCGCCGCCTGGAAAGCCATGGTATCCGTACGGTTTTCCGATCAGATACCACCCTCCGACAACAACTAGCACACCCCAAAGATCCCATCCCTCAACACAGACGGGACGGAATCGTCTACAAACATCCCTTGCAAAGGATGTGACCATTCGTACATGGGTGAAACTGCCCGACCGATATCTGAAAGAATCTCTGAGCAGAAGAGGAATGTCAGGCACCGCCGGATTGACAGCTCAGCAGTAGCCGAACATGCATGGGATAACCAGCACCAACCGGACTGGGATGGGGTTCAGTGCATCTCCCAAGAACGGCACTGGTACACACGTAGGGTTAAGGAAGCTATCAATATCCGTCTCAATCCCAACAATTTCAATCGAGACAACAGGATCGATATCCCCGTTTTTTTTATTCGCACGATACGCCGCCATGGCACTCCCCACCATGACATTCGATTCCGTTTACCTTACATTGCGAGACAAACATTTTCAGTAGCCATTTATCCGCATTGAGTAACATATTTAGTAGTAAAAAGTTGTTTATATTATGTTAACAATACTCCACTAGTATAATCAATCTACCAAAAGACACAGGGCCTACAAAATAACCATGTATGAGGATGGCAGTGGGAGCCTCATATAATATACTAATTAAATCATTATTTATTCCTCGCTAAAAGCTCATATCGTTACCCGTATAAAAGAATCGAACACCGTGCAACGTCAGCGGCACATCAGTCCCGTACATCCAAAGTTATGTTGGTCACTTGCAGTCTCCTTGCCCTCGAGCCGCCTCGGCCAAAGCCCCGGAGGCGTAGCGTAGTATGGACGTTGAAATAGACTCTGCATTGTGACTAGGTAATTAGGATAGCACGACAACTTTTCAGAACTAAATTTAAACGAGGATAAAGTAGTTGTAAAGCACATACTCACCACTGTCAATCACAGTGGATTGTATTTTATTTTAATTGCTTCTAAACAAGATTATTCAAGGGTTCACTTATTCTATTCCTCATTTTCAGCTCAGTAAATTAGAGGGAAAAAACCCCGTCGGTATAAGCCTTTTCGCGATCTCCGCGCGCATTGCATTGTGGGAATATGGCAAGGGTCATTGGAGATAAACAAAACCCGTCGCCCGTAACTACGCCTGCACTGCGTATATGCTTTGCGTTGCGAATTTCGGTCTGCCGTGAATCGTACATTTTATATCGCCATTTTTGCTAAAATATCGCTATTTTGGAGCAACTTTCTTGAGTAATAATGGATGGAGAGGATTCTCAGCTTACATTAGAGGAAATAAAACTGTGGAAAGTTCAGGCTTTGAAAGATTTCCTGCGGGTAAGAGGACTCAAACAAACTGGAGTAAAAGCGGAGTTGCAAGCGCTGGTGTACAGCGCGGTGCAGTTGGGCTACGAAGTGAAGCCGAGCGAGTTGGACGAAGAGAGGGCAAGGTCTGCTCAGTATGACAAACTTTTGGACGTTAATGGACAAAGACTCCCAGATCCACTTGTCGATCTGAAGGAAAACTGGATTTCTGAAAGGGATGGTGTGAAATTGTGGCCACCAGTTAGCTATTTTGAAATCGCAGAATGGTTGTTAAGTGAGGCTCCATGTACAAGTATTCCAAGCTCAAGCAAGACGAAGAGTACAGAATCGTCAAAGCCCAGATCTTTGCAGAAAAGACTTTTGTCAGACTATAAAGAGGGGAAAGCTTTTTTCCTATTTTAAGAGCAAATGGCTGCATGAAACTGATGATGATACATGTACAATGAAAATATAACGTATATTTTGAAGAGTCAAGTACATACGAGAATACAAAAATATTCAGCGTCACTAGTCTATTTTTTTGTTTTTCAGAAATTTTCATTCAATTCCATTCAAATTATACATGACAAAAAAGAAACCGCAATTCCACTTGGTATTGTGGTTATAAATTTACAAAAAGTTAAAGATTTGATCACATATTTGATCACAATAAACAAAAATATATCATTTTCTTTGTACCATTGTCACAAAGTGAATTAACTAAGATAATTCATATATGTTTAATATTTTAAATAAAATAAAGGAATGGAATCATATAACATACATTTTCGACCAACAAGTGCCCCTGCTGACCTCATATCCCTACATCTGCCCTGTCCCCTCTACCTACCTATTCCTCCCTTGTGTCTGTCCCCCCTCCCACCCTTCTTATACACATACACCCCCCCACACACACACACACGTATACGCATACCCACAACACATACACCACAAACATACACAATTACAAAAAAAAAACACAAACACACAAGCACAAACACAACACAACCACACACGCATTGTTCCTACTCACATTCTGACTTTATAGAGGAAAAGCATGCATACAGAACTTCCAACACAAATGATATACCTCTACTGCGTAATAAAAGGTTAAGCTTGATATGTGAGAATAACAACCACGCTGGCACGCAAAATGTACAGGAACTGGCATATGCAAGGTACACCTGAACTACAAACATTATCAAGCTACATGCTCACAACAATGCACTACATGCAATATAGCAGTAATTCCACCGGCTCTGCACAAATACTTCATTTTTTTTTAAGTGTCCCCATTTTCTTAGATGCAACTCAAGCCTTCCCGTTTTACTCACAATTTTCTTTTCCTCCTCTACATTATTCACAACAATTTTCTGTAGTTCCATATCACAAGGTAACTTACCTTCACTTCTGGCTTTAAAAATTGTATATTTTAACAACATTATTAGTGTGTTTATACACTTAATTCTATATGAGTTACCAGACATGCCCAAAAATACCTCCTGCCATTCAATATTTTTCAATTCCTCCAATTCAAAATGTTCAATAATTGACTGTCACTAGTCTATGCGATATAATGCACGCAACACACACACACCACGCTGCGCTGCACACGACTCGCTCCTTTGTTTATCTCCAGCCGAGCGGTCGGCAAGGAATATTCGCGCATGCGCTGTAAAGACTGCAAAAAGGCTTATTCACTTCTGCTGACAATCGTATGGTGGTCTTCATGTAAATTGGAAAAGGAAAAATATAACAGTACAAAATAGACTACACTGTATTCGGCAATATAACGAGATGAGACTCATCTAGCATTATCTTTTCTTGCTTTTGTTTGACAAAGGCATCACATCATGATGATCTAGACATTTTCATTATTGCCCAGTATTTGTTATTTCAAACATCCTAGTTTAACGAACTGCCAGTTATACGTGGAATTATTACAACTCTTTTAATCAATTTTTAATTTTAGTCGTATATGAAGGCTTCGTCTTTAGAATGAAAGAGCTAATCACAAAAAAGTGAAAAATTAAATAGCAAGTTATTTGTCAATGGTGTGATTAGCGGATTTGGGTTGGGAGCATGTGATTTTCAACGAGTGTACAAAAAGGTGGGGGATATATAATATATCCGGGGGGGGGGGGGGTAGTGAAAAATATTGCTGTACACATGTATGACCCCAAAACGCGTTAGAATAAAGGGGTGTTTTTTCAGTTTCGGACGTGGGCCCTAGTGTAGGGTATGAAAACATCATCAAGAAAAAGGGTTGTTTTGAAAGACTGGTCAATCACGAGGTCCAACGTACTTAGGGTATGTATTTTTTATCCTTAAAGCAGAGATAAAAAATCATGTAGGGGGCGTTTCATAATTTGGTTACACATGTGTACAGGAATACATATGATCCCCCCCCCCCCCGCCCGGGCATAGGCAGTAGAAGCGGGGCGGGGGAGGGGGGGGGGTCCTGTCCGACCCTAAATTTGAGGTGTGGGGGGGGGTATGCCCCCCCCCCCCCATGAATTTATGTTGATAACGTAACTGTTTTTGGCTTGTCAATGTGGTTTCCTTTTTGTTAACAAGAAACCCAACTGTTTTTTTTTCTAAGACCTAAGACCCCCCACCCCCCCCCCCCTCATTTGGTGTAGGGGAATGTCCATTGGCTCTTAAAAGGTACACTAGAGAGTATGTTTTAGTCATGAAATCTGAACACCTCAGCAAGAAGTGCAAGTAATTTGCCCGGGGGGGGGGGGAGGTTGAGCCCGATACCCCTTATATCATTAAAAGTCTTGCCCCCCCCCCCCCCCCACTGACCCAAGTCTATAACTTTATTGATATGTATTCATTATATCATCAAATTGATATTCCCTTTGAATTTTTTTTATTATTATTCAATATACCCGTGTAAGACCATGAATGGGACTGAAGAAAATAATTCTCAATAAAGGGAAGAAGATAATCCCTGACACACTACAGTGAATCATACTCTTAAAATGAATTATATATATTTTTACAATGATTTATTTTTTCAATACAGTTATAAGGCATGAACCTTTTAATTCTTAAAATAATCTCTTCTCTGACAGCCTGGAATTTTAATTTTTGAAATAATTTAAACAAACATAAAAACAAACACACATATCATTTAATACTAAATAAGTTCATAATTCATTGAGTTCATTGTTCATAGTTTTTGTCAATTTATTGAGAAAGAGTTGCATTTAAATGCAAGTCCAAAATATAGCTTAAGTCCCAAATAAATAAAAACTGTTTATTGGTTGCAAATCAAGTAGCGTATGATTTTGAGCTGCGTGTGATGCAACTATTTGTGCAATAGGACCCGGATTGCACTTATGAATAAATATAAAATATCACAGAATTATTATCTGAACCTACTTGCAAAATGATTGAATTATAAACAAACATTGTAACATTTCCTGTTTATTTATAACTGCAGGTAATCAAGTTCCCACGGGTTCCTGACGAAGTTAGGGCAACAATGACATCAATGAGATTGCGGGAATGCCTAGTATTGTGGGGGCCATCGACAGCATCCACGTTAACGTGTATGAGGCACCACTTGGGGATGAAGAATATATCTGTGTCAACCGCAAAGGTCAACACTCTATAAACTTGCAGCTCATCTGCAGTGTTAAGTTCTTGATTACCAATTTGGTCTCGAGGTGGCCGGGCAGTACGCACGAAAGCCGGATATTGAGGGTAAGTTGGAGCTACATTTATCTTTGCCAATGTTTTGACGTAATCCTCTTGCACATACGTGCAGTTTGAAATTGAAAAAGATAACTTTACATGAAGACAAATGTTTAGTTTCTCAGCTAATCAAATCGAATCACTGAACAATTCCAAAAGTACATTCATACACAAACCTTATTCACTGTATGTACTTAAGTGAAATATATGTACTGTAAAATATTAACTTCATGTGATAATTTTGTGGCATGCTCGTTGGATCTAATTTTATAATTCACTTATTTCTTTAAAAAAAAAATAGAGAAGTGCCATCGGCCTAAGATTTGAGAGAAGGGAACTAAGCGGTATCCTGCTCGGCGATTCAGGATACAAACTACAGCCATGACTCCTTACCCCAGTCAGAGTGCCACAGAATGAAGCAGATTGAGCATACAACAGGTTAGATATTGATAATCATATTAGATTCATATTCCATCGAATGTATGTAATATCAATGTCCAAATTAAGACAACTATTTGTACCTATACATATATATTTCAAGATGTATGCATATAAGATGTACATGTAGCTATAAATAGATTAAAAGGTTTCTTCTTAAATAATCGTTATGCATAATAAATATGGCAAAATATGCATACTTTACATTTTCTTTGGTAATACAATTAATTTGAGAATTAAAATACCCTTGAAGGACATGCTCATAGAGGAATCCTATAACCAGACCTATACGCCATAGACAGTATGCCCTTAATTCCTTAATTCTTTCCTTAGTGAATTCCTTTATTAACTGTACAATAGTTGAAGATAAAGCATATCCGATAAGCAAAATTTGTTCTCTTGACAATAAAAAAACATTTTGGATTTTATGTTTGAATATTATTAATACCGGAACTTGTTCATACATACATGTATGCCTTCACCATCCAACTGTACATACTAAATTACTGTGCAACAGTTTTAAAAGTGTATCATGTTGCTGATTCACCAGTAAAATGTTTGCAGGTGCAGATCGGGCCAATTTCATAGAAATGATATAGACCACCATCTTTCTTCACATTACACATCAAACTGCTATAGCAGATTCCATAAATGAGAATAAGAGGGAACACAAACATAGGTTACCAGTGATAGATGAGTATAATAAGTTTTTTTATATTAGGAATATAGATTATATAAAGGGTTGTAAAACAGCGAAGGAAAACATGGGAGCTCAAAGCTAATGAAATGGAGAGTGTCAAATATGACAGAACATGAGTGTAGGAATCAGTGGAACAACATGAAAAGGACTAATAAATATTGTAAGAACAAGAAATATGGACTGTAGTTCCAATTTCATAACAACATTATGAATTTAAAAAATACATATATGTTGTGTATTAATACGCATGAAATTATTTCCCAAATGGTTGTCTTCTTGACAGTCAATTCAACAGAGCACACTGCAAAACTAGAGTTCTAATAGAAGAACTCGATGAACAGATTAAAAACAAATTGAGGTGCCTGAATGGACAGGGGATATCAATAGTCCCGGAGAGAGCAAGCAGGATTATCATTGCCTATTGTGTTCTACACAACATTTTAAAACAGATGAATGAGCCAGAAGATAATTATGATATTGACGCCGGTTTTTTGTCGGATTCTGTTGAAAATTCTAATTATAGTAAATGTTTACATCTACGGAAAGCTGGTTATGTAGGGATCCCGAACTATTAATTTCCCGCCTCACACTGATATGTCAATATAAAAATTAACGATTCCAATCACCCATGCATGATCTCCTCATCTACCGCGAAACTGCCATCGAAATTCGTCAGCATTCAAGAGTATCCACTGTGCAAATGTTGATTCGTACCTGTTGTTGTATGATTTATATTAATGAAGTATTTTCTTACAGTGATACAAACATATTTGTCTTTTGAACATTTTCACTACTTAACGAATAATTAGTCATTCTGTCGTGAAATGTGTCGATCTTTTTCTTGCATCTACATGTAGAAGTAGGCATTGGGCGCGCGCCGCGCAATTTGGCCATTACAACATACTACTCCCGTTCGTACGCTTCCCGCGTGCGCAGTACTCGGTTTTGCAGCTAACGCCAGCTCCGAGCCTGAAATTGAGATCCCTGCAGCCGCGGCCGCGTCTGTTGCACCACAAATTGTCGTCTGTTGCACCACAAATTGTCGTCCCTGCACAAATTGTCGCTGGCGACAATTTGTGCCCAATTTTACAAAACCTGACACCACAAATTGTCGCCCCCTGCACAAATTGTCGCCGGCGACCAATTTGTGCTGCAGATGGTGTTCCCATTTTTTACCCTCACGGACGACAATTTGTGCAGGCAAACTGATAACTAGTTGTACAAATTGTCACCCCTTGCACAAATTGTTACCAGTCCCTGTCTTCAAGGTACAGAAAATAGGGACTTTTCGATTGGGTGAACGAGAGTGATGTGACGCCCGGCGGCAGGCGTATGTCAACGCGTTTACTCCCTACGTTGAGCCGCTCCTGAAATGCGTTTCGATTTCGGGCGTCACGTCTAGTCAACGCAGTGACGTCATGGCCTCTGTGGCCCGCGTGGCAATCACTGATCTCCCCACTGGTTGCAATACGTATACGGGCGCGGTTAAACTGTATATGTGGGACTGTAGTGTGCATTTGCAACTTGCTAGACGACAATGCAAACAGGTACCTGATAGGCTGTAGTTGGTACGTCAGTGGTGCTCATGTTAAGTGAGAAGATGATGAACTTTCTGGTAATGTAGGTATTTATATTTTGTTTAAAAAAATAAATGGAAAAATCGTTGAACTTCCCACTCATTTGCCGTAACTCAGCATAATCTTCCTCCGGCATCGTCCATATCGAGAGGAGTATGACGTCATAGACAGCACGGGATGAGCCCGGCGCGAGTGAATTGGGTGGTCGGTGAAAACCTGGGTAAACGCGTTGAGCCGAGGGGTGTTGAGCCGAGGTGTCGACTTTAACGCATGCGCGGTGCGTGAAAGTGACGTCATTCACGGCGACGCCTGGCGTCACGTCCAAATCGAAAGGTACCTAATATTGCCGTGTGCGGTTGTGCCTGTGATGTGTATATAAGGTGTGTGTGTGTGTGTGTGTGTGTGTGTGTGTGTTGCGCTCGTGCTGGCGTATGAGGATGTAAGTATGGGCTTATGGTGGGCCGTTCCCGCCAAAACGCGTGCCCAGACCGTACGCCTTCCAATCATAACGTACGCATGGTTCTGTCAGAGCGAACGCGTGGTTCTGTCAGAGCGTACGCGTGGTTCTGTCATTACGTACGCGTGGTTTTGTCATAACGTAGGCATGGTCTTTTTCTATTATTCTTCTATGACATTCTGAACGTACGCGTGCTTTCGGCATAACGTACGCCTGCTTTTGACATTACATACGCGTGGTTCTGTCATCACATACGCGTGGTTCTGTCATTACGTACGCGTGGTTCTGTCATTAATGGTTAACCATAGACCAATTTTTGCGTACGCATTGACAGAAGCACGCGCACGTTATGCCAAAACAAGGCGTATGTAATGACAGAACCACGCGCACGCTATGTCAGAACCATGCGTGCGTAATGACAAGACCACGCGTACGTAATGTAGCTGTACGTATTTGATGTAATATAAACAGCTTTACAACCAATGAGAAAGCTTGTTGTATAACATGTATTGTAGCTGAATTCGATCCCGAACACAGAGGGCGGCAAACATAAATAAAAGGGTAGAGGTTGAAGAGTGACGGAATTAGAACAAAGGCGCTGATCTCATTCCTATGAGACATGTAGTTGTTGATATACGTATTCATTTATTTATTTATTCAGATATTTTACCAGAGTGCTCATTCACCATAAAGTAGGGCTCCCATAGGATATTATTATTATTATTATTATTATTATTATTATTATTATTATTATTATTATTCTACTTGTTTGTTGGTTTGGAAATTTTGGTTATGGCGGGAGTTAGGCAACTTGGGTCGTACATAGAGCTGCTTTTTGTTTGTTTGGTTGTTTGTTTGTTTGTTTTTTGTATCCCTATAGATTCTCCCTTAGCATAATCTAACGCCTTTAGGTTTAAGCAGTGGAAAAGGAAAGGGAAGAAATGAAATGGGAGAAGTAAAGAAAGAATCGCTGTAAACATTTTTTAAAATTTTATTTTGATTTATTTTAAACTTGAATCAAAATGTTACCAGGTTAGTGAAGTCATGCATTCATGTTATTACAGCAATAGTCAGCAGTACGAAGTAGTTGTATTTGTAGTAGGAGTAGGAGTAGGAGTAGTAGTAGAAGTAGGAGTAGGAGTATTAAGGTAGAAATAGTCAATAATACAACTTGTGATCTAACTGAATTACCATTGTTATAACACACTTAGTAATATTTTAGAGAAACATGCTCCTGTTGTTTCCAAACAGCTAGCTGTACGCCCTCAAGTACCGTGGTATACCAACGATGTGAGGATAGAAAAAAGGAAAAGGAGAAAAGCTGAAAAGCGTTGGCTACGGACTGGGGCTGCTAATGATTGGGACGAATATAAATCAGTTTGAAATGCGACGCTGCAACTTCTGAACAAAACTCGTACACAACACCACAGAGATCTTATCCTGGAGAACTAGGATAATCAAAAAAAGCTTTTCAGTGTGGTCTAGTCAAATAAGCAACCTTCGATACTAGGTACTATTGATAAACATGTGATTTTCTACGAAATTCATCAATATAAATCTCTTTTGAAATATAATTTGGCTGAATTACAAGGTACGGAGACATAGCAGAATTATGGTCTAAATGATAAGGCTAGTGCTCAGAGAATCAGCTGAAGAATGAGCGATTTTCGTAATGTATTCACAACTTCCCCCCTGTCTGGTAACGCGTCATTACATCCACCTGTTTTTCGTGATTCAGTTACAATGGATGGAACGCACTCTGAATTTGAGTTGTTGCTACTTAGAAAAACCTCGGATAAGCTTTGGGGTCATCATATAACGTATTGTTTAAACGACGTGAATACAATTTGCATACATAATGAAAACAGTCTATTTTTCTGATTTGTTGTTCGATTGTCGTTACAAACTAAGGAAAGAATAATTGATATTTTGAAGCCAAAAAATATATGTAATGTCTTTAACGAATGATAAAGATATTTTTACTAAATACGTTTTTATTTTTTGTAATAGCAGTCTAGTGAAAGTAAAACTTTGGAATTTAAATTCATACGTTTATTGATATCAAGGCACGAGAGAGTACAAATTGCAACCAATGGACGTAGAGGTTGAATGTGTTCGTTATTGACGTCACAGTTTTGAATTGAAGCGTAGTAAATGACGACTACCGTTACTTTTCTCGGCGGACGCTTTGGCGACTGAAACTGAAAAGTAAGACGGGCTTACTTTCTCAACCAAAATCTGTCATTTTAGAGCCATTTTCAAGTATCTTGAATGAAGTTTAACATATAATTGACATGTTTAATGGGTCAACTTGCCATATATATGGTGTTTCAGTTGGAGACTCTCTGATCCTACAACCATCTGTTAGTGCTAGGAATCTTGGCGTAGGCCTACAGTTTGATACAGAGTTGAATATGAAAGAACTTGCCACTACTGTTTATAAATCGGCATTTTACATGGTATGTTACATTACATTACATGGATGTTACAAAAGAGATTGTTCATGCATGCATCATTAGAATTATTGAAATTGTAGAGGGTACAAAACACCTGTGGAAGGCTTATATTTGGTTGTACGAAATATACACGCATCACACCAATACTAAGAAACCTACATTGGTTACCAATACGGCAGAGAATAACATTCAAAGTCATACTAATTGCATAAAAAGCACTGCTTGGTAAAGCTCCTGGCTACATTACAGAATTATTGAAGTATAAAACCAGTAGTCATTGTCGTAATTTGCGCAGTTCAACGGATCCTCTGCTTTTACAGATTCCATCCTTCAAAACAAAAGTAACGCTAGGTGATGGAGTATTAATTTTTTATCACCAAGCTCCGGAATAGCTTACCCCTGGAAGTAAGGAAAGCACCATCAGTAAACAACTTTAAATCAAAGCTCAAACCATATCTATTTAATTGATAACAAGCATTTTTAGCCATATAAAGCGCAGTAGAATATATACTATATGGAATATTTTCTGCGCTCTATAAATGTTTGTATTATTATTATCATTATCATTATTATTATTATAATAAGTAGTAGTAGTAGTAGTAGCAGCAGTAGTAGTAGTAGTAGCAGTAGTAGTAGTAGTAATAGAAGTTATATTAGTAGGACGGAGTAGTAGTAGTCGTGGGAGTAGTAGTAGTAGTAGTAGTAGTAATAGTAGAAGAAGTAGTTATATTAGTAGGGCGGAGTAGTAGTATTATAGTAGTAGTAGTAGTAGTAGTAATAGTAATAGTGGAAGTAGTAGTTATATTAGTAGGACGGAGTAGTAGTAGTAGCTGTAGTAGGAGTAGTAGTTGTAGGAGTAGTAGTAGTAGTAGTAGTAGTAGTCGTAGAAGAAGTTATATTAGTAGGACGGAGTAGTAGTAGAAGTAGTAGTAGTAGAAGTAGTAGAAGTAGTTGTAGTAATAGTAGTAGGAGTAGTAGTAGTAGTAGTAATAGTAGAAGTAGTAGTTATATCAGAAGGACGGAATAGTAGTAGTAGTAGTAATAGTAGAAGTAGTAGTTATATTAGTAGGACGGAGTAGTAGTAGTAGTAGCTGTAGTAGGACTAGTAGTTGTAGGAGTGGTAGTAGTAGTAGAAGTAGTAGTGATAGTAGTATGGGCAACAGCAGCAGCAGTATTAGTAGCATTCATCATAGGGTGCAATAAAACCAACATTGCTATTCTTTTAGTAGTTTTATGTTATGATCTAGGGATGTCCATGTTTACGGAATTAATAGCTATACTTGAATTCACCCGTCATGCTCGTTGGAAAAGTTTAACGTACTATGTCCTACATTACTGTATGTTTTTAGAAGAAAAATATCTCACTCCAAATTCAAATGAAATCTGATTTGCTGAAGATGTGAGACGAGTGGGTGGAGTGGTTGCACTGCTACCATTGCGTACTACTCCTCTCCTAGTTCAGACCATCCACCCTTACCTCCTCACACCCCACATCCCACCCCCACCCCACTGCCCCCCCCCCCTCCCCCCGCCGCCACCTAAATGTTAAAGACCACTCAAGTCCACGTATATTGTATCTGACACCGAAAGTTGAATGCTCAAGTTATCTCCATATTTGAATTAAAAGTTATGTAATACTTTCCGAAGTCGACGTGAAAAGGATAATAAATCATTAAAGCCATTATGTACATCCACATGGTGAGTGGGTTATGTATGAAACTGGAGAATGGTGCAACAAGTGTTTTAATAAATAGTGTGTTGGTATAGTTGTAAGAAGAAAATATCTATATTTACATTTATGTACATATGTTTGCGGGCGACCCTTTTCTTGAATAAAGTAAGATAAAATATGGAAGTTTCCTTGTCAATAAAAAACAAAACAAAAATCAAATGAATAATGATGTATTGTGTATGTATGAAATAAGCCTTTGTCAATTATTGTCTAAAGCATTATTCGTAGTATTGGATAATATATATTTGAATCAAACATACAAAGAAAACACAGGACAATATAAATTTTGATATTTTGACAAGCACCAAATTTGGCACACATGTTCAAAATCATAAGTGGAACAATATTATGTATAGAGGCATCTCAAAATATTTTCAGGGGCGCCTGGGGGCAGCCCCCAATGTACCCCTGGGGCCCTAATATGTTATTTTTACTTCTTTTCGAAAATGCACGGCCTGACATGAAAAAAAAAACCTTGATTGGAATCATCCTTAGGTAATAGGAACCTTACCCTGTTAAGATGTGTGGTCATAAGTGGCAAGGGGACCGGTGAATAGCCCCTCAAACGCCCCCTGGGGCACTTTCCTCTTATTTTGGGACATTTTCTCAAGAATAAATAACTGGATTTTAACCAAACTTGATAGGAATCATCTTAAGGTAATAGGGACCATTAGTTGTAAAAATAGGGGTACACAGGTGGCAAGGGGCTGGGGAAGGGGGTGGTGGTAGCCCCCAAAATGCCCCAGGGGGAACTTTCTTTTATTTTTAAATACTATAAATAACTGGAACCATCCTCAGGTATTAGGGACCTTAAAATGTTAGAATGGGGGGAAACAAAAATGGCAAGGAGCCGGGGGAGGGGGTGGCGGTAGCGTCCCCCCCCCCCTAAAAAAAATGCCCCCATGGGGCAGCTTCCTCTTATATTTTTTTACTTTTTCAGAAGAATAAATAACTGGATTTTAACCAAACTTGATAGGAATCATCCTTAGGTAATAGGGATAATCAGTTGTTAAGCTTGGGGTACACAAGTGGCAATAGGCTGGGAAAGGGGGGTAGCCCCCAAAACGTCCCAGGGGGAAACTTTCTTTTATTTTTGTGTACCTTTTCTCAAGAATTGATAACTGGAACTATCCTTAGGTATTAGGGACCTTAAGTTGTTAGGGGGTAGCCCCTCCCCCACCCCCCCCCCCCAAAAAAAATGCCCTAATGGGGCAGCTTCCTCTTATTCTTTACCTTTTCAGAAGAATAGATAACTGGATTTAAACAAACTTGATAGGTAATAGGTACCTAAGTTTTTAAAGTGATGGTACGCAAGTGGCAAGGGGGGGGGGGGGCCTTAGGTCCTCTTTTGCCTGTGGGGGGGGGGGGAGCTCCCCGAAATGCCCCCAAGCAAAAGAGGACCTAGGGTTGTAATAATTGGATACATATTTAAAAATGGATGTTAGATTTCAAAAAAACTCAACAGATATTGTGAAATGTGAAAAATTGGTTACAAATGGGGATCCCATCTGACATGAACTAGCCACGCCTCCTCCCCCCCCCCCCCCACACACACCCTCTTCCCCCTTGCCCATCACCTCAGAAAACCTCCAAAATATTACGAAAAAAGGAGTGTTTTCTCAAATTTACCCAAACTGTACAGTAACCAAGGATAATCTAATATGCACATGTAGTCGCGTACTCATCTGATGAGGGGACAAGGATGACCCCCCCCCCCCCCCCCTACACACACCCTCGAAATAAACATAGCGCCTTACATGTCAATTACTCTCTTGTTATCATGGGGGGACTTTGTTCCCTCCCTCAGTCCATGTATTAATATCTCAAGTTTTTTCTTTCGCTCTGTTAACTTTTTTTCGACAAGCACCACTTTTTGAACATATGTTTAAAATACTATATGGAATGATATGAGATATCATTTTTGAGGCATCAAAAATGTTTTCAAGGTCGCCATTCTTCAGTATAAACGCCATCATGACATAATAAAAAGTTTTTATAATCATAAAGAAGAAAGTTAACAGTGAAAAACCAATCGCTAGTGCTTTGAGAGCCCTGGACAATCATATTATTGGTGATTTTCAGACATCAATTAAATGTTTAGTACGGATCGCTTACAACTTATGTCATAATGTAGTTAAGAATTCGACTAAAATGTATAATTGATATCTTAGATAGTTTTAAAGGTCATGTTCCGTCTTTTTTTCTAGCCAATGCTTGCAATTGGACAGGAAGATCAGTGATAAAACATAAAACTCCAAAAAATATGTCTGACAATTTTTTAAAACATGATATTGAAATAATAAATGCATATATCTTATATCATGTTATAATTTTGCGCCATATAATGTTTTGGGGTGGTTTTCAAGGCCACTCTTTGTTCTTTTGTCACTATACATTGCCAATAATCTCTTTTCTTATTCATGCCCTCACTATGAACATATCTCGATCAAATGAAACAAACTGGAGGGAATACGGATAAATATATTAGATTGACGGTCATCTTGGAAAATGGCGCCTCAAGATAAAGAAATCTTTATGGCTTCTATATTGTAAAACTGCCTGCATGTAGTTCATGCTCGTTGGTTATAGTATCACATAATAAAGCTAAAAACATTGTTTTGGCAGCCATTTTCGACGCGATCTTTGATCCTCCTTGTCTCCTCATCAGATGAGTACACGACTACATACGTTAGATTATCCTTGGTTACTGTACAGTTTGAATACATTCAAGAAAACATTCCCTTTTTCTTAAAATGTTGGACAGCAAGGCACATTTCTGAGGTGGTGGGGGGGGGGGGATGTATAGTTAATGTCAGATGGGGTCCCATTCTATCAAATCTTTCCCATTGCATGAGAATAATCTGTTGAGTTTTAATGATAAAATGTAATATTCATTTTTTAGGTATGTATCCCATTTTTACAACCTGAAGTCTTCTTTTCGAAGATGACTTCTTTCAAGTTTGCTTAGAATCCAGTCATTTACCTATGAGAAAAAGGAAAAAAATAAGTGGAATTTGCCCTCTGGGGGAATTTTTGGGGCTACACCCCCCTTCCCCGCCCCTTGCCACTTGCATACCACCATTTTAAGAGCTTAAGGTCCCTAATATCTAAGGATGGTTCCTATCAGGTTTGGTTAAAATCGAGTCATTCATTCTTGTGAAAAAGTAAAAAATAATAGGAAGTTGCCCCATGGGGGCATTTTTTTTTTTTTGGGGGGGGATAGGGGCTACCCCCCTTTGGCTCCTTGCCATTTGTGTACCCCCATTTTAACATCTTAAGGACCCTAATACCTAAGGATGGTTCCAGTTATTTATTCTTGAAAAAAGGTATTAACAAAATAAAAGAAAGTTTCCCCCTAGGGCGTTTTTGGGGCTACCCCCCCCCCTTCCCCAGCCTATTGCCACTTGTGTACCCCAAGCTCAACAACTGATAGTCCGTATTACCTAAGGATGGTTCCTATCAAGTTTGGTTAAAATCCAGTTATTCATTCTAGTGAAAAAGTAAAACATAAGAGAAAGATGCCCCAAGGGGACATTTTTTTTTTTTTTGGGGGGGGGGGTCTCCCCCCCCCCTCTGACTCCTTGCCATTTGTGTACCCCCATTCTTACAACTTAAGGTCCCTAATACCTGAGGATATTTCCAGTTATTTATTATTGAGAAAAGGTATTTTAAAATCATAACAGAAAGTCAGTTCCTGCTGGCGCGTTTTGGGAGCTACCCCACCCCCTCCCCTTCCCCAGCCCCTTGCCATTTGTGTACCCCAAGTTTAACGACAAATGGTCCCTATTACCTAAGGATGATTCCTATCAAGTTTGGTTAAAATCAAGTTATTTATTCTTGAGAAAATGTCCCAAAATAAGAGAAATACCCCCAGGGGGCGTTTAGGGGGCTGTCCACCGCCCCCCTCGCCACTTTTAACTACACATCTTAACAAGGTAAGGTCCCTATTACCTATTTTTATTCAGATCTTGCCGTACGTTTTCGAAAAGAATTAAAAATAACATATAAGGGCCTCTGGGCCACATTGGGGGTTGCCCCCACCCGTCCCTGAAAATATTTTGAGATGCCTCTTTAATATTGTTCCAAATATGATTGCCAAATTTGTTGCTTGTACACAAAAGTGCACAATTCACTTCATATTTGTTGCTTAGCCACCCCACTATTATATTTTTGCAGAAATTATGTAAATAATTATTTAAGAAGCAAACAGTCCGCCTTTCCATGGCACGCAATCATATTCTCAGCACAGAAACTTCTTTTTCAATCAAATAAAGAAGCTTTGCTTACTCACGTTACATGACTTTAACCAAACCTGTGGAATTGCCCAGCACTATCATGTTGTATAATCTCACATCTCTTTATCTGGGATAATTTTCTAATTGCACATATATTTAGCTCAAGCTGCAAAAACAGGGGAAAGAGAGAGAGAAAGAGAGAGAGAGAGAGAGAGAGAGGGGGAGATAAGACGATGAAAGAAGAGAACATGGAAGCAACAAAACGGAAAGAAAAAATATGTGGCGAAGATTGAGAACAGGAACAAGAAGAAGAAAGAACAGGCAGAAGGTGGAGAATAAAACAAAGCAAAACAAGATGAAACAATGTAATATGCGTCTTGGTTCTTTGAGATGATCATCATGTACATGTATAATCATAAACATGCACATCCACTAACATTTACACATACACACACAATAGCAAACACGCACATATACACAGACAACATATGTGCACACAAATATTCTTCAAAGTCATGATCACCAATCCATTCCCACAAACTCAACTCCACACAATACCTCTGTACTGATTTTCAACATCAAAGTGAATCACAAATGAATACCTTTTCATGATTGAACAAAACAATTTATTTGGAACCTTGAATATCCCTGTAGTTTCCATTACAGTAAATACAAGTACATGTACACATAAATGATGCAAACTTCACTCTTCACCATTACCTGATACATTATTTAGAAAAATAACCGACAATATCCTAATGCGTGACATATACAGTAAAACCTGTCTGTAGTGGCCACCCAAGGATACAAAAATTGTGGCCTATAAAGACAGGTGGCTGCTATAGGCAGGTTCTTTAACACATGATTTCTCTCCAGGGGAATTATTTTAGTGGCCACTGTAGACAGGTTGGCTGCTATAGACAGGTGGCCGCTAAGACAGGTTTGACTGTAAATAGGATGTTATAATGAATAGTCTTCATGTGATCAATACCAAATGATGTGTATTTGGTACAAAAATGTATACATACTTCAGGCAAGGTGTACAGCCAAATCAAAGCAGTTATACTATGGAAGTGTATCACATTATGCATCTATCTTGGAATGAATATACATGTAATTATATACATAAGTAAGATACATGTTCAAACATATCATTGTATGTAAACTAACATGAATCAAACAAAAGTGCATTGCTTTCAAGATGAAGTATAATTTGTAAAAATACGAAATGTGTTCCACACACACTAGAAAACACATTTAATGAAGGATCAATCTGATATCGTCTCAGAATGATGTAATGTCTGTTATGAAATATGATATGAAATCATTCCTCACAAAACAGAGATTGAACAATGACATCATCATGTACCTACATGTACATGTATGAAACCTATGGAAAAGGGAATACATATTTTCATGTACCATAGCTGACAAGACGATCTAAGGCAACAATACAAAAAATCAGCAGGCATTATTTTTTGACACATTGCACAAAATACAAGATTGCAGGATCCCTTAAAGAATACAGGCTATTAGTTAATATCTAATTGTGTTAGTTGAATCTTGCACGATTCTAGATGAATCATTGTAAAGGAACTGCTAGTCAAAAACAAATATTCTCAAATGCAAGATATTGCATAATCGCTACTAAATTAGCCTCTGGAAATATATCAAACCTAGGCCAAATTGTGCACTCATAAGATAATACATATTGAAAGGTTCCTCAATATAATTAATAACACAATGTGATGTCTTCACAATGACAGCTGTGTCCCATGCTGAAAATGGTAAATATGTTATGAAAGAAATAAATGACTAGCATTAACATACTGTATTTTTTTTCTAACTAAATTGATAGCATACATAAACTTCACTCTAAACGATTGAATTTATGTGATAGGTAAACTAGTAAATATGCGAATATAAAATATTGCAGAGTCCCATATCATACATGATCCGAAGATAAAAATAGCAAGCTTTTAGGGAATACGACCATCTACTGTAAATAGGTATAGATATCAATCAACATACATTCTTGTGTGATGAATTATACTGTATTTGGCATATATGAGGATCGTCATCTTAAGTCCAAGAAGTCCAAGTGCAGTTCCTACTGTTCTGAGTAGTACACCTCAAAACAGGTGATGCACAATAGGAAGCTTACACTGCTTGCAGATAAGGCTGGTTTGTTTCCTCTTGCTGCATTCCTGCGTGAACACACGGAATAGTCCGGATGGTAGGCTGCGATGGGTTGGCGTCCAAGGAAGTTTTGGTGAACATTGCTCTTTCTGCGGTTGTCTCGACTGGCGAAACTTCCGCACAGTTGTCTTGGCATCCCCATTAGCCATCCGGAATGCCAAGAACGCGTTGACTAGTGCCACCTCCAGCTGGAAATGGTACACAACCATGTACCATTTCATGTGGCAATGTGGATACTGTAGTAGGACATGCGTTGGTCGAGGAGATCCACAACGCTCATTGCTCGATTGTATGCATCCACAGCTGCTGGTTTACAGACGCTGCGCTGTCCTCTGCCCTCTAATCGCGGATGACTTTGTTGACAGTCCCACTGCCATGTACAGTTGACAAAACAGTCACCTTCTTCACGTCGTGTCATGTGACCCAGAGCAGATCACCTTCACGAAAAAAAAAAGCAGGCTTATCCCCTCTTTGCTGTAGCGATGATGCCTCTCGCATCGCAGGTGAAAGGCCCCTCCTGTTGAGCGGCACTGTCCCACACGCTCCCATTTTTTTCTCTTTCAATTGCTCGAAGAGCTCAGGGGATGAGTAAAAGTTGTCTGTGTACACAGGGCGCCGAGTTTTGACGTAACTGGTAGTAATGTCCTTGACAATGCGAATCGTGAGCCCCTCTCCACGCGCAACTTCTTGGTCATCTTTGCCGGTGTACAGGTGGCAGTCCAAACAAAAGCCAGATGCTGCATCTGCCAGCACCCAGAACTTGAACGGCACAAGGGATTCATCAACAGACAGGTTACAACCAGGTTCGAAGCAGTTCTGAAAGGCTGGGATGACGCGTTCCATCAGAGGGGCGACCTTGAAGCGTGGAGTGTAGCCTGGTTGCCCTCTGGTGACATGCTCCTCGTTTTTTTGCAAAGTGCAGGAACGAGTGCACAAGCTGTCGCCTGCAGATAAGAAATAAAGAAACAATAAAATGAAATTAAACATACACACATATATTTTGATTTCTCTACATGAATTTTCAAACACTAAAAACATGTATACTTCAAGCATTGTTCCAATTATCATTCTAAAGAATTTTCAAACAGCTGTCTTTATAGGCCACAATTTTTGTATCCTTGGGTGGCCACTACAGACAGGTTCTACTGTATATGTCACGCATTAGGATATTGTCGGTTATTTTTCTAAATAATGTATCAGGTAATGGTCAAGAGTGTTTTTCTTGACGATTCCAAGACAACTAGATTATTACACATGACGTCTAATGCATCAAAAGAACAAGAATATCTTTCATAACCGCATTTCATGGCCTGGAATGCAAATTTCAGATTAAAATCAATGTAATTTTGAGAAATTTGCAACGCTTACAGACTTACTGAGGCGTTTAAAATTGCGGCTCCTTCCCTTTCTTCCCTTTCCCTTTCCCTATGCCAATTCCTTTGAGCTGTAGTGTATGATGGGGTGACCATATTTTGCGCATATTTGGTTTTCTTGACGATTCCAAGACAACTAGATTATGACGTCTAATGCCTCAAAAGAACGAAAATATCTTTTATAACCGCATTTCATGGTCTGGAATGCAAATTTCAAATTAAAATCAATGAAATTTCGAGAAATTTGCAACGCTTACTGACTCCGCCGTCCACTCACATGTGTGATCTAATTTTGCACAGTAAGTTCGCTGCCATCTCGTGGTCGACAACGAATGTCAAATGTTCAAAAACAACCTCACATTTCAAGCACATAGGCCTACTAGCTATTTGAGTAAATACTTCGAAATTGGTATGATTTTATGGATGTTTAGATCTTGTTTGACTGTTCGAAGAATACAGTGTCTTACTATTCTTAGTCCCACATATGCATCGTGTATCCTTCTTTTGTTTAAGGATATATTTAGTGTACTGTTAGTGCGCAAAATAGGACACACGTGAAATAAGGTCACACCACGATACTAATAGTCTTGTCAACAAAATATATTCTAAAATACATACCTAGTTTCTGCTCATGACGGTCCTAAATCCAGGCGTCCCAACTAACCAGCTCTCCTCCCACTACATCAGAATGCCAGGCGTGGTCACGAGAACCATGCCTGCTCGAGTCTGATGAGCTTACTGCCAGCTGCTATCAGGAAACAGGTCTTCCGGAAAAAAAACAATCATATAAAAATGTCTACTGGTTTCATATGGGTTGCATCAAACAAGAGTCTGGGGCCATCTTGAATCTTGATGGTAGACATCTAACCAGTCTGGATCCAATGGTACAGCTCCAAGCCGTATCCAATCTTCTCCTCGATCTGTCGATGTTCTTGGGTGTCCTGTTCGTTGTTGTCCGCATCTTAACTGAAGGTTCACTGTCTGAATCGTGCATATCACATCAAACGAGGAATGATTCTGATCCGATGAATTTGGCTGACACTAAAAACTACGAATGGGACCGGTCACAACGTCGCTCTCACTGTCAGAGCTCTCTCATCTCGCGATGAGTCAGACTCAGAGTCCGAATCTGCCCTAGTAACAGGTCCTGGCTGCTGTACCATCTCACGTACATACTCCGTAGAGACGAAGCAAGGCTTCTTCTTTGGAGGAGGCATGATTTTCTTGAACCAACTGTCCCCGAAAATCGTAAATTTCTCAGATATTTTGGATAAACGATGTCTTAGTCACTGCGTGTCGGTAGAAAAGGTCGATATGCAACGAATATGCATAGGCCAGCGCACACTCGATCGGACCTGTCCTCGCACATAACGAGAAGTATGATTGGCCATTCCAACATCTGTCTTAAAATTTACGAAACCTTGCGTACGTTATGACACGACCACGCGCACGGTATGACAGAACCACGCGTGCGTAATGACATAACCACGCGTACGCTATGAAAGAACCACGCGTACGTTGTGACTATACCACGCGTACGTAATGACTATATTAAGCATGCGTAATGACAGAACCACGCGTACGTAATGACAGAACCACGCGTATGTAATGACAGAACCACGCGTATGTAATGACAGAACCACGCGTACGTTATGCCAAAACCATGCGTACGTTCAGAATGTCAAAAAAAATAATAGAAAAAGACCATGCGTACGTTATGACAGAACCACGCGTACGCTCTGACAGAACCATGCGTACGTTATGTTTGCAGGCGTACGGTCTGGGCACGCGTTTTGGCGGGAACGGCCCACCATATGGGCTAGGTTGTGTGCGTGTTCGTGTGATAGTGATGAGTGTTTAGCTTGTATATATGTGTGCGTGATGGGGATGTTGAGGTGGGTGTGTACAATATATGTGTGCGTAACTGTGTATTACGGAGTATTATGTGTGGGTACATGGTGATGGTGGTGGTTGTGTGATTGTGTGTGTGTGTGTGTGTGTGTGTGGGTGGGTGGGTGTGTGTGTGTACACTGTGTACATGTGAAGTCGTGTATTTGTGTTGAGTAATTAGCCAATGGATTTTGCATTGCCCTCTGTTTCATTGTTCTATAAAGATAATAAAAATTACACAATGACGATGGTCATCGGGCGGACTATGATATTGGTGTGATTACAAAAAAAAATGTCATGATGTTGAGTGGAATTATAAACAAATGTCAAAATACGATCACGATTATGATCGTGCCAAAAAGGCAAAATGAAAATAATTGACAATGCTCGAGAGTAAAGACAGCAAGTCAGTTAAATTGAAATTTCATTATCTCCTTCTAGGAATAACACGAAAGCAGGGGAAACAGTTTATGAATAGTTTGTTCTGGTATTGCGCTACTTTTATGTGTTAGAACTAAAAACTTAATTGTGTTAACTGGAAATAGTGTCTGTTTTCACTGTCTTTATTCTCTGAGAGCAGAATTTGTGTTAACTGCACGTACACCACACACACATACACAAACACACACACGCACACACACACATACCCCCATACAGACAGACATCCACACCCATACTCTTAGCAAACCACATTAGTGGGGTGGATAAGGTGAATAATTGTGCACTTTTGTGTACAAGCACCAAATTTGGCACACATGTTCAAAATCATATTTGGAACATTATGAGATACACAGGTATCTCAAAATATTTTCAGGGGCACCTGGGGGCAGCCCCCAAAGTGCCCCCGGGCCCTTATATGTTGAACTTATTTTCGAAACCGCACGGCCGGACTTGAAAAAACCCTGAAAGGAATCATCCTTAGGCAATAGGTACCTTACCTTGTTCAAATGTGTGGTCATATGTGGCAAGGGGACCGGGGGTAGCCCCCAAACGCCCGCTGGGGGAATTTTCTCTTATTTCGGGACATTTGATAAAGAATAATAACGAAAGTAGATAGGAATCATCCTGTGGTAATAGGGACCATTAGAAGCTGTTAAATTTAGGGTACACAAATGGCAAGGGGCTGGGGAAGGGAGGAGGGGGGGGGGTTATCCCCAAAACGCCCCAGGGGGAACCTTTCTTTTATTTTTATAATGCTTTTTAAACAAAATAAATAACTGGAAACATCCTTAGATATCAGGGACCTTAAGTTGTTAGAATGGGGGGCCAGAAATGGCAAGGAGTTAGCCCCCCCCCCCCCCCCGCAAACAAAAAATGCCCCCATGGAGCAACTTCCTCTTATTTTGACTCAGAAGAATAAATAACTGGATTCTAACCAAATTTGATCATCCTTAGGTAATAGGGACCATTATTTGTTAAACTTGGGGTATACAAGTGGCAAGGGGGAGGGGGGAGAAGGGGGGGGGGGCGTAGCCCCCAAAACGCCCCAGGAGGGAACTTTCTTCTATTTTTTTAAATGCTTATTCTCCAGAATAAATAACTGGAAACAGGTATTATGGATCTTAAGCTGTTAGAATGGGGAAAACACAAGTTGCAAGGAACCAGGGGGTAGCCCTTCCCCCCCCCCCCAAAGCCTCCAGTTCCTCTTATTTTTCACTTTTTCAGAAGAATACATAACAAATGAATAATGATAGGTACCTAAGTTATTAAAATGATGGTACGCAAGTGGCAAGGGGGGGGGGGGGGAGGGGAGCCTCCAAATTCGCCCAGGTAGCAAATTCCACTTATTTTGTATTTTTTTTCTTAAAGGTACATGACTGTCTTTTAACCAACTTGAAAGAAGTCACCTCGGAAAAGAGGACCTAATTGATGTTGTAAAAATGGGATACATATCTAAAATGCATGTTAGATTTCATCAAAACTCGACAGATTATTCTGAGGCAATGGGAAAAATTTCGCGACAAATGGAGATCCCATCTGTCAGTTACTAGCCACCCTCCCCCTTCTCCCTCGCCCACCACCTCAGAAATGCGCCTTGTGGTCCAAAATGTTAAGAAAAAAAGGAGCGTTTTCTCAAATATTTCCAAACTGTACAGTAACCAAGGATAATCTAACATACATATGTAGTCGCGTACTCATCTGATGAGGGCACAACTGACTAGTTATCAGTTTGCCTGCACAAATTGTCGCCCGTGAGGGTAAAAAATAGGAACATCACCTGCAGCACAAATTGTCGCCGTGTAGTAATTTTTTTACTCATGATATTAGTCCTACCTTTTAGAGGATATATATAAATATATTCTTGCCGGTAATATATCACCTCAATGTATAGTAGGATGTAGTGTTACTATTGATTGTCAAGTCTGACACCATAGAAGTATACTATTTTATATGTTGGGGTGTTTATGTGTTCTTTTAAATAAGTTATGAAACTAATAGAACATTACTTTTAACTACAATTTCAGTGTTATCTTAATGTTATCAAACACAACTAGTATGATACTTTTGTATTCAGTATGCAAATGTTACAGCTATGTTACATTCAGACGTAAGTATAACACTTTAATAGATGGATAATAATTGTTTAGTTACAGTTTATGGTGGTCATAATTCAAGTGAATTGTCGGTATTTTATATAGTTAAGATTGTTTCGATATTCTAAGTGTGTTTTTAGTGTTTTCTCTTTCTGACAGATTGTTATCTGAAGGTCGCAAGGTATCTACGTTTCAAAGTTGACACGGAATGTGGGATTTCCTGAATTAAATGAGATTGTTTAACTTCAGCTGAACGTTACCTGCATTGATGCATCTGTGTGATCTTGTGAATAGCATCGATTTTAAGGTTTTGTTTCCGAAACTCCTCAGTGCAAGAATTTGTACCGAGGCACAATCCTATTCAATGTAGATGTGAAGTTCTAGTGTGTTCCCGACATGTTGGCTTTACCTTTGAGCAAGTTCGGAGTCAATCACTGGTTGGAAAAGCTTTGCGTGCGCGTGTACGTATCAGTAGCTAGCTAGCTCGGTTGCAGATCATGTTTAACGAATGGTGTCATCATTTTGACAGCTTTCCGGAGAGCCGATAATGAAGAATTATTGCAAAATTGTAATGTTTGATGCAGGGTTACTCCATTCTGTTAGATCAGCGTGGTTGGAAAAGTCAATATTTGGGTACCCTATACTATACTTTTTCATATGATACCAAAATACAGGGCTATTTAAAATCAATGATGTTCTACTTCAACATTTACAAACCGACGTTCTTATGGACAGCTTACATCAGATGAATGTCCCACCTTCTCTGAATTTGTGGATAAAGGACTTTATTTCAAATCGGACTCAAAGAGTAAAAGTTCAAGACTGTTTGTCAGATCCCATGTTCCTTAATACCGGCGCCCCACAAGGATGTGTTTTGTCTGCTGTATTGGTCATTGTGTACACTAATCGATGAAGGCCTGAAGAAGATAATGTCAGAATATTCAAAAACGTAGGCGACCACCACCAGGCGAGATGTCTCTTACTGTTGTGGATTTTTTTTTTACATTATATAGTCCTCTAAGACTGAGTTGGTAAAACATTGGTGGACGTGATGTTTGTAAACAAGGAAATCACAGCAACTATGTTACTCATGCTTTTGATACTCGGGACACGACACTTGCGATGGAAAATGAGTCCTAGCTTACACTAGCCTTGAGTGTCAAAACCTTGAACTTCTCAACCCACGCCGCTACGCACCAGCCGCCAAACCAGCCGAGTACGTCAGCTTCCCCAAGGACATAAAGCTTCGTGAACGAGGAAAGCGGGGAGGGGTAAAGGTACGTGCCAGGAAGAGAGGGTCAAAACCACTCCTACCGACAATAATACTTGGAAACGTTAGATCATTAGCAAGTGAAATCGACGAACTGCTTTCATCGACCCGCCATTTTAACGAATATAGATAAGCCTGTTTGGTGGGAAACATGGTTGAATAGCAGTATTTCAGATAATGTGATTGACATTCCTGATTCTGATGTTGTGAGAGGGGACCGTACGTCTGAGTCGGGAAAAGTGAGAGGAGGGGACTTCGTCTTTACTTCAGTAGGAGATAGTGTACATCAAATATGTCAAATGCACTCCTGATAAAGAATATATTACTGTTGGGTTACGCCCGTATCATCTTCCACGGGAGTTCCCGCAGATCTTTATTACGGTGTGTTACACCCACAAATGTAATAATCGCCTACAAATGTAATAACGCCCACAAATGTAATAACACTTTACCCACAAATGTAATAACGCCCACAAATGTAATAACACTTTACCCACAAATGCAATAACTTCACCCACAAATGGCCTAATGCACTTTACCCACAAATGTAATAATTTTTAGGGGATATTTTGTCGAATTTCTTCAAAAGTGAAGCCCGGTACTAATACATCGGTATAGCGCGCAGTCTTTATTCCAGACCCAATTATAGGCCCGATCATCTTCTCTCTGTGGAATAACGTGAGAATTTAGCCTAGTCTTTCCTCCAGACCCGAAAATTTCAAAAATAAGAGCGTAGTCTTTTTTTTCAGACCCAATTATTTCATTGTTGAATCTGCAAAACCAAGACCCAATCATCTTATTCCTGAGGGGTAACCTGAGAATCGAGTCTAGTCTTTCCTCCAGACCCGGTTATTTCAAAAGTAAGACTGTAGTCTTTTCTACAGACCCATTTAATTCATTTTCTTACTCTTCAAAACCAAGGCCCCCATCATCTTATTTCTGTGGAATAACGTGAGAATGGAGCCTAGTCTTTGTTCCAGACCCAATTATTTCAAGAATAAGAGTGCAGTTTCTTCTGCAGACCCAATTATTTCATTTTTTTTAAATCTTCAAAACCTAGGCCCGATCGTCTTATTCTTGTGGAATAACATGAGAATCGAGCCTAGTCTCTCCTCCAGACCCGATAATTTTGAAAAAGAGCGTAATTTTTCCAGACCCAATTTTTTCATTTTTTGAATCTTCAAAACCAAGGCCCGATCATCTTATTTCTGAATCAAATCTAGTCTTTTCTTTTAACCCGATTATTTCAAAAATAAGAGCGTAGGCTTTTCTCCAGACCTGTTTAATTCATTTTTCTAAATCTTCAAAACCAAGGCCCGATCGTCTTATTCTTGTGGAATAACATGAGAATCGAGCCTAGTCTTTCCTTCAGACCGGTTTATTTAAAAAAAGATAAGAGTATAGTATTTCCTTCACACCCAAGTATTTCATTATTTCAAATTTTCAAAACCAAGGCCCGATCATCTTATTCCTGAGGGAAACCTGAGAATCGAGTCTAGTCTCTCTCCTAAACCCGATTTTTTTAAAAAGTAAGAGCATAGTCTTTTCTGCAGACCCATTCAATTCATTTTCTTACTTTTCTAAACCAAGGCCCCATCATCTTATTCTTGTGGAGTAACACGAGAATCGACCAAGTCTTCCCTCCAGACCCGGTTATTTTAAGAATAAAAAACAAATAAAATAAACTTGAAAACAAAGATCCCACCATCTTCCAAACTAAGACCCTGTAATAAAGCAATGGTTTAGTGCGTAGTCTTTCCGCCATACCTGTTCAATTAAAAAATAAAATCTATAAGACCCTCCCAGCAAACGGCCGTTACATGGCAAAAGACTGTATGTGCAAATTCTTACTTTTTCAGGTTTTTACATTTGGGAGGGTTTATTCGAGAGCTCTTTTCATTTATCTAGGTCTCGTAATTCCAGGTTTTTTCAATTTCAAGATAGCAAGGGCTATCTACAGTACTTTTTACGAAAATGCCAACTCGTTACATAGTAAAACGATGTATTTTATAGATACGCTCAAAAAATGCCGCAGAAGAGCGCAATGATTTACGGTAAAACGATGTATCTGTTAGTTACACTGTTCTGCCCTGAATCGAAATGCCGCAGAAGAGCGCAATGATTTACGGTAAAAAGATGTATCTGTTAGTTACACTGTTTTGCCCTGAATCGAAATGCCGCAGAAGAGCGCAATGATTTACGGTAAAAAGATGTATCTTTGATTACGCTGTTCTGCCCTGAATCGAGTGAGCGCACACAGCTACGTGATAAATGGCAAAACGATGTATCTGCAACATACATTATTTTACAAGAATGGTGAGTTACAAACTTCATTGAATAGTTTACGACAAAAAAGTGTATCTGCTACATACATCTTTCAGCACAAATTGTGTGCCACGAAAGTCAGAGACTAGTTAATGGCAAAAAAGTGTATCTGCGACATACATCTTTTTCTACAAATTGTGCGACACGAAAGTCAAAGACCATAATTATGGCCAAATGAAGTATCTGCAAAACATATCCTTTTCCACATGTCACTTTGTGCGTCCCCTCCCCCCCCCCCCCCCCAAACAGAGACTACCTTATGGTAAAAGATTGTATTGTGTAAAATAGGCCTAAATCATGTAGTTTTAGACAAAGGTGGACAATGCCAATGATTTCATTTACCCATGTCGTCAATTTGGGTATTATTTTAGAGACATGACTACCATAGAACATTACAAGGCAAAACCATTTCATAAACAATGTATTTGCAAAATCATTTTGTAAATAATGTATTACAAAATATTTACAAATATGGACAATCACATTTAGACGTAATGAGTATTTGGGATACAGGCCCTACATGAAATTAATTTAGAAACGGAAAAAGTTAGTGAAAGGAATGTTGTATCTCTAACGTTAAATCGATTGGTGCATTAGAAAAGAGAAGACAAGCAAGAAGGAAAAAGAAAAGGGGAAGAGGAAAAAAAATTATCGATGTATTTTAACAATAACAAATATCATAAATGATACAAAATAATAGACGAATGGATGGTGTTATAGGATTGAAAAAGGTGGAACTGCAATGCAAAATGCAGCGGTGATGTTGCGCACATGCAGGACCTACCAACGATTTAGTGTGAGCTAGCGTTAATCTTGTCACTAATATTATTAACGAGTTTACCCGCGTTTAAACGACGCATTGGCGTACGCTAGACTTATTGTTGAACGCATTTTAACGCTGACATGATGCCACTGTAGCTGCATGCACTGACCGAGGATAAAAATCTCCAGTGTGGGTGGGGGCCCGGGGGCTGAAAAGATGTCTTTGGGAAGTCGTGGAATCATGATGGTCCGGTTAGCTTTAAAGACAATAGAAGACATCAAGGTGAGTAACAAGTCTATTTGTTTTACTTGCACGTTGTATCTCAATGCATATGGTTGAGCTGCAGCACGAGTTGTAATGTTAGCAGGGCCTAGGCCTAGGGCTAGCTATAGCTACCTAGCTCGCGCTCGCCCGATCGGGCTCGGGTTCAACAGCGCATGCATAGTGCTGAATGCGACTGTGCATGTGAGACTAGACCTAGTTCTAGATAGACTAGGCTAATGATCTTATTCTTGTTTAGACCTGGCTAGATTCTGTGTGGACACGTATCACATTAGGCTCAGGCTACTGTATTTACAAAATTTGATTATTTTCCTCTTCTGCCTCATGAGTCCTGTTTCATTTTTCTTCTCTTTTCTGCTGATTTCCCCCCCTTTTGGCCTTCTTTTTTCCCTTTATTTGTTTCCTTTTCTTAAAACACAACCTTCATAATGGTAAGTCCATCGGGTTCGGTAAAATACGAGATAAGTTGTCCATGTAGTAAATGTATCAACTTTCTATTGAAGGTCAATTCAGATGTGGCTCAAGTGATGTGTCAATGTGAGGAAGGTCTCCTAACATTATTCATGTGAGATCTTGACATCTTCAGTACTTAGGATTAGTAGTAGCAATCAACTTATCTTTTACTACTAATGTTAGAACATGGACATGACAAATAGATTGTGAGGTCTGAAGTTGCAACTCACGATGATCAGATGATGTTAAATTGGTAATATTTTATGGGACATTATTCTTTGCTTAAGTAATCCTTGGAAGAAGTTTAGATGAGACATGTTTTTTTAGCTCTGGGATGTCACAAAAATTGACTCAGTAAAAAAAAATATAAAGAAAGTTGAATGGAAGTTCAAATCAAATAAATCTTACAAATATATTATAGTTTTTACTTTTTGAAGAGTAAACTTTGTCTTCCTTCATTTTCCCTGGCAGTGGCAGTCAATATTGCACTCAGTGAAAATACTGATGAAGCAATAATGGACATGATGGAGCTCGTGAAGTCTGTAGAGGGTACATCGTCAGCAGGTCCTGGACCAGAAGCAAGACTAGACGTAAACAGAGAGGTTGGCCAAAGTGATATGACTGGTACAGCTGTACTTGGGGATGGTGAGTTCATTTAAGACCTATAAAGTTTGACCACTGTTACTGCTCCATTTATTTTGTTAGGTTATTAGGCTTTTATTTTTCAAGAGGATATACATAAATTAATAAATAAAAGAGGTGGATAAACTGGCTTAATACATCAGTGTATTTTATTAAAAAGATTGAATTATGATGTCTTTAACGTGACCATGATAATAGTATTTTAAAAGATAAGGCCTATCAAACGATATGTGAATCTGCGGTCGAAAAAAAATTATGAGTTCGAGAGTGAAACAAAAACATGAGGAAGAGGAGGATCAGAGGGGGAGGAAAGAAGAAGTAGAAGAAGGAGAGAAGGAGAGGGGAACAAGAAGAAAAATAAGCTCATGAAGAAAGAAAAAAGAGGGAGGAATTAGATAAAAGGAGATCAGAGCCGAAGAAGAGGATGAAAAATGGAAGAAGATGCATGAATGAAGAGATGGAGAAAAAAAAGGAGGGAAGCAAAAGGAAGATGGTAAAGAATTAGAAGAAATCAAATAACAGAAGAAGAAAGAAGAAGAAGATGAAGAAAAAGAAGAGGAAGAAAAGAAAAAGAAGAAAAAAACAAAAAAGTGGAAGAAGATGATGAAAGAAGAGGTGATGAAAAGAAGCAGGAGAGGGGAAAAAGATGAAGATGAAGTGGTCGGAGAGTCAAAGAATTAACAAGAAGATGAAGAAGAAAATGCATCCAAAAGAAAAGAGGATAGAAGAAGAAGGGAAAACAATAAAAATAATGATAAACAGAAGGTTGAAAATAAGAAGAATATAATAAGGAGAGGAGGGGAGAAGGGGGAGGTAAAAAAGAACAACTGTGTTTAAATAAGAGAGAGAGGGGGGGGGGGAGAGATGATAAAGAGTGATAGAGAGAGGAACAGAGAAAGATGAACAAATTATCATGGTCTATATACGTTACAGACATCATTATTCAATCTTTTTATTAAAATGTCTGAGTGCATAGACTGTTCTCATCGCATGTTTTGCAGTCTGCGGTTAACTGGTAGGGGGATGTAATGCTCCCAAGTGTCTAACGTTTACTTAAAAATCAGCTGCTATCTGCTGAAATTCTCTCCTCTTGTACCATGATCTCGAATGCGTCAATGTTTTAACGAAGGGTGTTCGTCATGACATTCGATCACAATAAATGTCAACGTAAACAAATTGCAGACCAAGCCACTGACCCTTTAAAAATTAAAGTATCAGACTCAAGGGGTAGACCCCCTCCCCCACCCCATTTATGTTCGTAAAAATAAAACCGGGACAAAATGTTACCAACCAACAAAGGCATATATCATCTATCCATATAACACTGCTAATTCCACCTTTTTTTTTTTAAACAGTGGGGTTGCGTGTCCAGCCACTTAACACAAATAAAGGTGCAATATTTACCATTTTATTTTGCAAAAAGTATTTATCAAGTATTTTATCATAAAATATTCTGTGTGATCTTGTTGAAATAAATTATATTCAAAATGCTCTGTCAGGATACCCAACCTGTCCGGACACCCAATGACTGGGTATACTAGATATCAAAAGTGATTTCCTTTGTCAGTCGCTTTGTAGGATGATATCATAGTATTTTTTTTTAGATTTAATTATCTAATGGCTGAGTTATGTACCATTTGGTACTTGTTGTAAAAAATTTTTTCATGGGAATGCCCCTGTGCTTATCTGAGGAATGTCATTAAGGAATATGTACCCAGTACAAATCATTCACAATTTTCTCTACATTTAAAGCAGTTATTGTTTGTTACTATTTTCTTCTCCTTCTGCAGGAAAACGATGCCGAACAGAAAAGGAAAGAAGTGGCACAAATCGAAAAAGACATCCTTTGCTTCCACCATGCCAGTGTAACAAGAGGTGTGCACAGCAATTCACATCTGCAGAACGAGAGAGTGTTCATGATTTGTTCTGGAACTGGAGTTTTGATCGTCATAGAGACTTTATTGTCAGAAATGTGAGCAAAGTACCAAAAAAAAAGAGTTTCAGATACACAAAAAGAGTCTCGTCGTTCAAACACACTAGTTTGGAAGTTTGGTAACAAGACAGTTTGCAATTCTTTTTTTCTGCGCACACTTGGATATACATGTGACAGTGTTGTAGTTGCAGCTTTAAAGAATGGTAGTGTAGTTGGGGGTGGTGATTCAGAAGTTATTGTTGGGGCACAAGGGGATGGAAGAGGTACATGTAATCACGAGCCTACAAATAAGTTCCCAGAGGATTTCTGCCAACAAGTAAAGGATGACATAGAGTCAGACAGACCACAGATATCACATTTCAAAAGAGAACATGCGCTCAACAGACGCTATCTGCCTTCAGATCTGTCAGTTCGGGAAATGCGCAGACAATTTTTTGACAAGAGAAAACAAGAAAATGCAACGGTTTGTTCTGATTTTTCTATATTCATTCAAACTTTTCTGGATGGACATGTCCTTAAATGAATAATGTACTTTGATGTTTGTATTACATCTAAAATCACGATAGTGCATAAACTGTACACACTATCCCTAATTATTTTGTCAGTTTTAGAATTAAACTGCCAAAGGGCAAGTGTGGATAACATCTTTCTTTAAAGAAATTTCATCATCAGTCAGGTTACCCTTTTTACTGAAAAAATTTCCGTTTTTGTCTCGCCTGCATAGCAGAGTGAGACTATTCTTATTATATCATCTTCAAATTTGCCATGATGGTCCTTCATGATAAGGCAAAGAAGTCTATTGATGTTGGTGTTGCTGCCTCCAGTGTTCCGTATTTTATAGGGTCAAAGGTCATAATTGTGTTAGGTTTCTGAACGCTCTACGTACAGGCTGCAGTTCTTGTCGGATCATCTTCAAATTTGCCATGAAGGTCCATCATGATATGGCGAAGAAACCAATCAAAATTGGTGGTGCTGCCAGAAGTGTTCTAGATTGTATAGGGTCAAAGGTCATATTGTAAATGTTACGTAAATATACATGTATGCTTGCTCATAAGGGTAACCAAGTATCGCTGATCATCCTGCATGACTTTCCGGTTCACATGATCAAGATCAAAGGTAATTTAGGGTCATAAAACTTTGTACATGGTGAAGGTTTTTTCGAATGTCATAACTTGGGGAGTATATAAACCTTGTTCATAAAACTTGGACAAAAGGTCAAAACAAGGTATTCAGTATCCATGAAACTGACACAGAATGCTACCCTTTACTAATTGTGAGATGCAGGCGAGACCGCCAGTGGCGTTACACTTGTTAAATGTCATATACCCTTTTTTCTCAAAATTGATACACTGATACATGTATTAGGTAACAGGTCTTAAAATAAGGATTAGTATTGTTATCATCATGGTTATCATTATTTGTCATCCTCATTTTGTAAAATTAGCTAAATGAATGTCTTGTCAATCGCAAGAAGATGTCCACTTAATTGAGTTCAAACAATGATGTTTAGGTATCAATGTAATAGTCCAGCTTTAATACACATTAATTTTAAAAATGTAACAATATTTTGCATTCTGCCCGTTACTAACGAGGAAACCAATGCCAGTTATGCAATGAAGATTATATAACATAACAAGGAGGATTTCATGAGTACTGGTTTCTAAAGCCTTTGACAGAATGGTAAATATTCCTATTTGCAGCAGCATGAACAATTTTGTTGCAAAGTTTTTATAGTACCATAGAGACAGCTTTTAGAGCCCAAATTTAGTGTAAAGAATGTTTTCTCAAGAAACGCATGTAATGTTCTCACTTGTACACTTATTTCATATATATGTTCTAAATTTGACATGAATTGGATATACCATCTCCATTGCTTGAAACAATTAATTTCCTCAACTTACTCAATTTTTTAAATTGAAAAATTTGCCTTATTTGTATTGAAGTTTATTGAAATAAATTATGATAATTCATTCAATAATTTGAATGTATGTAAAAAAAAAAATACCATAAATATGATATTTGGAATCATATTCTTGAGCTGGTTGGATTCATATTCTAATCTATGTCCGAGAAATCACTGTTTTAAATGTTTTTCGTGAGATATAAAGTTGCATGTATTCATACTTTCATGTGTTATGAAATTCAACAATTGTTTGCATTGATGACTATTTGCAATGCTTATAAAATAAATGGAACTACAGCATTTTAAAGATTCTGTTTTATTGTTTTTTAATTTGTACCAAGATTATGAGATATGGCGTGAGCAATATAATACTGTTGTTTGAAAATAGACAATGTATGTTACAAATTATGTAAAATTGTCAACCAAAGAGAAGAAAGAAGGCAGTATAATCGGAAATGCATTTTGCAACATATCATTTGGGATTCTATTAGACCAATCAAAATGTTACAAATCAATCAAAGAATCTTACATAAAAAGGGGACCAAGAAAAAAAAGGTGATATCTTCCCGCATAAAAGTTGTGTATGAACGTCATTTTTCAACTTAGATATTTGCTGTGACTCTCGAAAATTGGGGCGCACTTGTGTATTAACATCAAAGTGCATAAGCAATATTGACTATGAATTTCAAAAGGGGGGCACAGGCCATAATTCAAACGAATGTTTATGCAGATACACCCTTTTACCGTGATTTGCCCATGAAAACTAATATATGTATCTGTAGATACATCATTTTACTGTGATTTGACAATGATCACCAAATGTATTTGCAGATACATCATTTTGCCGTGAATCGACCGTAGAAAACCAATCTATGTATCTGCAGATACATCATTTTGTCATGAATTGGCCATAGAAACCAATCTTTGTATCTGCAGATACATCATTTAGCCAAGTTATTGAACTGTCCAGATTAGTTCTCCGTTAACGGCAAAACAATGTATCTGCAGATACATCATTTTGCCATGAATCGATCATTGAAACCAATCGATGTATCTGCAGATACATCATTTAGCCAAATTATCGAACTGTCCAGATAAGTCCTCCGTTAACGGCAAAACACTGTATCTGCAGATACATCATTTTGCCATGAATCGATCATAGAAACCAATCGATGTATCGGCAGATACATCGTTTTGCCGTTAACGGAGGACTAATCTGGACAATTCGATTATATGGCTAAATGATGTATCTACATAAAACAGTTATTTTTATGAAATAAACAAGTTAAATGACACAAAAATTATTAAGGAAGATAGTGTACATGGTATTCTAATCATTCTAAATAGTTTCAACAATTAGATTTTTCATCCCTTTTCTGTTGAAGAAATACAAAATCTGAAACTTCAAAGCTGTTTTTCTCCGAATGCGCATTTTGCAGATACAGTGTTTTGCCATGTAACGGCCGCAAACACAAAACGTTTTTCCTTTAGGTGCTGTACGTCTTCGTCCTAAATTATTTTTTTGGGGACTTTTTCCCGTTTTTTGGAGAACGTTTTAAAACGTTTTTAAACTTTTCAATCTTAAACCTTATGTACCTAGCGTTTACAGAACGTTTTATTTACGTTTAGTTCAATAAATAAAGAAATAAATCACTATACTTCTGTCATTATTTAAATGTCAGTAAAGTAATTTTGACGTCAATGTTACAATCTTAATATGATGTGATTTCATGATCAACACATCTGCACTTGTATGATCATAATAATACGTAATATTTTCGTCAATACGATGTCTTTAAAGACCAACTAATCCTAATCCCATCCTATCTCAGTCTAATCCTAAGCTTACAACCTGAATTTATACCGGCAGTTGTTTACATTCACTTCAAGAAATTGCTGTTCACCCAACTGGCACTGAATTGAATACCTATCTGATGTTCATGAATATACATGCATGCAGTACAGGGTTTCAGTTTTGAAGAAATTCGACAAAATATCCCCTAAAAATTATTAAATTTGTGGGTAAAGTGATTATTACATTTGTGGGTGGTTCAAAATTATTACATTCGTGGGTAAAGTGCATTATTACATTTGTGGGTGAAATTATTACATTTGTGGGTAAAGTGTTATTACATTTGTGGGTGTAACACGGTGTGCTACAGAAATCAAATAGACTTTATTACCATTAAAAAGAGATTCAGAAATGCAGTGAAGGAAACAAAGACCTACCCAGGTGCAGACATAAGTAGTGACCATGTTCCAGTTATAAGCAAAATTCATCTGGAACTAAAGAAATTACAGAAGCAAAGGAGGCTAAGAAACTTGATTATCCAGAACTCAAAGAAGACAGCAATATCAAAGATATGTACACAATGTAAGTAAAGAACAGATTTGACTTGCTGGAAGACGAAAGGGAGGATGATAAGGTCAACTGGCAGATCTTCCAAGAAGCACTTGTAGGAGTTGCAAAAGAAGTGATTCCACCAAAGAAGAAACAGAATAAACGAAGTTGGGTGACTGAGGACATACTAGATTTGATGGGAGACATGAGGAAATACAAAGTCAAGAATGATGAAGGGATGTACTAACAACTTGATGCAAAAGTCAAGAAGGAGTGTCTTGTAGCTAAGGAAACATGGCTCGACAACAGATGTGACGAGATAGAGAAACAGAGACATACATATCCTAAAGAAATGCAGAAGAATATCAAAGAAATGTGTGGAAAGAGGGGGTGTACTTCAACTGTTTGCATCAAGTCAAAGGAAGGAGATGTTATCATAGAGAAAGATCAAATCATTGAGAAATGGACCGAGTATATCAATGAATTGTTTGCTGATGATAGGGGTGTTTTGCCAACAATCACCCGGCAAATTGAGGGCCCAGAAATTCTACAATCTGAAGTAAATTTTGTTGTGCAAAGTATGAAAGACAACAAAGCAATTGGACCTGATGAGATGTTGAAAGGATCAAGAATTTGGATGAGATGGGAATTGTGAAGTTGACAAATGTGTTGAATGATATATGTAACTCAGGATATATACCTCCAGAACTGAGAAAGTCCATCTTTGCTCTGCCAAAGTAAAATGGAGCAGTACAATGTGAATTACATAGGACAATAAGCTTAATGAGCCATGTAGTGAAGATCTTGTTGAAAGTGCTGAAGAAGAGAGCAAGGGCTAAAATCAAACCAGAAATATCAAAGTTACAATGTGGTTTTGTTCAGGACTGTGGCTGTGAATGTTATCAGAGAGGGCTATTGAAATGAAGCAAGACGTGTATACGTGTTTTATTGATTATAACGAGGCGTACGACACTGTCAAGCATGAGGAGATGTTGAACATCTTGAGTGATATCAATGTCAACTGGAACCAGACAGCAGCAAGAAGAGAAATGATATGGGTGAATTTATTGAAATCAAAAAAGGTGTGCGGCAACGTTGTGTTCTTTTTCCAGAGCTTTTTAATTCATACAGCGAATAGATCCTAAGGAAAGTAGAAGAACTACCAGCAGTTGTGATAGGTGGCACCAAAATCAACAATCTTCCTTATGCAGATGATACAGTTCTTATTGCAACATTAGAATCTGACCTCCAGCAGATACTGAACAAATTTGTGCATGAAAGTGAGAAGAAAGGTCTGTACATCAATGGCAAAAAACTGAGTGTCTTGTTGTTACAAAACAGAAACTTGTACCTGTTTGCAACATCAAAATTCATGGTGTCAGTCTGAAGCACGTTAATAGATTCAAGTATATTCCACATACTAAGAATGTTGCTATATAATTGGTCAAGAGTTGACCACGTGCCCATCTCATCACCTAAGAAAAGTTCGTTAAACTCTAGGTGATAGTACTTTTTGGTTTCGTTTATCTCTTTACTCCTCATAGTCATAACGCGTGATCAATATTTTGAGTACGCGCAAAATAAAAGTCCGTTACACTCGGACTATCAATTGACCAACAGTAGCTCCTACTACGCGTTCTAACGCGCTTCCCTAACGCGCGTCCTATACGCGTGTTCCCCGTGGCAGCAACTCGGGGTTAGGTTAAGAAGTAAACATTACTTTTGTACGTCAAATTGTAATTTTCGGTATAGATAGTTGGTTTTAGATGTGTAATATAAAGCAAATAATCAACTTTTTGGTTTCAGGCAATGAGACGAACTATCACTTCCTCTACGATCTGAATGTATACGCTATCTTTCCTCAGCTGCGCTTCGGAAAGATAACTACACCCAGATCGCCTCGGAAATGATAGTTCGTCCCATCACCTTCACCAACGTTAATTATTTGCTTATTATTTCCACATACGAAGAATGTTGCTATATGATTGGTCAATAGTTGGTCACGTGATAAAGCGTAATTTTACCCATCTGATCACCTGAGAAGAAAAGTTCGTTACACTCGAGGTGATAGAACTTTTTGATTTCGCTGATCTCTTCACTCCTCACAGTCTTGATGCGTGATCAATATTTTGAGTACGCGCGAAATAAAAGTGCGTTACACTCGGACTATCAGTTGACTAACAGTAGCTCCTACTAACGCGTCCTAACGTGCGTCCTTACGCGTGTTCCCCTGGCAGCGGCTCGGGGTTAGGTAGAGAAGTAAACATTACTGCTGTACGTCAAATTGTCATTTTTGGTATAGATATTTGGGTTCAGATGTGGAATATAAAGCAAATTTTGGTTTCAGGCAATGAGACGAACTATCACTTCCTTGGCGATCTGAATGTATACGCTATTTTTCCTTTGCTGCGCTTTGGAAAGATAGCTACTTCTAGATCGCCTCGGAAGTGATAGTTCGTCCCATCACCTTCACCAACGTTGATTATTTGCTTACTATTCCAAAATTTGTTATATCAGGGCATTGTCCCAACTTTGTGGAAGACATCAATCATAATACCTGTACCAAAAAATAACAGGTGTACCGAGTATAACAATTTTAGACCAGTTTTGTTGAGGATGATGAAAAACCTTCATGTAGACAAGACAATCCTGACTTTGTTCTACCGGGCCCTTATCCAGAGCATGCTATCATATAACTTAGTGTGCTACTATGGAAAGGCGACGCAACAAAATCGAAATAGCTTAGATCGAATTAGACGGGCGGCACGGCATATAATTGGAAACGATGTGCTTTTTGTTGCTGACTTGTTCGAACAGAGACTATTGTCAAAAAGGGATGAGATAATGAGAGATCAAAGTCACCCACTCAATCAATACTACACACTCAATCGTTCTGGTACCAGGCTGCGTGCCCCACGTACAAATCGAACACGCTTCCGTCAATCCTTTGTTCCCAATAGTGAGCTGGTTAAGCAACACATATGAGGTGAATTGTGCACCTTTGTCTACAAGCACCAAATTTGGTACATATGTTTAGAATTATATACTGAACAAAATTGTATATAGAGGCACTTAAAAATTTGATCTTCAGAAGCCATTTTACAAGATTGCGTCCAAAATGGCTGCCAAACCGATGTTTTTAGCTTTTATTCTGTTCTACTTTTACCTACAAGCACCAAATTTGATACATATGTTTAGAATTATTTACTAAACAAAATTGGATATAGAGGCACTTCGAAATTTAACCTTGAGACGCAATTTGCCAAGATTGCGTCCAAAATGGCTGCCAAACCGATGTTTTTTCAGCTTTATTCTATTTCACATTAAATGTAGAATAGAATAAAGCTAAAAAAACATCGGTAACATTTTACCTATTAGCACCAAACTTGGTACTTAGGTTAATGATTATGAATTAAACAAAATTAGATATAGAGGCTCTTAAAAGTGTGTCAGTGAGACGCCACCTTTCAAGATGGCGTCCAAATTGCCTGCCAAAACAATGAACGAAATTCGGTACATAGGTTTCAAATTATATATACTAAGCAAACGCAGATATAGAAGCAATCAAGAATTTTGATCCTGAGATGCAATTTTCCAAGATGGCCGCCAAACTAATATATTAAAGGACGGAAGATCTTCAAGACCATCTAAGATATCAAAAGTACATTTTAGTCGAAATCTTAACTACATTATGACATGATAAAAGTTGTAACCGATTTCGCACAAAACATTTGATTATTGCCTGAAAATTAGCCATTATATGATTGTCCAGAGCTCTCAAAGAATTAAGTTTGATCTAATCTATATTGTTTGTGAGGCTATTCCATCAAATTAAAAAAAAATATCTATACACCTGTAGTTTAAGCATTTATGATGAACATTCTTATTTACACGAATATAGGGCTCTACAGGCAAGCTCTGCCTTTTTGCACCTGTATCTTGCTGTCTTGAAGCCTTTGGAACACCCACACATATTGAGTTTTTGGACAAGTTTTTGAGGACTGGTGATTTTGTCCACATTGGCTGAAAATGTCTGTCAGAAGTCTTGGTCCATCCCCATCCAGAGAAAGCACTGGGCAGCTGCTAAAAATCAACATGACTTTGTCTCCACACACAGTCTCCCTAGAAAACTGCTCGCCTAACGTGCTGTTTAAGTACATTTGAAAACAAACATTTGATGTGCTCGCACTTAGGACTTTGCATTGCGTTGAAAGAATATCACCATGAATCTTTAAAAAAAATCCACAGTAATTTTATAAACACTTAGTTGCAACACTTAATGTAAGATGAATTATGTATCTAGGGTTACTAATTGGCGCATCAATGTGATCTTCTCATTGACACTGATTTTCTTTCATAGATTTCTATCCCATCTAGCCTTTTCACAATTGAAAGTATCATACATCATTTAGTGAAGTGACAACTTGTGTTTTGTTTATTCAACTTTTGGTGGCCATTTTGATAAATGATTGACTATGCTGTTAAAACTTTCCATTATAGTTGTTTTTTTTCATGGAAACAGTTTTGACATCACTGTTCTTTCATATTTCAGCACGAGCGATTGCGCACTAGCTATCTTATGTATGGTTATAAACAAGTTTTGAAATATTTGTAGTTATTATAATGTCATGATGGCAGCTATATGGAAAAATTGCAACTTTGAAAATATTTTGAGATGACTCGAAATGATATCTCGTATCATTCCCAATAGTATTTTGTTCATATTTTTATGTTAAAGAAATTGGTGCTTGTAGACAAAAGTGCTCAGAACGAAAGAAAAAAACCCAGAAAATTGAAGAGAGGGAATGACGTCACCCCATGATAGCAAGAGAGAAATTGACATGCAAGGCCCCATGTTTATTTGGAGGGCTCCTCCTTGTTCCCCCATCAGATGAGTACGCGACTACTTGTGTATGTATCATTATCCTAGGTTACTGCTCAGTCTTTTTTTTAATTTAGCCCGCAGGGCGCATTTTTTAGGTGGTGGTGGTAGTGGTGGTGGTGGTGGTGGTGGTGTGTGTGTGTGGGGGGGGGGGGGGGAGGGGGGGGGCTAGTGTCAGCATTATGTCAGATTGGGTCCCCATTGCCTGAAAATAATCTGTCAAGTTTTGATGAAATCGATCACTTATTTTTTCAGATACGTATACCATATTTACAACCTTTGTCCTCTTTTCCGAGGTGACTTCTTTCAAGTTTGGATAAAATCAAGTCATTAACATTTGAGAGAAAGTCCAAAATAAGAGGAATTTTCCCCTGGGGGCATTTGGGGAGCTACCCCCACCCTTCCCCCCCCCCCCCCCCCCTCGGCCCCTTGCCATTCGCGTACCCCCATTTTAACAACTTCAGTTTCCCATTACCCAAGGATGATTCCTATCAGTTATTTATTTGGTTAAAATCCCGTCATCTATTCTCAAGAAAAAGTCCAAAATAAGAGGAAGTTGCCCCCGGGGGCATTTGGGGGGCTACCCCCTCCCGGCCCCTTGCTATTTGTGTTTACCCATTTTAACAACCTAAGGTCCCTATTACCTAAGGTTGATTTCTAAAAAATGGTTAAAAACAGTCATTTATTATGGAGAAAAACTTGATTAGAAAACAATGAGGCTTTTCCCCCCTGGGGGAATTTTGGGGCTTTCCCCCACCCGGCCCTGCGCCACTCGCGTACCCCTATTTCAACAACTTAAGTTCCCTGTTACCTAAGGAAGATTCCTATCAGGTTTGGTTAAAATACAGTCATTTATTCTTCAGAAAAAGTCACAAATAAGAGAAAGTTGCCCCCTGGCGGCATTTTGGGGGCTACCCCCTCCAGGCCCCTTGCCATTTGTGTAGCCCAATTTTATTAACCTAAGGTCCCTATTACCTAAGGTTGTTTTCTAACAAATGGTTAAAAAACAGTTATTTATCATTGAGATAATTATTGAGATATCATGAGAGAAAGTTGCTTCCTGGAGGTGTTTTGCCCCCCCCCCTGATTCCTGTCAAGTTTGATTAAATCCAACCAGTTATTCATTCTTGAGTAAAAGTCTTTAAAAAATACGAGAAATTTGCCCATAGGGGGCTTTTGGGGGGCTATCCCCCGGACCCTTGCCACTTGTGAACCCAAATTTTGACGAGGTAAGGTCCCAATTACATAAGGTTGATTCATATTAAACAAATCCAGTCCAGCCATGCATTTTCTAAAAGAAGTTTAAAAAAAAAAACATACTAGGGCCCCTGGGGCACTTTGGGGCTGCCCCTAGGCAACCCTGAAGATATTTTAAGATGCCTCTATATCTAATATTGTTCCAAATATGATTTTGAACATGTGTGACAAATTTTGTGCTTGTAGACAAAAATGCACAATTTTTCACCGTATCCACCCACTAACTCCATTAGTACGTTTAACCAACTTGTCAAACGGTAGTATAATAATATAATCTGTAACAATGCAGCCGTAGTAAACGTGTATCATGTGTATAGGCCAATGATTTATATCCTGACACGCCGATATGGGAGGACAATATAGAAGAAAGGTTACAAATTATACATGTTCGTATTTACAGAGATTGAGCGTGGGGGTTGGCATGCGGGTAAAGTGTGAAAAAAGAGAGACAGAAGGGAAAGGGGTGATTGAGAGACTTGAACTGCGCCGTCTTCATGTTTGAGAACACCGTGAGGGGTACAGTGGGAAGGGGAATAAGAGAGGAGGGACTGGTTGCGTGGAATCTTGCTTTTATTGCTCTCAGTGGGGGGTGGGGAGGGGGGGGGTGGGGAAGGTGGAATAGCCATGATTTCTCTTCCGGAGATGCACATTTCTTTCCTCGGGGGAGACACACACACACACAAAAGGAAAAATGGAACAGAAAAATCCCCCTTACATACTAATGAAATATCAATAATAAACAAAATAAATATATAAATTACAAAAAAATGGGGGGGGGGGGGAGGGGGGTTTCAACCTCTGAGGGGGGGGGGGGGACTGATCCTTCAAACTCCCCCCCCCCCTAAATTACTTACTGTGTGATCTACGTCTCTGAAAACTGCCTCGAGGGGGGCACACGTCCGAGAGTTTTTCGCTAGATAACGCCCGTTGATCTAGAACACAAGATCTAGTTCTTCGACTGTCCGTGGTAGAAATCACGTCGGTTCTATATCTGTCCCGCAAGTGAATTAACAGCCAATCAGCGAGCGTTCTGGTATACACTTGATTGCAACAGTTCATACACTGTGTCAATCAATCCAAGGATGTAGGAAATGTAGCTATGCTTCACACTCTGGTCTAGATCTACGCATACATATCCACAAATATCGTCTGATCAGTCTTAAATGCATGAACCGAGAGAACTGATGGACCAGAAGGAGTACTAGAATAAGCCAATTAAACGTTGACAAATGGTGATCCAATGGTGTATTTGAGAAGCATACAGTTCACGTTATAGGCTATTGTCTGAATGAGCGAGCCGCTGATATGTTCCATATGAATTGGAAGTTGACGTGCATGGCGGTACGGTTTGCAGGAACAGATAATGTTCGGAATCTTTGGTCTATTCAGTTTAATTGCTCAGATGTGAAAACGCAAACAAACCACTGCTTTCACGGTACATGTATTTCCAAGGTTTACAGAATGGATATGCTTTGGGGCGGGGGGGGGGGGGGGTGTAGAGAGACGATGACAAAAAAGGGCAATGTGGTGAAGTGAGAGAATCGGGTCTTTCAATATTCCGAATATTAACCTTTTGTATACCAGATAAACTGCCGTCTCAGGGATTGATGTGCATTACGTGTTATACACATTTAAAGACACGTACATCCAGGGTTAATAAATATGGTCGTAATTACTTTGGCTTCTCCCTGAGCTATTGCAGCGAGCACAGCTTGACCTTGTTTCATTCAAAAGCTAATTACACATTTCTTATCTATCGTGCAGTCGTGTCCCGGATGAGTTCTGCATTGTTACGGCCTTTTTTGAGGGATCTTTAATCGCAAAAAGCGCATCAACATTGATACTGTTAACTTGTTATGCACTGTTAATGTATTTCTGTACAACTACACATGAAACGCTCAGATCAGCAGTTCGCCTGGCACAAAACGAGTTAACGATAGTGTATTCCCGTACAAAGAAACCCAATATGTTTCACAAAATCACACATTAAACACACAAACTGTATTAGAGTCCTGTTTTTGAAACACTGTGCACTTTAAAATAGAATTTACTTGGCCTTCCGGGTTCATCTCAACACAAGGAATACAAACACCCCATTACCAAGGTTATATCTGATAATGTTAGTTTACCGTTACAGTTGACATAAAACAGCAATGCCTAGTGCATCAATAAGATTGAGTTTGAAATAACATTGCCAGTGCAAGCATGTGAACGTGATCTTTTAGATTTAAATACAGTTGGAGTTAATTTTCTTGAATTGTTTAATGACCGTTATGCATACCTTTTTGTCGATGTTTTTTTCTCAGACGTGTGTCAGTTATGTGCCATTCAAATTACAATTCATGTTTTTTTCATACATGCACCTGTTCAACCTCTGATCTACTTGCGACAGAAGAAATGCAACACAAGGTTAGAGAGAATGGAGGATGACATGCAACAAATAGAGGAAAGCAGTAAAGAGCAGAAAACGAGAAAAAACGCATTACTATTTTTGCGTCAAGTTTCGTTGCAGTTTGTGTAATCTAAATTCTTAGATAAACCCCCGTGCTCATTCACCGCGTCACCATCCACGCCATCCGTCGATAGCAACTCGGCCCAGGGAAACGGGCAAACCATCAACGAATGGCGACAAGCTCCACTGGTGCATCCCCTCAAAGTCGCCTATTTTATGTCACGGATAGGATCTCGGGACTTCGATTCCTCGTCGAAACCGGCGCGGAAGTCATCGTCTTGGTTTCAACTCCAGGCTATAAAGCAGTCGTCAATTTCTACCTACAGTGAACGATCAATCGTGCTGGATCTTGGCCTCCGCCGCACTTGCCGATGGGTTTTCATCATCGCAGACATCGCGACGCCCATCATAGGGGTTGATTTTCTCACCAATTTTGGTCTGCTGGTTGACGTCTGACACAGCAGACTGATTGACGCCACAACCAACCTCGCGGTCAATCGCGTCGTCGCTCGGTCTTCTTCAAAACCCTAGTCTGAGAATGATGAAGTCGACTGGATCACGATTTGACGACTTGATTCTTCGTCATCCAACAACCAGTGTACACCGAGTCAAGCGTAAAGCATTCAGGCACTCACCGTTTCGGGACTCGGGGACCACCAGCCGCTGCACGTCCACGGCGTCTTGCTCCCAATCGTTTTTCTGTTGCTAAAGCAGAAGTCGACCACATGCTGGAGCTTGGCATCGTACGCCCGTCGAAGAGCAGCTGGTCGTCGCCGCTTCACATGGTGCCCAAGAAATTTAAGACCGCGGGGGACTGGCGACCATGCCGGAATTATCGCGCACTCAATAAGTTGACGGTTCCCGATCACTAACCCGTGCCGCATCTTCAAGATTTTGCGGCTGGTTTGGAGGGAAAATCGATATTTTCCTGGATCGACCTCGTCAAAGCCTACCATCAGATCCCCGTGCATCAATCCGACGTATACAAAACGGCCATTACCACGCCCTTTGGATTGTTTCACTACGTCCGCATGCCCTTCGGCCTCCGAAACTCGGGACAAACGTTTCAAAGGTTCATAGACGAAGTTCTCCGTAGATTGCCGTTCGCCTACGCATACATCGATGATGTCCTCGTCGCAAGCGATTCGCCCGATGAACACGAAGAATATCTTCGCACTCTGCATGTTCCCTGAATACTGGGTCATTATCAACCGGGACAAATGCGAACTCGGTGTCCCGTCACTGCATTTTCTCGGCCACGTTGTCGACCACGCTGGCATCGCTCCTCTCCCTGACAAGGTTAAAGCCATCCACGACTGACGACCTACCCCCACCGACCTCGCTTCGAAACTTGTAAGAATTCCTTTGCCTTGCCATTTTCTACCGCAGATTCATCTGGCGGTGTGCTGATGCTATGCAGCCTTCAACCGACATGTTAAAGGACGCGAAGAAAAAAAATCAGCCAATCACTCTCGCGAATCAAGCCCTGCATGCATTTGATGCCGTGAAACGTGCATTAGCCGACGCGAACATGCTCGTTCACCCCACGACCGACGTTCCACTGTGCCTCCTCACTGATGCTTCGGACATGGGTGTGGGTGGGGCGTTGCATCAATGTGTGGACGGGATATGACAGCCACTTGCGTTCTTTTCCAAGCGTTTGCAATCAGCGGAGACCCGTTACAGCATCAAACACTTCCGCCATCTCCTCGAAAGACGTCCCTTTTGCGTATACACCGACCACAAGCCGCTCATCCACGCGCTCAATGCCCGACCGGCCAATATACGCCACGCGAGATCAGACATTTGGACCTGATTTCCCAGTTCACATCGGACTTAAGGCACATCTTAGGCAACCACAAACTCGTCGCCGATACCCACTCTCGCGCGCACATCAACAGCCTGGAGTTCGATGACGCGAAAATCGACTTCGACGCCATCGCCATCGCCCGGGAAGGCGACGACGAAATCGCGCACCTCAGCGACACATGCAAATCTACTTAACGCTCAATATGACGTATCTCCTAAAAACACTAACCTATATACAATGTTTGGACTTGGCTATTCTGTTTTTCTTTCAAGGACTTGAAGCTTAATGAAATAGAAGAATTGAGGGAGCAGATATATAGTTCATAGCACGAATGGTAACATGTAAATAGCATATGCATTGATATTCGTGTGTTGTTGTTGTTTTGTTCCTACAACAATATACAGATCAACATTCATAGAATTTGCCACAATTCAGTTCATAAGGTGATATTAATAAGGTGCAGTTATAGTTGTGGTGAGGTTCATCAAAAATGTACAGGTTATGATTTTGCACACCTACAAAGGCAAAACTTTGTTATTTTTAGGGAGAAGGGGAATGTTGCCTGCTAACTGTAAATTAAGCGATGAACCTGTAGCTCAACTGGCTCACTGGATGTCAAAGCACGGCAAGACGATCTGACCTGATATATATCTATGTATTTATATGTATACCAATACACGAATCTAAGGACAATAACCGTGATAAGGTAAGACCTTATCGTATTATAACATATGTTGTTTGTGATGGTAGTGGTAGCGATTGCGTGATCCACATTATGGAAGGCCCATTCTGTCGTCATTAAGAAACCCGATCTTGTTAGACTGCTATGACGTTATCATTTCGAGACGATTCTGAAATTGAGCAGAAATAGAAACGTATATGTGGTCAGTGTTTTACCATAACCATGTTGTACCCTGTAATATTTGTTATTTATATTGTATATCAACCCTGCGTGTGCAATGGAGAGATCTACTGTTTAATGTGATTGATCAATGTGTATTGCGTGTAAATCGAGTTCGATGTAGCACACTAAGCGTTGAGATACTTTTAATGATATACTGTCATTGATATACTCTCAGGATTATCAATCTTATCAACCAAATTCGATGATATTTGGCAAACTATTTCAACGCATACAGAACAGTCACCTCATTCGGATGTTGTTTGTAGTCACGTCCGCATCCGGACTTGTGTAGAAGTGAATGAGATTTGGTGTCGCTGTGTGGTGCATGTGTAGAATTTAAGGGTGTGAAGTGTGGTGTGTGTCTCGTGTGTTGAGATGTGATGTGATGCACTCACACTGATCACACGCTAAAAACTCAATTTTTAACTTACAAGGAAGCAGGTTTGTACGATAATAAAATACATGATAAATAGTATTCCCTTTTCGTTTTGTTTATTAAATTATGAATGAAGCAATGACTGTGCACGTGCAAGTGCAGTCATGCGAAGGAGAAATATGGATATTGCACGAAATGATATGAAATTGGCCGTTATAAACATGTACATGAATAAATGTGATGGACTAAAATGCTTACGTAAAGTCCAGTGAAATGAATGGCGATACGAAGGAAGGGGCTCTCGCGAAGGATGATGATGATGCGGAGACTTAGTGGCGGAAACGCGACTTCGTAAACGTGGCTGAAGAGCCGTGAAGATCACGATGTCGACGCTGCACGCTTGCGGTGGTGATCGCGGACGAGACGAGAAGAGAATCGAAGTGAGGTGAAGATGAATGGCGCTCAGGAACAAAGCAGTGGTGTCGGAGGCCAGAGAAAAAAGGTGAGGCGCTCGGGGACGAAGCAGTGAGTCGCTTGACGTCGGGGCCGAGGTAGAAAAGACGAGACAAGCCGGTATACCGACGTAGAGCAGTGGGGTCGCCGTAGACGTCGTGGTATAGGCCGTCCTTTGAAGATCAGAGTTGCGGTGAGTCGAACTTCTGAATGAAAGCTGTCGAAGCGATAGACGGGCCGGACTGACAGCTCCCAGTGGTAAATCTAGCCATGTCGGTGTCGATTGCAACGCACCACTGGAAAACTGCCAGCCCGCCGGACACGGCAGGAAAATAGTAGAAGTGCCGTAAGGCGTGGGAGAGTTCTCGTGTCCGAGGAGGAGTGCCGACTCAATCAAGATGTATATCGAGAGTGAGGAACAAAGACTGGAGAGCGCTGGTGGCCAGTGCGAATCAGCGTGATGGTGAACAAAGAACGGTGTTGTTCACGTGGTATCGATGCGCGGTTGGTTGAACGATATGAATGGACGATTGTACTGAGAGAGCTGGAGTAGTTAACGCACAAAGAAAGAGTGGCTGTAAAGAGTCACTACACATGTATCCCCATTATGCAGTAAGCATGGTAATGAGAATTGTTCATGCCACCGTCAACACGTTGTTGTATGCAAACATGCCTTGGCCGTAAGAACGGAGTCTCGGCAAATTCTTTTCACACCCTGGGAGCACGGATAGATGAATTGCACTCCCGCCAAAACAGTCTGTTGTGCGTTTCTTTTGACCACGATTTTTCCTTCACTTTTCGAAATATATTTGTCGGTCATTCAGTGATTGATCTATATATCTCAAAACATGATTGAGTATATTCTAGAAAAAAAAAAACCACTCCATTTCAAATCGGCCGCTTCATGTAAACAAGTCATGATTCTTTATCCCCCACCCCCAGATTTTTTTTTTCACGCGAGGGGGGGGGGGGGGGGGGCTTAAACCTTAAACCTACTTTAAAAATGGCTACAGACCTACAAACTATCCTATGACCCCAATGAATGCTTTATCAATGTACAGACTGGGTTTGACGTGAACTAAAGGAATCTATATAACACAAAGGTACGCTTTCTAATTGCTTTTCCCATTATTCACTCTAAACTCTGTCTTATAGAGCATGCACGTTTGCACTTTTAAGCTCATACAAAGAATGAATGCACTTTGGATTGAATTTTCTTTGTAGTGAGTGTTATTCTACATTGCCCTTTTGTGTATTTTTTATATGATGTATGAAATGTGAAATAAAGTACAGACTGTACCAAAATCGTGTCAGTCAGTCGATCAGTTAATTTAAACCAAATGGTCTAAAGTCTAGCTGCATCTGTACATAGTTCCTTACAAAGATCTGAAAAGTCGAAATGCTCGTGTTTGCGTGCAGGCACTTGTTTACACATGGATTTACCCTTTATGTGCCAGATAAAATTTATTTCTGTGTGATTCGGTGTATTTCCTGTGACGCCACAAAAAACATTAGCCCCTTGGGTGCCAAACAGAATGCTGCTGTAGGTAATTTGTGTGGATTATAGGTGATATTGTTCACAACCGGCACGAAAAAGGCTAATTGCGCATAATGAGTAAATCAAATGTGTGTGCTGTTCACGTCCCTTTTGTCAAAGTACGAACTATTTTTGTATTGACATGGATCTAATGCAGCTAAGCGAGACGGCATGTTCGATTCCATTTCATGGCTCAGCCATTGTCATCATGGTCCCGCTAGAATGTACGACTTCTTATTGTCTGCATGCTCAGTCTCGCTTGTGCAATGATTTTTAGCGTGTGAGAGCAAGAAAATGATCACAATGAGAGGCATCGCCATGACTTTAAGCTTCTCATTACCTAGGTTTGACTTACTGACTTATCTGTCCGTCTGTCTGCCTGTCTCTGTCTCTTTCTCTCCCCCTCTCTATTTTTCTCTCATCCCCCCCCCCTTGTCTCTCCCCCTCGATCTCGTCGCTCTCTCTCTCTCTCTCTTTTGCTTTACCTCCCTCTCTCTCTCTCTCTTCCCCCTCTCCATTTGTCTCTAATTCCTCATCACCTTGTCGCTTTTCCTCTATTTTCTTGCGCGCTCTCTCCCTCTCCCTCCCTCTTCTCTCATTTTTTCTCTCTCATTCTCTCCCTCTCTCTTTCTCCTTCTCTCTGTCCAACATGTAATATGCCTTCTTCTCCGACCTTTAACATTTCCCTATTCATCCCATTATTCGTGTCGTCACGCGTGGAAAATCATAACGACAAACACCATTGTCTGGCGCACCCGATCCTTCACATGGCGGGCGAAATATACTTCTTGGTAGTAAGCGGCACGAGGGATGTATGAAGTGCTATGTTGATTTCCTAATTTGACGCTGTATTCTTCATTTCCTTGTTGCTGTTGGTATTTCAAGCCCGATGTGATGAGATTATTGTTCTGTAATCTAACCCAATTTGAACACATTCGCGACTAAAAAATTGCTAAAGTGTCCACGTGCCCCCCCCCCCCCCCCCCCCCCAACATTCAACGTGTTTTCCAACTTGATGGTTCGGCTGCATGGTGCGCTAAATTTACATTTCATGTTATATTTTGCCCAAACACGCCATGCCGGTTTAATAGTGGCGTAGACTGGACTGGATATAACTCTAAAAGCATATGACGTCACTGTGATTCTGATTTTGGATTGGCTGCTTAACATCTTTCTACAAATAACGAATTACATAATGCAACTAGAAGCCTGTTTATTTCAATAGGGTTGATATAAGAGCAGCTTAGGTTGAGTCGCTCACATCAGTAACTGTTAAAAAAGAATTTATATTTCATGTTCAGTCCTGTAGTTTAAGCATTTATGATGAACTTTCTTATTTACACGAATATAGGGCTCTACAGGGGGTTAGGCCATTTACTGACCTACTTTTATCTGACCTAGTCTTTCTGACCCACTTTTTTTGCCATTCATTTTGTACACGAGGCAGTTTTCATGAGACGGCCTCTGTTATTGGCTACTGTGCTAATCAATATTCAAGACTATGTCTTGTCGAAATTCTACACCCGGGTGCGTTCTCATTCACTGCATGTACGTGCAGTTAGCGAGCTAGCTGCTCGCTCATTCACTTTCCTAGTATAGGTTAGCTGAGTGAAGCTGCAGGGATTATTTTCCTCTCCTTTGCTTTCCTGTTTTTAGCCCTCTTTTGTGTCACCTTTTCCTCTGACTGCAATTTTTTCCGTGTGTGGATATATTGTGACGGTTCTGACAGCTGGATGTGGCATTTTGTTGAGTTTTTGGTGAGTTTCGGGCTGGTTTAGAATGCTTGGTATATGACTGTTGTGTGATGACTGAGGTGTGACTGCGGTTTGTTTTTGCTCGCCGTGAACGCATTACGTGTGTGTAAGACTGGGCTGTAGCGCGAACAATACGATAATATAGGTAGACATAGATCCGAGGTTTTTTGCTTTGCATCCTTTTCAGTCGCATTTCAGTTCTAATTTGGTTCACAATCCTGGCCAGCACTTTTTTAGTTATCGTGTAGCTTTCATCAGTATACCTCTAAACAGTTTTTTTTTTTTTTGCAGTTTAAATCAGGTGTGTTCTCAACACTTCAAATTTCATCGCAGACCCAGTCCCGAACACTCGTTTTGCTGTGATCGTGTTGTGGCTGTAATTGTGCAGAGAGAATGGCTGCTGTCCTCTTTTATTCTCTAGTTGCTTTCTTCCACAGGTTCTGCAAGCAACTTGTCACAGTTTACCCCCTTTTGATGATATGTATATATGTATATCTTGTATAATAAAGAGAGCCTGCTCAGCAGGTGTTTCATTCTTCCTTTCTTCATCTTTCTAGTTCTCTGAACCCCAAATGATGAACAAAAAAATCCACAGTAACTATGTAAAGAAAGAAACAAACAAAAATAATCACGCTTTTTTTCTTTTTCACTTCCAACACATCTGTTTCTATGGACCTTTTTTTCCCTCCATGATGCATGTTCTAAAACTGTACTCCTCAGAGGGCAATGATTATATCAATGTAGTAACTAAATTCCTGTAAATTGTTTCAAGAAAACCACAACTTTTCTTTACTTGAGGTAAATGTCGTTCATCATGGTAAAAATACCATCAAAGTTTGAGGTGTAAGAAAACTCCCTGAAAGAACATAGAGAAAAATGAATACTTAACATCACATTCGCATTCCTTTGCAAAATGTAGACATCACATGCCTGTCTGGAAGGTCATAATACTTAATAGTTTGAGAACTTCCCCCAATACAAGCCTGCAATGTTTACATTTTGCAAAAGAATGTGTTGATGCATAGTGTAGCGTCCAGACTACGAAGGTCACTCGTAGGACGTTGATAGTCTACACTCTAAAACTTTTTGTTCTCCTCTTGTTATAAACATGCTCTTATCTCTTGACTACCAATGCTACCAATGCTAACAAAATCTTGCTTCCGTGATAAAATCAAACATTTTTCTTTATTTGTTGGTTATCTTATTGTGATACTTGCGCTTCTTTTGGATCGTGCCTTATCAAAATTCTCGGAGTATAAATATTCATTGTGTCTAGGAACGTAAGACTATCAGTTGTTTCTAATATCAGCTCGCGCTCTAAAGCGCGTTCTCATTGACATCCCATTCGCAACCGCTCTCTGATTACACTCTCGGAGTCACGTGGCTTAGTCCACGCGGGAATTGCCGGCGCCGGACTGCTCCACTACAGAAAAAGGGGACGGTGCTCTCAGAAAGAAAATATAATGTAAAAAACACTGGATTTTTGTGGGACAATAAGATAAAAGTGAGTTTGTTTATCCTTGTTGTATTATTGAAGAATACATCATCTCATGAAAATGTTATCGAATGATTCAATAAGGAATATTTTTGGTAGAAATTTATTATACACCCCTATCAAACAGTCGATGACTCCAATATTTTTTTCTCTAGCGAGATTTGGGGAAAAAGTGACGGGAGATTCCATTTTGTTCTAGGGGATTTAGAGCATCATGTCGGGAGGGACAGATAAAAAAATAATAAATAGTCTGATAAAACCTAGCAAACATGAAATAATTATAACACAAACACATATCTATTTACTCAACTTTTTATCACAACATGGCATTTGTGCACAGTAATAGGTTTTGTAGTGTCCTTATATCAACTCATTACCCACATACATGGTACAAAGGAACTGCTGATGTCGGCATGAGCGTGCTCTCGCAGGCTGTGGCCGATTGCAGACAGCAAGGATTTCTCTCTCAGCTGTGAAAAGCTCTGGTGTCTATGAGCTAGCGTGTAAAAAAAAAAAAATGCGCCTCCTGGCCGCCTCTTTGGCCGCGCCGGCGGGAATGTTCGAAAAAATTGCGCCTCCTGGCCGCCTCTTTGGCAGCGCTGCGCGAATGTTCGACAAGCCATACCATAGTCTTGAATATTCATTAGCACAGTAGCCAATAACAGAGGCCGTACTGAGTGAATGGCAAAAAAAAGTGGGTCAAAAAGACTAGGTCAGATGAAAGTAGGTCAGGAAATGGCCTAACCCCTCTACAGGCAAGCTCTGCCTTTTTGCACCTGCATCTTGCTGTCTTGCAGCCTTTGGAACACCCACATATGATGAGTTTTTGGACAAGTTTTTGAGGACTGGTGACTATGTCCACATTGGCTGAAAATGTCTGTCAGAAGTCTTGGTCCATCCCCATCCAGAGAAAGCACTGGGCAGCTGCTAAAAATCAACATGACTTTGTCTCCACACACAGTCTCCCTAGAAAACTGCTCGCCTAACGTGCTGTTCAAGTACATTTGAAAACAAACATTTGATGTGCTCGCACTCAGGACTTTGCATTGCGTGGAAAGAATATCACCATGAATCTTTAAAAAAAATAAACAGTAATTTTATAGACATGCACTTAGTTGCAACACTTAATGTAAGATAAATTATGTATCTACGGTTACTAATTGGCGCATCAATGTGATCTTCTCATTGACATTGATTTTTTTCATAGATTTCTATCCCATCTAGCCTTTTCACAATTGAAAGTATCATACATCATTTAGTGATGTGACAATTTGTGTTTTGTTTATTCAACTTTTGGTGGCCATTTTGATAAATGATTGACTATGCTGTTTCCATTACAGTTGTTTTTTTTTTCATGGAAACAGTTTCTTTCATATTTCAGCTTGAGCGATTGCGCACTAGCTATCTTATGTATGGTTATAAACAAATTTTGAAAGATTTGTATTTATTATTATGTCATGATGGCAGCTATACTGAAAAATGGCAACTTTTAAAATATCATATCAAAGTATCATTCCAAATAGTATTTTTTTTCATATTTTTATGTTAAAAAATTTGGTGCTTGTAGACAAAAGTGCTCAGAACGAAAGAAAAAACTCCGGACAATTGAAGAGAGGTAATGACGTCACCCCATGATAGCAAGAGAGAAATTGACATGTAAGGCCCCATGTTTATTTGGAGGGGGTCCTCCTTGTTCCCTCACCAGATGAGTACGCGACTACATGTGTATGTTTCATTATCCTAGGTTACTCAGTTTGCTCAGTTTTTTTTTAAATGTTAGCCCGCAGGGCGCATTTTTTAGGTGGTGGTGGTAGTGGTGGTGGTGGTGGTGGTGGTGGTGTGTGTGTGTGTGTGTGGGGAGGGGGGGGGAAGAGGGGGGGGGGGCTAGTATCAGCATCATGTCAGATTGGGTCCCCATTGCCTGAAAATGATCTGTCAAGTTTTGATGAAATCGGTCACTCATTTTTTTTTTCAGATACGTATACCATATTTTAAACCTTTGTCCTCTTTTGCGAGGTGACTTCTTTCAAGTTTGGATAAAATCAAGTCATTAACATTTGAGAGAGAGTCCAAAATAAGAGGAATTTTCCCCCTAGGGGCATTTGGGGAGCTACCCCCACCCCCCCCCCCCCCCCCTCGGCCCCTTGCCATTCGCGTACCCCCATTTTAACAGCTTCAGTTTCCTATTATCCAAGGATGATTCCTATCACTTTTGGTTAAAATCAAGTCATCTATTCTCAAGAAAAAGTCACAAATAAGAGAAAGTTGCCCCCCTGGGAGCATTTTGGGGGCTACCCCCTCCCGGCCCCTTGCCATTTGTGTAGCCCCATTTTTACAAACTAAGGTCCCTATTACCTAAGGTTGATATCTAACAAGTGGTTTAAAACAGTTATTTATTATTGAGATAATTATTGAGATATTATAAGAGAAAGTTGCCCATAGGGGGCGTTTGGGGGGCCCCGCAGGGCGCATTATTTTTAGGTGGTGGTGGTAGTGGTGGTGGTGGTCAGGGGGGGGGGGGTTAGTTTATGTCAGATGGGGTCCCCATTGCCTGAAAATAATCTGTCAAGTTTTGATGAAATCGATCACTCATCTTTTTCAGATACGTATACCATATTTTAAACCTTTGTCCTCTTTTCCGAGGTGACTTCTTTCAAGTTTGGATGAAATCAAGTCATTTACATTTGAGAGAAAGTCCAAAATAAGAGGAATTTTCCCCCTGGGGGCATTTGGGGAGCTACCCCCACCCCAAGGCCCCTTGCCATTCGCGTACCCCTATTTTAACACCTTCAGTTCCCCATTACCCAAGGATGATTCCTATCACGTTTGGTTAAAATCCAGTCATCTATTCTCAAGAAAAAGTCAGAAATAAGAGGAAGTTGCCCCCGGGGGCATTCGGGGGGATACCCCCTCCCGGCCCCTTGCTATTTGTATTTGCCCATTTTAACAACCTAAGGTCCCTATTACGTAAGGTTGATTTCTAACAAGTGGTTAAAAACAGTTATTTATCATTGAGATAATTATTGAGATATCATAAGAGAAAGTTGCCCATAGGGGGCGTTTGGGGGGCTGTCCCCCCGACCCTTGCCACTTGTGAACCCAAATTTTGACGAGGTAATGTCCCTATTACCTAACGTTTATTCATATTAACAAAATCCAGTCCGGCCATGCATTTTATTTTCGAAAAGAAGTTTAAAAAAAAAACATACTAGGGCCCCTGGGGCACTTTGGGGCTGCCCCCAGGAAACCCTGAAGTTATTTTAAGATGCCTCTATATCTAATATTGTTCCAAATATGATTTTGAACATGTGTGGCAAATTTTGTGCTTGTTGACAAAAGTGCACAATTTTCACCTTATCCACCCCACTAACTCCATTTATACGCTTAACCAACTTGTCAAACGGTAGTATAATAATATAATCTATAACAATGCAGCTGCATTGGCTGCATTGTTATAGACGATATTGTTATACCACCGTTATGTCACCTTTACCTACACAGGTGAATTCCAACCATGTTTAAATATGTTTTTCACAACTCATTGTTCATATGGGCCTACAATATTGCTATATTCGTATTGAATCGTAGTGTTATTGTGCTGGTGAAAAGCAAATCTCTATCATTTTGCACTGAATGAAATACATGTATCTTGTTTTGTATCTATCTTATATGACAGTGTATTACAATTGACGAATAAACAAATTAAATGTAATATATCTTATTACATTAGGAGTACAATTTGAAAGAAACTAATAATATGAACCCAATTCTACAGCTAATGATTTTTTCAGTCTTAAATTATCATGTCACATATAGGACTTGTACATAATTTACAATTACACAGATGAATTACAACCAATGTTTACATAATTATGTTTTTCCAATTCATTGTTTATATTTGTCTATAGTATTGCCATATATTGTAATGTTATTGTGCTGCTGGAAAGCAAATATCCATGATTTTGGACTGAATTAAATATTTTGTCTCTTGCAAATGTCTTCCTTTTGATTTTGCTTTCTGTCACCAGAAAAATGACAAGGTTACCAAACTGAGTTTGAGCCCTGCTCGAAGAGAGCGATTTATTCTCCAAGCCTCGTCAACAGAAGGCGACTTTGCCCATTATATGTAAATCAGATTAATTCTCACGTGACACTTTCCGCTAGCTTATGGTAAAGAATAGAGCTAAGGAGGAGACAAGCTGACCCTTGAGAGAAAATGGAGAAAGTCAAAAAGGTAGAGGCCAGTCACGCGCCTGTCAGGTGACCGCATTACATAGTAACAGGAAGACGCCAGGCTGCGCTATCGCGCTAGTGCTGCTCGTCGCGTACAGTATACAGTACAATACATGCAGTAAAACTATAAGTGCATGTAGTCTCTCTGTTACCTTAGACCTATACTAGCTACTGGCTTCAGATTTAGCCTGTAACAACTTCAGACCAGTCACAGTGGAGTAATTTTGTTCGAGAAAATTTGCCAAATTATGCCGAGAAGGTGTGTTGTTGGTGGGTGCAGCAAAGATGGGGTTAGCAGTATAGTAACCAACTGTGGTAAAGACTTGCAGGAGGGACAGCGTCTGGCTCAAACTGATACGGGATTAAACCCAATTGCTGTTGAGGCCGACCAACGCCAACGCCGACTTCCCCTGCTTGATCTTTAAAGAGGCTGTCACACACGCCTACTTGTCTAGTTTCCTGAAGGAAATATTTTTTTTTCAAAATAAAAACTTGATCCAAAACGACAAAGTATTCCAGGTAAAATGCTAAACAAATGTCCTAGTCGCCATTAAGTCGCTTCTGGAATATATAAACAACATATTTAAATCCTTCCTTGGGATGTGCTACTTGCAAAAAATTGTGAATTTTGTTATTCAAAAGTTGAAACTTTATCTATCATTGACACGCAAGGGTAATGGTGATAACTCCGTGCCTTCGCGGGGGGCTTCCTGTTGATACGTCAAATCGCATTAGCCAATCAGCGGACAATTTTAGGGGGCGTTCCCACATCTGAGTGGTTTTGCAGGGGTTTCTGACTACTGGACCTATTTAGAGTCTTTGTAGCCCCAATGTTCACCCTAAAAGACGCGACCTTTAATGGAGTATCCGATTGTTTCAAACTTGTCTCAAAAGTTGCAAGACACTTCAAAGGAAAGAGTCATGAGAAGGCGTGTCACGATATGCCGCGGTTGCGCGACAGTCGTAGATTTTGTACGGGGGTGGGGGTGTCAAAAGCCCCCCCCCCCCCCCCCCCGTTAGTCAAAATAGGGTTAAGAGAAACTGATAAATAAGGTTTTAAATAGTTGGTCTAGAGGAGAGTCGCACGGTGTTTTCCTCTCGACGCGCTTTACGTCGCTTATACACTACCAGTACCGCACAGGTATCGTTGCTAGCCACGGACAATGGATAAACGTGCCGGTAACCTAGCGTTAGATCTAACCTAAGTAACAAGGTCCAGGACTATTCCTATTTAGGATAAGTCTAACAACTAATCGAGATGTTAATAGACTAGCCTACTAGCGGTAGATGTTGACTGTTAAAAAGTTAACACCTTGGATTGCTCTGCTCCTTCGGGAAAATACTGTGTCAGTCACCGAAATATTTAATGCTATGTATTGTATATATACGGCGCGATTGTGCGCGATTGTGCGCGATTGTGCGTGAATGCATAACGCACGGAGCCTATAGCCATGAGCTAGTTGTGTTGGATATATCCCGCCGTGATATAGCACTTGCCCAGCGATAAAAAAAGTAATAAGCCTGCTGGATATGAGTGATGTAATAATAATTACTGAGTACATAATACATTCTTTAATGGAGTCTTTAATGCACATAGAGTGCGCTTGTTCTATACACGGGACCTCCTTTTAACGTCCAATCCGTCATATTATGGTACCAACAAAGCCTAATACATTGTGCTGAACATCTATAATACATTGTTTCGAAAGTACACATGTACTTGTACTTTTGCTTCTTCTACTACATCAACATCAGGGATGTAATACGATTCTCGTATGACGCAGAAGTACGCTGTGGGTTCGTATTAATCGTTTGGATGCAGTGCGTCTATGCTTAAAAAGATGTCTGCAATGTTCGGACTTGTTCTTCTGGACAGGACATCGGTTCCTTCATGGGCAGAAATCCGGGGGGGGGGGGGGGTCCTGCCCCCCCCCCCAGCAATTCCCCACTATTTTCGGTCCTGTACCCCTAAAATATGAAATGCCTTCCACCATTTTCGGTCCTGTACACACACAATATTTAATGCCCCCCCCCCCCCCCCCACCCTAACCGAGAGCATTATCACAGACTGGGCGGGATAAAAAAAATGGACCCCCCCCCCCCTAAAAAAATAAAAAATAAAAAATAAAAAATCCGTCCCTACCCCGTCCCACCTGCTCAGCGAATCATTGAAGAAAAACATGACCCCCCCCCCCCCCACACCTTCGGGGAGCGATTTCCGCCCTTGGCTTTCTTGTTTTCCAGTTAAGGAAATCATTCCTGCTCTTCTAGGGACTCTGAGGGGTAGTCATCTTTCCATGGTGTTATATCGGTGGTTGCTTCGTCCTCTTCTGCCATTTGTTGTGGAGCTTTTTCTGTAGAAAACAATCACAAATAATCACCATGGCTTATAGGTCACAATCCCGGGTAACACTGCATAAATAATATAACATCGCTAAGTTATAGTAAACGTATTAGGTTGGAACTTGGCAAGAATGGTTTAGCGATATTAATTCATATTCTTTTAGTATATACTATTTATTTCTTGGCAAAATATTGAGCGCACTAATGGTATCACACATTTGGTAACAGCTCGATGCTGTTTTTGCTATTTAAGTTTTTTATTTAGGTTGTGGGGCAAGCTGCTCAGCGATAAAATGACTCATTAAACATAATTACATTTTTTTATTTGATGTGAAACAATCAAATCGGAGAAATGACTACGTGACAAATAAGCGACCAGAAATGTAAACAAAAAACACTACATGAAAATGAAAACGGGTATATCTAATACGAAGGAAAAAAATAATACTGCTACTACTACTACTACCACCACTTCTACTATTGTAAGTAAAACTATTTTTTCATGAGAACAATCTATAGCCATCATAACTTAAGTCAATGTGAGGGTGTAAAAACAAGATGTATCTACATTATAGACGTCATCATATAGCAACTGTTCAAATCTGCGTCAAAAAAGCTGAAGTATGAAATCTATTGATAAAAATGTCAACTTTCGCTAGTGATAACCGTTTGTCTCGGAATGTATGCTCAACAGAATCTAACAACATCACGACGTTTCGTACGCCGTAACAAATTACCGCCCAACGATGCTAGCCGTATCAGCGGTCTATTGTTTGGTCGAGCATCCGGGTGCGCCGGCAAAAAGTATTGGTCTGTCCATGAGTTGGTTTCGGTTAGTGCGCTGCACTGACCAAAGGGTATTTAAACCCATCACACCTGACGAAGTGTTGCAGCGGCGCACAAAACGTCGTGGTCTGTTGGCCATACATAGCGAGGCAAACGATTATCAATAGCAATTTATCCGCAGTGAGTGACATATTTAGCATTAATGTCAACTTTGTTATCAACTGCAAACCAGAACAAAATTTCAAATCACATACACAGGGCACAAGTTGATACTAACAAAGTACTTGATATGCTTCAACGTAAAACATACGTATCTACCCAGGTAACAAAAAAAGTTTTCAAAACGTTCCTAGTAGGTTTTTGGTAGTTCAATAAACCGTTTTATGGGCGTCAAAATGTGGTTTAAGACGTTTTAAAACATTTTATTGGACGTTTTAAAAACGTTTTTTAAACGTTTACAGAACCTAAAAACCCTTTTGAAAACTCGAGAGGTACAGAGCTTTTGATAATATTCTGTGGACGTTTTTAGAACGTACAGAAAACCTTTAAAAAAAGTGTTTAAAAACCTTTAAGAAACGTTTTTAAAACGTTTCAAGAACGTTTAAAAAACCTTTTAAAACACGTCTAAAACATTTATTTATGACCAGTTTGAAAAAATACATGGATATACACGCACACACAACCCTAACCCTATATTAATCTTATCCTAATCATTTCTTATCAGACCCTACTTCTACCGTATTTTAAACACGCTGACATTCATATATATAGTACTACGGTAATATGCTCCTAAATTATTGGTTAGTACCACTAAAGATGAATATTTTCTTGTAATAATTGATGTCTGCACGATTCGGTGGCATTTATTGTTTTAATCGTTAAATTTCAAAACGTTTATTGGAATGTACATAAAGAATGTATTCTATCTAGTTTTGTACCGTTTATCTATTAGAATATGACACAAGTCAATAGGCCTAATGCATGCATGAATATTCATGAGCATCTGAGTACGAGGACTTAAAGGACCTAACAAAATGTGTTGTAAACTTCCTATATAAAACGTTCTGTAAACTTCCTATACAAAACGTTTTGTAAAAGTCCTATACGAAACGTTTATTTTGTAACGTCACAAAATGTTTTTAAAACGTTCTCAAAAAACCTTTAGTCCAATTTTTAACGTTTTATAAACGTTTAAAAATATTAATTTAGGACGAAGACGTACAAAACCTAAAAAAAAAAAGTTTTTAAAACCTTCTGAAAAAGTTGTGTGTTTGCTGCGTATGCTGTGTTAGCATTTCAGGTTGACTGGCTATAAATTCTTTTATTGCATGTAGACATGCCGAAAAAAAATACAAGTGTGTGAGAACTAACTATCCACAATGGTCCCCTATATGACTGAAGCTAATAGCTACACGGTACGTTCAGAAATTGATGATGAGTGGAAACAGTCCGGCGGCATAGCTCGATATTTTGACGTAATTGTTAACTTTTGTCTAAAAGCACCGGACTTGGCACTCACGTAAAATGATGTACTACACGCAAAGTTGGATACTGAGCACTCTCGGAACTTCCCCCCGTCTTACTACTCCCCCTAACACTTGTTCTTCTCCCCCTCTCTTGCTTTCTCATGTACCTTTCTTCCCTCCCCCACCCCCTCACCCCCACACCACTCACCCCCCCCCCCCCCCCCTGCCCACCTTGAACCCTTCTCTCTGGCCTTGTTCGTCTTCCGTAAATTGATTTAAGCATAACAATTTGGATACGAATCTTTTCTACATGTCATGTGCATAGTAAGGGGGAGGAGGGTTGGTCAAATAAACTCCTTTTATACAAGAGAAAAGGGGCAGGGGGTGGAGTAGATTTTTTGTTAAAGATGTGTGTATGCAGTAGTCCTCAATGACAATGGTACTCAATTTTAAAGTACATTTGGAGAGAATATAGGGACGTTTAGATCTGAACCACATGCACAAAATACTTCTCTAACAAGCATCAGAGTTCAACTTTGGAGAGCTATAACTATATTTCATGAAATGGAATGTCATTGATTTTTATACACAATATAAAACGTATACAAAGGAAGATTTCGAAACGTTTAAGTACATTAGTGAGAAAGAATTTTGAAATATGAACCAAAACGTAATTGTAGAAATTGTGGCCCCCATTGCTTCCCTGGGCAAAATTCAAGAGGGCTCAATATCCCAATTTGCTTAGATTTCACATGTGTGCCAAATTTGGTGCTTTGAGACAAAAGTGAACAATTGTTTAGCTATTATTCGCTGGACAAGTATAGTCATGAGAGCTAATATTTATAGAGGAAAGGAAGTGGGAAAGGACGGAGTGAGAATAAAACAGGAGCGAATGAAATGGACATGCGCAATCATCTTAAAGGGAATATACTGTACTGGGAAGACAAAACTACCTTCAAAATGTGATCGTGAGCAATCTTCTTGCCAATGGTCTTAACTTTATGTATTGTCCATTTTAGAAACTTGCTGAAAGTTATTTGCCCTCATATGATCCACATTAGGAGAAATAAGTGATCACAAAGTGATCATAAGTGATCACAAATCACAAATCCTCACATTGTTCGGGCCGAACATTTCAAGGATTTGTGATTAAATCACTAATTACTCCAAACGTTGATAATTTGAGAGTAAATAACATTCATCAAGTTTCTAAATTTGACAATACATGAATTTAAAACCATTGGCAAGAAGATTGCTCACGATCACATTTTGAAGGCATTTTTGTCTTTCCAGTACAGTATATTCCCTTTAACACAAGTTTGGAATGGGTGACATAGTAATAGTGCCTATACACTTTATGAGCTGTTACTTCAAGGTGTTAGAACAACATGTTAAACGAAATGGCAGGCATGACATAGCTTTTAACAGGAAGTTCCCACAAAGTGTTAGTTTCTCTGCACATAGTCTGTGGAGGAACGCTATTGCATCGGCCAATTTAATAGGGTTTTTAACCAAAAATATGCCAGCTCTGATCTCTCACATCCCCACATGCACAGCAAGCAGTTGATGATCTTATAAGAGCGCTTTAACTCATTATACGTCATTAATATTTACACAAATAACCCATTCACATCCACAGGGCCGAGATTTTGCCACTCAAAGGGTACAACAGAAGCTGAAAGCTGCAGCAATAGCGATTTTTTTCGTATTAATTCGGTATTACATGACAGCAATTCCACTGACCAAGGCATGCAAGATTCAATTCAATACCGGAGAAAAATTGCACTTACGACGTCTGCATGAAACGCTTTGGAAAAAGTGTAAAAGACATTAATAAAAATAACATTTTTTATGACAGCATTAGTTGCACATACAAATCACAAGAGTATAAAAAAGATGTATGTTAAAAATGCAATTTAAAATATACATTATCACACATTATTCATTTACTCCAATAAAGCTCTTCACGCGATGGCGCTCCCCTTCTCTGTAGTTTTATATTGTAATAAGAAATCTGCCCTCTATAGCGAATTGTCAAGATAAACACCTCCATGTACTACAATTATCACTAATAATACCATTGATTTGAATGCTATTCAAATATCTCTGAAGCTTCAATTAGAGCAGCCTTAGACTAACGCTATTTACTTGATAACAAATTTCCAAACAAATAAAAGAGCAAAAAAAACCCCGAAAATCAATTTATTTGTATTTTGATTTCAACGAATAAAGATTCTTTTTAAATAGAAGGTTGAAGAGTATGAACAAAATATTATATTGAAGTGGAAGAATATGGACGTAAGGGTGTATTACAGAACGTTGTCATAGTCATATACGAGTCTTCTCAACAGAAATTACTTACAAATCGTTCAGAGTGTGTCAAGATAAACACCTCCATGTTAATACAATACAGTGCGTGTAATTCAAGTAAACCAAACAAACTACTGCAATTATGAATAATAATACCATAATAGTTTTCAAGTTTCAATAGCCTCAGCCTACCCCTATTTTCTTTAAAAAAATCAAAACAAATGCAGGAACAAGAAAAAATAAGTCGATTTCTTTGTATTGTATTGACGGAGGTCAATATGGACGTAAAGGTGTATTACAGAACGTTCGTCGTAATTATATACGAGTCCTTTGAAAATAAGTGACTTGTAAATCGTTCATAGTGTACGAAGGTGGGCTTAAGCGATGTGACATATTATAAACCACTCTGCAACAAAGTAACTTTGCTGAAGTCATTTAATTTTTACATATTTTTCTACTCATTGGAAAGTTGTATAGATTATTATCGTATCGAGAATGCAAAACCAGTGGTGCCCCTTATAATAATGTGTAAGCTGTGATATTTCAAGCGTGCAATTTAAAGAACCCACTTAAATTTGACCTAGTTCACATAATACCTGATGAGCTGAAGCTTCATTATGACATAGTTTCGACTGCGGGGGATAGCTAAGACGATGATGATAGTAATGATGAATGGGGCGATGATGACATTGATGACGATAGTGTAGTTGAGAACTGTCCCAGGACTATTAGTCGAGTAAGAATTAACAAAATCCTCCGTTGATCCAAAATCTTTTTGCATAAACAAAACACAAAACATGAATTCAAAACAAATTACAGTCTGGTGACGTACGCCTTTGTCCGTGGCAACGGAAACCCAAAATGCAAATATGTGGGTTAAACAGAAGCGTACACATTTTTGGAATTGTATCTATGTCTACCACATATTCATGAACCTGTACTGCTGGTGAAAGTATAGGAAGCATTGTATTTGTGTTAAAAGACCAATTCGTAGATAGGCCTATATAGGTTGAACAATGAACTGGATTAGATATTAGAAGAATTATTACTTTTTTTACGTTTCATAGAGTGCACCGCCCTTAACAAAAATATATTTTTTTTAACCGTGTATTTGCAGACATCTACAAGAAGAAAACAAATTCTAAATCATGAATCTCACCTATTTCCTGTTTATGAATTAGTTCTCAAAACGTGTTAGCTCAGGACTCAATTAACTTTTTTAGCCAGATTGTTTTAAATGTCTGGTCATTTTGATTCATAATAAGGTTTAACTGCCAAAGAAGAATTGGTGAGCTGTTAGTGTTGTAGCCCGTTGCCATGGAAGTTACAAGTACTGGTAAATCAAGCGTTTCTAGCGGTGCCACTCACTAACATCGTTTTTCAGCAACACTGTTTCGTTTCAGTCAGGAATTTACTGGCTTCACTCATCAATGATGAGAGAATACGCCATTTTAGGAAAGAGAACAGTGAGAAAACAAATGGGTCAATAGAGAAAATTGGTACGTGAAGGAACAAACGAAGAAGTAATAACATATTGAAAAGAAATTCGTTTAAAGTAAACTGTCAGAAATAACCAAATTCATAGATCTCAAATAAACTACCACTGTTACGCATGCGATGTGCAGTGATTAGCTTTATATTCATGTTCAGAATAACATACCAGGCTTAGCTTTAGTGCAATTTACGCAGTGTCATTATGTGAAGAAATACGAAAGATAAATAACGTATCAAAATTTTACATCTGTATGCGCATAGACAGTTGAATTTCTAACCATTGCAATACACATACGCACATGACTGGACCATTCATGTATAAGGATATAGGTATAAAGTGATATATATTTACACTCTTAAAAAATAATTTTATGTCACATGATGGGGCAAGTTTTGGGGAGCAGGTTTCGTGATAATTCATTATTCGAATGTAAAATTAGATTTTCACTTTTTTACAAATCAGGACATAAATCAGATGATCAATTCATAACACAACAATAATCTGATACAGAAAATGTGGTCCTGATTTGTCAATGAGTTTTCATTTCATTTCATTTATTCAACCATCATAAAAACGAAACAACAAAAATACAAATATTTACAAACATAAAATAATGGTATGGACCCCTTGAAAGCAAATCTGCTTATGGGCGAGACCCTTAACAAAGCACAATACAAGCATAGTGATAAACAAACATATAAAGGAAATCAAATTAATCAATTAATTTGCATAATCACACACAACACGCACACACATATACTCATTCATGCGACAAAACGAGAGGGGAAGAGGAGAAGAGAGAAAAAGACCAGGGGAACAAAGAAAAAACAACGAGGAAAAGAGGTACATTGTAAGGGAACTATTGAACAATAGATGACGTGTTTTTAAATACAGATTGTTTGAGAAGAAATTTAAACCGTGTGATGGTTGAACTAGATTCTATATTATTATCAAGGGAATTTCATTCTTGCACACCAATCCAAAGCGGATTGAGTGGGAAACCAAAGTGGAACGAGAGAACGGTTGGCGGAGATTATTTATCTGAAGAGTTGGATATGAGTGCAATGAAGAACTAGACTGGAACATATGAAGGAAGGCAGAGGGAAGGACGCCCTTGTTAAATTTATAAATGGGCAATAAAGTATTTACTTTTACTAGATGAAGAAAAGGAAGTGCTCTTAATTTTATAAATATAGGAGAACTTGGACTATTATAACTGCTGTTAGTAATACAAGGTATTGCCCGCTTCTGTAGAATGTGTAATTTATTCAATTTTGAATGATATGTATTGCCCTATATTATATTGCAATAGCTGAGATGCGGCTCTACAGTGGAATTATAAATGTATAATAATATTTTTAAAGGTAAGAAATTCTTTAACATATATAAGACACCAATACTTCTTGAAAGCTTAGAACAGACATGAGTAATGTGATATTTCCAGTCAAGTGATTCGTGAATGATAACACCCAGAAAATCAATGGTGTTTCTTCTTTCAATTACAGCATTTTCAATTTTAACAGGATCAATAACATCTGTACCGTACCTCCTTCTGGTATGAAATATGACATACTTTGTTTTATCATAATTAAGTAGTAATATGTTACATTTTAACCACTCATTTAATTTAAATAATTCCTTATTCAAAATAGTAATACGATCATGGATGCGAGGACAAGAATAAGCAGTAACAGTAACTTCAACAAGAGTTAATAATATCATTAATATACAAAATGAATAGAACAGGTCCAAGCACAGAATCTTGTGGTACGCCGACTCAAACATCCATATAAGCTGATTCGACACCATCAACCACCACGTACTGTTTTCTGTTTGACAAATAATTCTCAAACCACTGAAGTGGTACCATAATAATATGGCTTTTGTAAAAGAATGTGGTGATCAATGGGGTGTCAAATGCCTTGGATAGGTTCATGAAAACCCCACAACAGTAGTTACCTTCATCAAGTTGCTGTAAAATGTAGTAATAGAAATATGAAATACCTAAATTCAAATTGTTCAGGAATTATACATCTATATTTAGTGAGAAAAATTATAAAATTGTTTGTGCATATTTTTTTTTCTAACATCTTTGCAAACACAGATAGCAGTGCAATAGGCCGATAATTTTCAATATTTTCTAAGTTATTTTCTTATGCAAATTAATTATTTGAGCTATTGTCATTTTATCGGGGACTATTCCAAAGCATAATGACTTATTAAAGATATCACAAAGGAAATTTGCATAATAATGTATACATTCTTTGGCTACTTTAATTGAAATATCATCGGGGCCGTTTGAATTTGACGCGTTCAAAGATGAACAAATTTCAACTATATCACTGGGTAAAAGTAGTTTAACAAAAAATGAGTTAGGGTTACTAGCCGTGAGGTATTCCTGAAATGAATGTATTGATACAGGTATTGAATGAGAGAGTCGCTTACCAACATTGATGAAATATGAATTAAATTCATTAGCAATGGCCTGTCTAGATGATGATTTCAAATTACCTAAAAACATATTTTGTGGGAAACTACTGGCTTTCTTTTTACCCAACAATGAATTAATTTGTCTCCACGTTTTTGAAATCTCCTTTTAAAGCAAAAAATAAATTATTGTAATACTTTCTCTTTGCAGCTCTTATGATATTTGTTAATTTGTTTTTATAATCAATATATTTCTTCTTATGCTGATCAGTAGGTTTTTTTCCTGCTGGCTTCATAGAGTCTATGTTTACGTTTTATAGACTTTAGTATACCATCCACAATGCATGGCTTACGCAATTTGCATCCCTTTTTACTTTTACAAGTTTTAACAGGAAAACATTCATTATACAAAGAATACAGTTGATCAAAGAATATATCATAACAGTCACTGACAATAGTGCATTCATATACCTGTGACCAATCAATTGACAGAAACTTTTGTTTGAATAAATTAATGTTCAAATCATTTATCAAGCGTGTTGTAACCTTGGTCTGGTATCGATTATTACAATAATATGTTGGTATATTCCTACATATACAATATATTGGACAGTGATCTGACAAATCAGAGTAAATAAGTCCAGTATAATTTTTTAGATTGAATGGTATTGGTGAATATGTTGTCTATTAAAGTTGCACTGCTGCGAGAAATGCGTGTGGGTTTGTAATAAGTGGGAACATATTATGTGAGAATATGGTATCTAAAAAGTCGTTAGTGTTCTCATGGATTCCATGGTTAGGATGATTTATATTAAAGTCGCCCATGATATATATTCATTTTTTTTCACTTTTCAATATTTGTAGTACAGATTGCATTTTCTCATTGAAAGAAGACATATCAGAATCAGGCGGTCGATATATACAACCAATGATAATAGATTTATCCTTCTGAGAGATTTCCACAAAGATAAGTTCATAGTCATTAACAGAACATGATAGATCAGAACGAAATATATATGTAAAGTCATTTTGTATATAAAGGGCAACTCCACCACCTATCCTGTGTGGTCTACACAAATTTATAAGAGAATAACATTCAATATCATACACATTGATATTCATATTACTACTAAACCAAGTTTCAGATACTGCAACTACACTGAAATCGTGATCAAGGGATGACAATAATAATTGTAAATTTATCAAATTTATTTTCTAAACTTCTTGCATTAAGGTGTAACATAGAAAATGCATATTTCTTATCACGAATTTTATTATTGAAATCTTTGCAGAAACTAACTTAAATTAGAGCCACCATCTGAAAATACATTCTGTTTATATTCATTCAGCTGATGAAAGGAGTTTGGATTAAATGGATTTATTTTCAAATATTGTAATTTATCTAAATTGGTATGGGTATTTAAGCGGAAAAACATACATGGTCAAGTATAGCTCATCGTCATCAATAACATAATTGAATGGGAAAATATCAGATAAACACTTATACATAACCATAGTTAAGTAGAAGATGATAAAGAAGATAAAGATGAGTTGTCGCAATTTACACACACACACTTTCACAAATGTAAGTTAAACAGAACGAAATAATGAACACAATAAGAAGAGTAATATTACAACTGAGACAGAGGCATGTAAGTAGCCTGACAAAAAAATAACAGTCAAATTGACATCACGTGAAGGATCAAAAACGACTCCTAGCCTCTCTCGACAGAGTGGATGTATTAAGAGTTCTATTGAATATTCAAGCGATTTCTGTCTACCAAAATATTGATTAATGAAATATCACGAAACCTGCTCCAAAACAAATTTGACATAAGCGCATCTTTCTTGGAACCCTCCTCTCCAGTTCGTAGTCGGTTTAGGGTGAACCATTCTGTGCGAGGTAGGATTGCACCTGATGGCGACGTTGTGTTGGGGGAAACTGTGTATTGAGTGGATAGTAGGGTCTCATACCAGCAAGTTCTCCATCTCTCGAGGATGTTGAATTTGGAGTCACTGAGGGTTGGTGCGTGGAGGGAGAAAGAGCGGCAAAAAGGCAGGCGTTGACGTTCCAGATGAGAGTTGTGAACAAGGTCGTGTAGGGGATGCTCGGTGTTTAGCGAGGCCTTGTTCATCAGTCTGTATGTGTGGAGTTCTCTACGAAGTGCGACGCCAGCTTACACTGGCAAAAGTTAAAATGCTGCGGATCGCAGACAGCCAGTGATGATTCCCAAGGTCTCATTGAGAGCGATTACAGCTTGTTTGTGTATACGTTCCGACACCATGCTAGGGCGGCGTATTCTGCAGCGCTGAAGACTAAGGCGAGGGAACTGCCAGACGACGAGGGAAGTTGTTCCTAGATGACAATTTGGCACGTAGTGATTCGAGGTCATCATCATATCCGTACTGTAGTGATGTTGTAAGAGGGAGGTCACTGATGTCGATGTCAAATAACATGGGGGCCACTAGAGAGCTTTGAGGAACTCCGTTTCTGTGGCATCGTGGGCAACTGGACTGTCCATCACTTGAACTTTTTCTACCTTGAATACTGTGATATGGATGTCACGGAAAAATGGCGACTTTAAGCTGTGATTGGTCAGAATATTGGTGATGAATTGCTCTACACGGCGGTCAGGGTGGGTCTGGTTTCAGGGAAATGCCCTGGTGCAACACAGTATACAGTCAAGTCCACCAAGATGGCACCCGCCTTGTGATGTTTTGCAAAGCTGGGTGTTATTTGAAGGCTTCACGATCTGATTTACGATGCTGCGCCCGCGTCGGAAGCCTGCTTGAGCATCAGGAAGTTGGGGGTCAACTATTGGCTCCAGCCGGACCAGAGGTAGTTCGAGGAGCTTGAAGAGGACACAGATGGGTGAACTAGGGCAGTGGCTCTTTGAGTTGTCCATGGGTTTGTGTGTTTTGGGGAAGAGCAGTGATGGTTACCTCCCGTCAAATCTTGGGTATGGAATCACCGGAGAAACAAGATGAGTAGAGCACTTACCTGGCACTTCAGGCCGCAGTGTAGGAGGAAGTTGGAAGTCTTCCAAACCTGCCCATCTGTCAGATGTGATGCCTTGTTGGCTGCCTCTTTAACAGGTTCAGCCTGCAGGAATTTGTAGTAGTGAGCAGCACACTCGTCCTATGTGAAGATGTAGCGTCGACGGAAACCGCGTGGGATGGCACTCTTGGCTGCCCCGGTGAGGACTTTACCGAGGGATGAGTTTGCATAGTCCAGATTAGTAGAGTTTGGTTTGAGTAGACTGTCTCTCCCTGAATCCACAAGGCGTGTGAACTTATCCCTCTTAGCCTAGATGAATTCAACCTCTTCATCGGCTTGGTAGGGACAGGTTCTATTGGGCTGTCTGGAATTATCACTGATGGCCTGTTTTGTGATCTGGGGAAAGGGTCCTGGATGATGCGGTGGGGCGAGGGACCGCTCAAGTTTGAATAGACAAGGCCTGGGTTTGATGTCGTGTTCCACCTGCCAGAGTGGAAGCTGCCTGGTTGTTTTGGACCATGAAGAAGTTGCACAGCACTTGCTGATGCCCAATCCTCGAGAGTGACACCATCTCGGTTGGTTGAAGTATATCTCCAAGTAGTACTACGAGATTTGAATCTCCCGTTTAGATACAGGGTGGGTCGAAAGCAGGGATGGATTTTGCCTGGAGCTGAGATCTAGGGGGCTTGTAGATGTTAATGGCAGTGGCAGCTTCCACGTGTGTGGGTGCCCATTCCTGTTTTAAGTCTGGTGAGGAAACGGCCATTGCTTTCCACTTTGCTGAATTCTTTTTAAATTAAGGTAGCAATCCCTTTGATGTCCCTCTCGGTGTGTGAAGCCAAGGTGTAGCCAGGAACAGTCTGTTTCATTAATGTCTAGTAGGAGGACTGCGGTGGCTTTGTGTGTCTCCAAGATGTGATCGATGATGGTCATCTTGGCCTTGGTAAGGCCTTCCACGTTCAGCTGCAATACAGTGGTGTCGTCCCGTATGACATCTAATGATACCTGCCCTGCCAAGGGTACGTGTTTCGGGTTGGCAGCAGGCTGCATTCTTTGATAGTGTGTTAAGGTGACTGTGGCAGTATGTGGAATTACAGTGGAGCTGCTGCTGTATCTAGTCATTCGTCTGACGAGTCAGTTATCTGGCTTGCCACGAGGACGTCGACAACAGTGTGGCAACATTGCTTGCCAAAGATTGGGCATTAGAAAAGTTACATGAATTTTCGAGCACTATCTACGCGAGGCAAATAACAACAAACAATGTTTGCTTTGGTGCAAGTAGTAAAAATCCTTAAAGACCTGTGAAAATCTATAGATCACTAATACAGAGCGGAATTTCGTTGGGTAATTAAACGTATTCTAACGTTATGATTTTAATTGTCATATCAAATGTGTATTTTGGGGAATGGTAGAGCATGTCCCGAGTGCAAATGTCCCGGCATATACAATGCATATCTGTGCTTTATTGACATCTATTTTCCGATAAGGGAAGTGGCTCTCAACAATAAACGATAGATTACCTCAATAGAGCCTGTGTAACATTACCGTTAGCGTTTGTTGGGTGTTTTCAGCATATTGGAGGGCCATTTCGTCGGCACAAATTAAATTCAGGTGTGCCGCCATAATCTTCCCCGCATGGTGCCTATAAGAATTTCTTTCATATCATCAAAAATAATATGTTTATGTGCAACATACTTTTTTTTTTTTTATCTTGGCAAGCCTTGCAACTTTATTGGGTGACATTCCTTGGTAAAACTCATGAATTGATCGCCACGTATCTATGACTCATTTAATGTGCATTTCTATGGCCGTCTTTTCTCGAATGTACCTCGGACCGTTCGAGACTTATGCTTGCGAGAAAATTTACAACGTTTACAGCAACCTCAATTTGCAAGTATGCAACGCCAAGGCACTCTAATTGCATGGCTGGCCAGGTCATCATCCGCAACTTAAAGAGCTTGATATGAGTGTCAGCGCCAATTGTTGTGACTCTACAGACTTAACGCTTACACATTACACACGCGTGCTTCTCTTGCATGCTACGAATATAAGTCGTGTGCGCGATTCTAATTTTTGTACCTACACGGCACTGGTACCACCAGGGCTAGCGTGTCATAAGTCAGGTTGTATCATGGGCCAATAGTAGGAAGGAGAAGAGAGAGCATTTGCCCAAGGTTCTTGTCTACGTGTAACATCGCGAAATTTGCAGCATTTACACTAACCACAACCTACACTTAGGAAACAACGTTTAAACACATCTGAGTGCCTTGGCTCGCCAAATAATTTTACACACCTTAATGAGAATACCAAGAGTACTTGTGCCAGGCTGCGCAGTTTCGGCCCACAGTTGGGTCATTGGCAGGATGTCCGACTGGGTCAAGTGCAGCTTCCAATGCACCTCACCATGAAGAGAACCGACCCATTTCAGTGAGGTGACGTACAAGAGCGCTGTACTAGCCTACTGTTTACTTTCACAGTATCCTCTTAGAAGCCTCACCTGCTATTTCGGTGCAAGTTGGAGTCGAATCATTCCAGACTGGATGATAGGTTGATATACCATGTCCACACTGCAGTCTGGAGGCCCCTGTCAAGTTGTACCCGTCTTCACAAGAGATGCTGACGATGGATCCGAGCCACGTGATGCTCGGCTCTACTGTCCCATGTGGTATTTCCAAGGGCTCACAAAAACCTGTCGAGGCTGTAGACAGATTGAATGGAAATGAGGGAAGATCAAAGCAAAGCAAATCAAATTACTTCTTATTGCGTATTGCCTACGACGCAGATCATGTAATATTTAATTTGAAATGTCAAGTTTTTGGCTCTGAACAAATTCAAGGTGCCATCTTTCATGTTTTAAAATATATGAAACAACCATTCAGCACTAGTGATTCAATTTAAAATGATAAGGAATGCAGTGGTGAAGCTTTTTCCAATGATATCATTGTGATTTTTGTGATTATAAGGATTGGGCATATTTTCTATTCATTACAACGACAGGATGAACTCAAAAAGTTAACTGTAAGTTTTAGCTTAAGTTGCAATCAAGATGATACTGTTTTTGTTCATGTATTGCCATTACGTCATGGTTGTGACTCTATACCGTGTGTCCCCCAAAAAACTATAGTTTTGAAATGGCTGCCGAAGAATTAATATTTAATTTTGGCGAAAATAATTTACATGTGTGGATAGCGTATGGTCTAATCTTTGATCTGACACCAAAGTGTCCAAAAACAATTCTTGTCTGGATGAGCACTGCTCACTTTTGGGTATGAAAATTAGGCTGCTCAGGAATTAGTCTTCCAATTTTGCGAGAGGTTGAATATTGAATATTCAATCGAATATTCAATTATGGTTTGTCGAAAAAAAAGAATGTCAAAGATGCCATCAATTTATCTTTAGGGGAATGGATAACCTGAAGAATAGGCAGCCAGTAGCTGAGACATTCCTTTTCTTTTTTTAAATGTATTTGAATAATGAATGTTTAAGTGAATATTCAATTCAATATTCAATATTCAACCTCTCGAAAAAATGGAAGGCTAATTCCTTACCAGCCTAATTTTCATACCCAAAAGTGAAAAAAGCAGTGCTCATTCAGACAAGAATTATAGACATTTTGGTGTCAGATGAAAGTTGAGACCATAGGCTATCCATACATTGAAATTATTCTCCCCAGAATGAAATATAACAATGTATGAAATTCAGGAAATTTGATCGGCTGATACTAGTTTACACTGCTTTGCACTCCTTTATTCTCTTTTTTTCTGATGTAGCAGATAAACCTGAGTCAAATATTTATCTCACATCCATTCTGATACTGTTACCGTCGAAAAATCCACACTCTTTACAGTTTGGGAATGTTGAAATACTCACTGATGTAAACTCGTCTCCAACGTTGAGTGATGTATTCTGGCTGATCACACTTGTCAATATTAAAAGTGAGATCAGCCAAACCGACAGTACTCGCTGATGTACATAAGCATCTCTTTCCTCTTATTGCAGCAATTGCATCCGGGTTCACAGGTTGACAGGATGAAATGCAATCAGAGATCGACTCAGAGGTGAATTCGTCGTTGAGCGCATTGCCTTTAAACTCATAACACCCGATATAACCTGGCTCTAGTTGAAAAAAGAGAATACCCATTGCCATTCGTTAATTATCAACATTGCCTCTTCAGTGTGGTCTGGAAAGGGCATAACATTCTTACCAGATAACGAATTAGGGTTTACTGTTTTGCTGTGGAAACTTAGAAAAGCAAATTTTATGTACATTTTAGTCATTTAAGTAATGTTAACTTTTCTATTTATATAGATTATATACGTTTATTATCACGTATATGCCTATACATGTATTTACTATTCAGCAATCCACAGAACCACGCGGACGAAAGAAGGTGTAGAATCACACGCATAACAAATATCATTTCTTTAAAGTTTGACGATTAAGAAAGTAATAACGTTATATTTTACATCTTGCTTACGTCATCGAACTCGTGTTAGAGCCTAAATATCACAAAAGGTTAACAACATACTTACTGTGGCATTCCACCCGCAGACCATTATGAGATTGGCATTCTTCATGGGACACAGAACAGTCATCAATGCGGTAGGACTTTTCTCCTGGAATGTACAGACCTCTCATGAAAAATGATATCTTTGGTGATGACTTAAATATAAACTTAATTTGATCTAGTATATACATATCAATCGTACATGCAGATATTGTTCAAATTGTTGTTTCTAAAACAATTGTTCTAACTTTAAATGGTATTTAAAATCCATTTTATAAATGCTCCAAGTCATTCATAATATATTATGTACTTGATTATTTGAGTTAAAAACTGGGGCATTTTTAGATACAAAATGAGAACCGTCCATCTAATTTCCGTATTCTTTTTTCAGTTCTTTCTGACGAATGTCACAATTGTATCGGTATCGTGATATATACGTCAAATGTGATACGTCTGGAGTAAGGATAAAAATCAAGATAACACTCACTACATTGTGGAGCCTTAACACAGCTCTTCCCTGCACATTCGCCATTCTCAAAGACTATCTCTTCTACTGCAGGATAACCAAGTTGTCTACACATCACAAGAGCAAGCTCCTCCTTGAAGTCGTCTTCACAGACCCTTGTCCAGTTTCCACCCATCCGTGAAAGCTCCACCAATCCTTCCTCCGGGAGGTCACTGTTGACCAGCCGGACCTGCATAACAGAGGCTAGATCAGGCAGGAAGAAACCATGGTTCAGTTGAGTAATAATTATCAACTCATACAAATCGTCATTTATATAGTTATCATCTATTCCACCGTGACTCGCGTGACATATCAATAAAAATAGCACTTTAAATATTCTGCCGGATCTATATGAAGTGCATATCCCTTAATGGTAAATATGTTACTCATTGCGGATAAATGGCTGCTCATAATCGTTTATCTCGCAATGTAAGGTAAACGGAATCGAAAAGATCACGAAGTTTCTTGCGCCGCTGCAATACTTCGTCAGGTGTGATACAAAAATGTAGTAAGTAGGGGTTTAAATACCCTATGGTCAGTTCAGCGCACTAACTGAAATGTGCTCCTAAATGGTCCAATACTAATAGCCGGCGTATCCGGGTACTTGATCAACAATAGACCGTTGATGTGCCTCGCATTGACCGGCGGTAACAAGTTACCGACAAAGGACAAAAAGGACAAAGCCACAGGCCGGTATTTACGGGTGACCAACAAGTCCAATGTCGCCAATAGCAGCACATTGTTGGGCGGTAAAAAAGGCTGGCTTTAGACTAATAACGGGCTACTAAGGCGTATCGAAAGGCGGTCGAGTGTCATGGCGGCGTATCGTGCGAATCCAAAAATTGGGGATGTCGATCCCGTTGTCTCGATTAAAATTGTTGGGATTGAGACGGATTGACACGGATTGCATATCCCTTGTTCACTTTTTATCATTTAATAATGGAATTGGGAAAAAGACTTTAGTACAAAACAACATGATTTTCTTAGTGTGACTCGCGTGAGATTCCTTGACGTCTCCTTATACTTTTGTAAATTTCTATTGAAATACGGGTATTAACCTCAAACTTCAGAAACAAAAGGTGATGCCATTCAGCATTATGTGCCTGATTGGTTCTGAATAATATTGTCTCGGTAATAAATGATGGCCTCCTCAATTTGTGACTCGCTTGACATAGTTCAGTCTAGCTTTTTATTAAAATTGATATGAATGAGTGATGGGTAATATGGCATGACATTAAATAGTTTTGAAGTCGAAAAAATCGAGATACCACAGTAATTTTATTAATTGTCAACACATCTTATCAGAGTTTGGCTTAATTTCTGTTCTGAATACACTCACCAACATTTTAATTTGAAATGTATTGCAAATGTCATTTCATTATTAGATTGTTTACCTAACTGGAAGCGTGACTCGTATGACATGGCTCCACAGGTGAGTCACATGACATATACTAAGAACCAGAAATACATATTTTGTCATGTTCTGATGTAGTATACATATTACACTAGCCATATATTAAGGATTGCTTTCAAACTTTTTCTTTTTCTAGCAAACTAAAAAAAATGCTTGTTTAGTGTGACTCGCGTGACAGTTTCCTAGACAACGTTTAAGTCTAACTATCCAGATAATCCGGTTTACAAATTTGATAAACAGCTTAATAACACATTATACTGAAGGTCTTAGCTAAATAATGACAGCTAACTGAACAGCCGCTGCGATATTTGCCTATAGACATGTTACATGTCTTTTAGGGCATTTCCTGAACTTTTTTGGAGTAATGAATTTCATCCGTATTGTACAAGCTGTAGAAAAATACAAGGATTAGGCCATACGTATGGAATTTTGGATTTAGACCATTTCATGATCCCATTTGCCAAATATAATAATTTTACGTGAAATATCTAAAATCTAAATTTTGAGGCAGACGTTGACAATAACATGGGATGGCTGTTATGCACGATTATTGTATCACTTACCTTAATTGATTCAATTGGAAATAAAGAGTTTATAGCATAAAACTGCCCTGGATATTATGACCTATTGCAAATAATGGGTCAATTTCAATCTGCCAGTATATATTGATTTCAAAGCTAATATAAGCAAAGTTGACATGGCGAAAAATATAAAAATATCTAGTCAATAACAAAAGTTTAGACAAATACCAACCATTCCCTATCGTGCCTATACATGTACTTGGGCTAGGTTGTATGGATATTCCAAAACCTTGCGTCACTCACGTTGCAGGCCATTTATTCGCACATTGAACTACATATCCGATGAGAAACTGTGCAATTAGTTTCAGAACTTGACTTTGGCTACTCACATGTTTGTTCATAGCAGGATATCGTCAAATTAAATCCCTTCCTTTGCCCAGATTTTGATGAAGTAAATAAGATGGTGAGGCGATTTCCTTGCGACAGGTACTGCGGTGAATCTGTCTTTATACCAGTGTAAACGTCATTATTCAGCTTATTGAAGGAATCCAGAATTAATAGCACGTCCAGAAGTTCCTCAACATTGACATAATTGAATCTGACGAGAATTCGTCGATTTGGAAGAGCTGAAATGTTCCATTCGATATCTGCATTATTGGGATAGTTCCCCGGGAATGCAGGCGATGTGATTGTTGCTCCATCGTCACAATCCAGAGTCCAGTTGTCTGTAATGGGCAAAAGTGCATTACGATAAATATAGTTTTAATTTACTGTCATTGCCTGAACTTTAGAGATTCACAATTCATCTTTAAAACCACTGACATTACCGAAATTATCACCATTCATCAGTGGCGAACCTTGTCAAAATTGTTAAAAGAGATGTAGCGTTACGGAGCTACTGTATGTCCTAATCCATTTAGTACATGTATTACGTTATGCTCAGATCAAAGAACGAATCATTGAAAAGAGCAGTATAAGACACGTTTGTAGAGCGTAATAGGCTGATGTCGTGCGGACAACGTTAAACTTTCAATGAATTTAGATATCAATGAATTCGGTTACTTTTAGCATTTCTTTAAATGTATACAAATGTATCATTTTCATGTGCATAATAAAATATATATTATACCATATTGTATTAAAATGATGGTAATATTTCCAAGAGGATAAAACTACATGTTACATCCAGAATGAATGCATCCAATCATCGTAACAAGCATTTCGGTGTGACAAATTTGTGTTAATCAGTTAACAATGCCATGATAAACAAACCCATGTTTATGATCATGCCCGTATCAATGATCGTAAAACTTGAACACATTATCTGATGATGATTTTGTTCCCGGGAAAACGGTGCTAGGCATTTTCAAACAAGCATGATTTCACATTAGCTGCAATATACAACCTCAGTCTCCGAACACATACCTGAATCCTAGTAAAGGGTACTCGCGGCACATATGCTACACGAATCTCCTTTTGAATTACTGCTAAATGATATGTGAAAGATCAATACTCACATTGTTGTGCGTGTACTACGCTTGTAAAGATGATTACCTCCATACAAGCAATGAGAAGCAGGGCATGACTTCGAATCAGAGGCATGGTCTAGTGTATATTATATCTGTAAAACATTATACAGAACTGTAGATTAGGATTAAACATGAAATGATGTTTAGAACACATCATCACATTCAAGGTCCTGACTCAAACACAGCCATGCCACGTGCGTCCTTCGACAAGATACTTCATTCGAAATTTTGCTCTTCACCCAGGAATATAAATTCAAAAAATAAAGGACTAAAACAAATATGATGTCCTATTAATGATGATAATTTCAATCGAATAAACAGATTCAATCATAGCTTCATAAACACATCCACCTATTTATAGCCTCATCCTGTGGGGTCGCGGGAGTGTGTTTGAATGCAAATCATTGGAATTATTTTCAATCTTGGTGTGGACTACTCCAAACGCCCTCCTTAGTTGTACATGGTTACAAATCACTGTACGGGTTGTTGTTACGAGTTTAGGAATGTTGAATCGTACCAGTGAACGTGTCTGTGATTATCAATTAAACTTTTCACGAATAAACTTTTCCCCAATTACCTTTTATTTATCTAGTTATATTCAATTTACTTTACCGACAAAGACAATTGACTTGCCCCACCCCACAAATCACCATCCCAAAATATTTAATGAATAATAATTTATCCTGAGCTTAGGTAGTAGGAGAAAGCCAGTAGATTGATCTGCTTCGATTATTCAATGATTTAATGCTTAAAAATCTATTAGTCTTATCATTATACATGGATTGAAAAAAAATAAAACACATGTTATTTGCCTTAGAATCGAATAACCAACATTAGTAAAGATAACGTGCTCCACGGATCAAGTCACGGCAACATGGAAAGAAATGCCGAAGAGTATCATTATAATCTGACTCTTTAATATTCATGAGTAGCCCGCCGTAATGACCATTCGGCTTGATTTTAGAAAAAGGACTTTTTGTGGTAATTTCAATTTACAAAGAAATGTTAGGCATCCGTGAACTAGATATAGCGTGCGTGCTTAAGTCGCTGCCTGTTAAGCAGTAGATTGTAGGTTCAAATCCCGTCTGGTTCCAAGACTTATTTATGACTTTTTTTCATTCATTTACAGGATGGAGCATGCTATCCTTAATACTAAGTGTATGCTTAAAATTGCTTTGTAAAAAGATCAAATTTGTAAATTTAAATACGATCAGGAGATCGTTTTGTGTCTTGTGGGAAGATGGTTCTCGTTCGTGGTCTGCTAACCAATGTACGAGTTTGTATGACAACATCACATCAAATCCGCCCCTCTTTGATTACGCACCTAACCGGTATAGATATTCTGAAATCCCCATAGACATTGTATTTAGCCAGTCAGTTCCCGGAAGCAAGGGGTACGCTCTGGTCTCGGCCACACCTACTTATGGAAACGGACACCCCGACCCTCTCCCTAAAAGAATCCTTATAAAACAATATATAGCCCATGATGGATGCACAGTATTACATGTTAGTGTGATGGTGCAATTAGAATTGTTTTCACATTATTTGAGTAACATTCCACTGTGTACTTAACCAACACGTTTCGTGTGATTTACGGAATATTTTACACTGCACTGAGGCAAATGATGTATGTAACATTCATAAAAGAATATAAAATGCCTTGTTAAATGTCTGGTATATCAAAGATACATTTATGTATGCTATGAATGGTAATATACAATGGTTCATACAAAGATTACGCATTTACTGATACTGGTTATACTAATACATGTATTAGTAATGCATGTACATGTAGAGCGATAACAACTCCCGCGTATTCTAATGGTGCCAATACTGTACTACACTTATTGCCATGATTACTTCCACTATCAACTCCACTATAAAATGATGCTTGTTATTAAAATTTTTACGTAAATGTAAATCTATAAATACATGTCCAGAATTGAACGTATTGTTAGACTACATCTACACACCGCTGTCATGTTTGTGCATTGCTCGGCGTAATTAACATACTCACTGACAGAGTCATACTCGTAATGCACCACTGACTGCTAAACACGCACTCTTATACATAGTCTTCCCTGATATTTTGAAATGAATTGATTGATTACATGAGCATGATGAGAGTAAGGTGTCTTCGAAGAAGCATGATTTCAGGTTAGCTGTAATATATTTGCTCGGTCTGGGAACACAACATAAGAGATATTATCGAGCCCCACCCTCTCATTACACACTTAACATGTTGCCTTGGAGATTGTGAGATTCCCATAGACTTTGTATTTTAGCCATATACTCAGGGAGTAAAACCCGAGATTTGAGGTCCACGCGACATGGGCTGTTGTAAAATATTGTTGGGTATCAATCTGTTCAGGAGACCTTCCCCGACAATGTCTATGTGGACTGCCTTGACGCTTTGCTGCTGGAAAGAAATGGCAGCCATTTTTCAAAATGGCCGCCGTGGAAATGTAGTATTGTCCACTACTTAAGATAACATTTGAATGTAACATTTTTCCACATCACTTGAGGTATCATATTAAAGAAGATAAAATATCCTACAAGATGGTGCCCCATTTGTTAGGTTTTGTGGATATTTTCATAACAATTCGTGGCAAAGGATATGAATTTTTATCATATTTTCCAAAGATCTTAATGTCAGGGTAATACAGATTCCTTCATATTTCCGATAATTTACTCAATTTGGAAGTGAAAACTGTTTTCAAAAATGTCCAAGCATATGTTCTAAACGATGTGCACAATTAAATTGCAGTGCTTATCTTGATATGAAGTTAAAGTAATCTAAAGTCCATACCTTGATGTTAGCCAAAGCCTCTTTTCGTACATTTCTGTTTCTCTGCCATATGTTTAACACGCAAAACCGTTTATTGAGTATGTTTGTTCCTTGTTTCCATTGTGAGCATCTCGTGTCCATATTTTCTCCCATATTAAAATTTGTTTTCTTGTCTTCATCATCATGATAATATTTGGTAAAGAGATGGGTTTTCCTAATGTAGATTTATGGGTACGCAAGCCTGACGCAGGTGAGAAACCCGCCTTAAATATTTTGTATTTTTAAAGACAGCCCGTCCCTTTTTCAGAGCACCACAAAACCATCGAAACATTGGCAAACATAAATAGAGAAGTGCTAGCAAGCTGTATATTCATAATTTGAAACTGATACGTAGTGTAAAATTCAAATAATGCACGTAAACAACGTCTGATTAATAGTTTTTACATCAGGCTCTTAGCAGTTTGTGTTGAAATATCTGCTTTATTGATTAATCTGTTTATTAAATTATAAAACGCATTATGAAAAAAATTGTTGTATAGAAGGAATCATCTCCAAAGTTTGGTAATTACTCATAAAATTAGGATTTCACACATGCATAATAACCACATAGATACTGTAACAAAGACTAATACATTTTCATAGTGCGAAAAAAGTCGGTTTGAAATTTAACGGCTGAATTTCTTTACATATACAGAAGGCTTCAACATGCTATATTCTTGGAAATGGTCTTGAATCACACTTTCTTCAATTTACGATCGTGATAGACGATTTCAAATTTTAAGCTTGCAAAAGGGACGGACAATCTTTAATGTATGTTTTGATGCCATTTTTCAAACTTGCCGCCGTGAGTGAATACGTCTGGCCACATTTCAGTCAATTCTGCACGAAGAGTCGCAATTGATGTGGGTGTTAATCTGATTTTATGGGTTAAACAATCCAGGCAATCTTTCAGTGTTATCCTGAAATAAGTTGGCATTCTGTTACGTATTTGTGATCACACAAATACTCAAAGAATGAAAATAGGCACGCGTTTCAGTAACGTTTAAGGAACAGTCATGTTTAGTTGCGGCACTCAGGAGGCCATGTTGCAAAAGTGTTTGCCTGCGCTACATAGCTGCAGTGTCATACATACATTGTCTTAGTCTTTGACTTCAGACTCAATACACTATACTCCTCCCCCTTCAAATGAGGAGTTAATATACAACTGAACTTGAAAAATGTGTTCGTTTGCATATTACTGTAAATGCTCCAACTATAATTGATAAACATGCTCTAGTTTATAACAGGCATTTCACAAAATTGTTTTATGCTCAATAATTGAACTTGTATAAACTTAACTCTTTCTGAATAACAGATGCATGTAACATATCAAACCATAATGTTTGGTTCCTTTCCAACTTATGGCTAACAAAACAATTGGGTAAACAACTAGCAGTTGAAAACTTCATGAAATTGTCTTAACAGTATCACAACACAGTTTGGCTAAATGCAGTGGTACATACATGTTGTCTTTTCTTTTGAAACTCTATTTTCTTAACTGGGCATTACCATCATAAGCTATTATTCCAATGCTTAATTCTCGTGGAATAACACTAATAAAATTATCTTTCAAACAACCAGTGATTCTGTGTCTCATTTTTGAACTGTATCTACAGATGAATATAATGAAGTAAAGCTGGCCAATGACAATAATTTGTTAATCTTTTGTCTTACAACCAATTTACTTTCATAAGCGTAGTACACAATCATCAAACATCATAAGGAAATGTACCTTATCAATTAACATTCAATACACTTGTACATAACTTTGTGATATCCATGCATGGGCTTACATGTCTGTTACACTCATGTTCATTGTAATACTCTTAACATTTCCAAAAAAACAAGTCACAATGGCATTATGCACAATATATATCAAAAAGACAACCTATCACACTGGTCTGTGAGCCTTTAATAGTTTAAATTAGCATGCGCTATTTAATGCAATTTAGTATGCTTGTTTGCTTGCTGAATATTGCTATGTGTGGAGTGACATGAGATGTACACAGTTGTGTGAGTTTGATTACTTATAACCAATAAAATCTCTCCATCTTTCAGGTGGTTTCTTCACCCTGCTAGATTTCCTTATCTCTACTCCTGGAGTGGTTGGAGCGGTAACTGATGCTTCTTGATCATTGCTACCACTTGGTTCTTCTGGAACTGGCTCTTCAATTGGTACTTCAATGTTTTCATCAGTTAACACTGGTGCTGTTGGATGAGCTTGGTTTGCATCCTGGTGAGGTTAGGCTTTTGGAAGATCCCGCATCAGATCTGTAACAGATTCTGATCTGTCGGTTTGTTTTGAGTCCATTTCAATCTTCCTCATGTGATCTGCATGTCTTCTCACGAGTCTTCCTTCCTTTAGCTCAACGACATACATCGAGTCGGACCTGCTGCGAAGTTTTTGACGATCACCGGGTCATTGGTTTCAAACTTCCTTTGTTTTGTGTGCTTATCAGACCTTGCTTTCAAAGCACTTTGTTGTCTCTTTACAGTTTTACTCAGGTTTGGTCTGACATTGTCCAACAGACATCTGATTTTCCGTTTGTACAACAGTTCACTTGGGCACTTTCCTGTGGTTCCCTGTGGAGTGAGTCTGTAGGTGAACAGAAACTTCTGCAATTTCATCTCTAGGTCTACACCTTTGGTCTTCTTCACACCTCCCTTCACCGTTTGGACAGCTCGCTCTGCTAAGCCATTGCTCGAGGGGTGTTTTGGTGCAGTTTGTACATGTTCTACATTGTTGTCACTTAAGAATTTCTCAAATTCTTCGGAGATGAATTGTGTACCATTGTCGCTGACAATAGTGTCGGGTATTTCATGGGTAGCGAAAAGTCTCCTCATCACTGTGACTGTAGCGGAGGCTGTTGCTCTGTGTACTCTGACAGCTTCTACCCACTTGCTGTGAGCGTCTGCTACGATCAGTACTTCTTGATTGTCGATTGTCGCATAATCAATATGAAGTCTTGACCACGGCTTGTCTGGAAATTCCCACGGAGGTATCTGGGCATGTTGTGGAGCGTGCTGGTGTTCCTGACATGTGGTACATGTTCGAACATATCTCTCCAGGGTCTTGTCTATCGCTGGCCACCAGATGTAAGACCTAGCTAGGGCCTTCATCTTTACTATCCCGGGGTGAGTGGAACAATTCCTTGACCAGTCTTTGACGCATGTCCTCGTCTTGAGGTATTACAACTCGATGTCCCCAAAGTACAACATCGTCTTCCACACTCAATTCATCTTTCTTCTGGATGTATGGTGCGAAAGATTCATCCAGGTGCTAAGAATCTGGCCATCCATTCTGGATGTAACTCTTGACTCTTGACAGGACTGGATCTCTGTGAGTTTTGGACTTGATCTCTTCTGTGTCAACAGGTCGGGAATCAATGTCTTCCTAGAGGTTCACATTGGCTGGCATACTATCCAACTCTTGAAAATCCCTGGTTGGCCACTTTGTTTCATCAACTAGAGGCGTTGGCAGACGTGAGAGACCATCTGCATTGAGATGTTTATTTCCCTCTTTGTACTCTATGGTGTAGTCATATGCGGCAAGTATCATCTGCCATCTAGCGACTAGCGATTCTGGCAGAAGCCATTGGGCTGCTTGGCTTCTCACCAAACAAACCTAGTAGCGGTTTGTGATCGGTCACTATCCTGAACGATCTTCCATACAGGTATTTGTGGTATTTCTTGAGACCGAATATGATGGACAAACCCTCTTTCTCATGCTGTGCGTAATTCTTTTCACTTGGCGTCAAAGAACGTGATGCAAATGAAATTGGTCGTTCATGTCCATCTGGATCTATTTGACTAATCACAGCACCCAGACCGTAGGGGCTGGCATCGGTCTGAAGAACCAACAGCTGGGCTGGGTTGTAGTGCGTTAACACTTGATCTCCTTGTAAGAGTTCCTTTGACCTTTCGAATGCCTGCTGCTGGGCTGATCCCCATTTGAACTTCGGATCAGGCTGGCTTGGACTTCCTTTGTGCTTTCCCTTCTGGTCTGTTGAGGAATACTCTGCTTTCAACAGTTGCGTAAGGGGCGCAATCTCCTTTGAGAGATTAGGAATGAATTTCCTATAGTATCCAAAGAGTCCTATGTAGGCTTGCAGCTGGCTTTGATTCGCTGGCCTTGGCGCATCTCGAATGGCATCGAGCTTTTCTAGTAGAGGTCTGATACCTTCTCTATCCAGGCGGTGTCCTAGATATTCAAGATTGTCTTGCATGAAGGCACATTTCTCCTTTCTGAGGTGAAGTCCACTGTCTTCTTACCTCTTGTTTACTGTTTCCAAGTTGTGCAAATGTTCTTGGTCTGACTTCCCACTGACAATGATATCGTCCAAGTACGGCTTGCACATGGGAATATCGGCGAGTATGGATTCCATTGTCCTTTGGAAAAGGGCTGGTGCGCTAGAGATACCAAACGGCAATCTCGTGTACATTCTCTGTAACAGCTGGCCTTCATACTGCCGGCTAGTCTTCTCTGAATCGGTTCACATTGTCATTATTCTGGGTAAGCATTTTGGATTTTGGAAAATCATAACAACATATCAAGATAAGTACTCTCCTTGATATTTGCACATAATGTTAGACATATGTTTAGACACCGTTTTAAAAAATGTCATGTTGCTAGTGTAAATATTTTTTTTAAGTATGACAAAATTAGTATTTTATAGCATTCATATTTTTTTAATTGTTAAAATGCAAAAACTTTGCCAAATATTGTAGTGAGAATCGCCTCAAAGCACCCCAAATGTGGTACCATCTTGTTTGAAATGTCATCGACATTAATTTGATACCTCACATGATGTGAGAGAATGTCAAATTTTTAGCAAAACAAAATATTTAACAATCTCGCTCCCAGAATTTATTTTTTAATCAAATTAATTTATTCATATTTCAAAAATTATCTTTAGCCATGATATGGTCATAAATAGTCACTCGTGGCGGCCATTTTGGAAAATTTGGTAGGTCATAGTTGACGGAAAGACCCGTTCAACAGTTACGCTACTATCATTTTGAGGGAATAATGCACATTTCAGGACTTGGTGATAAAAAAAAACATGATTCGTAGGCATGAAAACATACATCAAAATACAACCTGTATTTAAGGCGGGTTCCTCATTTAGAGGTTTTCAACTGTGTCAGGCTTGAAAACCCATGAATCTACATTACGAAAACCTATCCGTTTACTAAATATCATGATGATGAAGACATGAAACAAAGTGAAATATGGGAGAAAATGTGGACACAAGAGGCGTATAATGGACTCAACGAACAGACATACTCAACAAATGGTTTCGGCTAACATCAAGGTATATTTTTTAGATTACTATGACTTCATATCAAAATAAGCACTGTAATTGATTTTTACACATCGTTTAGAACAGATGATTGGACGGTATTCGGAAAAGTTTCATCTCGTTAATGAATACGTTATCGGAAATATTAAGGAATGTGTATTACCCTGAAGTTAAAATTTTGAGAAAATATGTTAAAAATTAACATTTTTTGCCCCGAACTGTTATAAAAAATCACCACAGAGTTTAACAAATATGGTACCATCTTGTCAGAAATCTGATCTACTTTAATATGATACCTCATATGATGTGGGAAAATGTTCCATTCAAATGTTATCGTAAATTCTGGTCAATACTACATTTCCACGGCGGTCACATTGAAAATGGCTGCCATTTCTTTCCAGCAGCATATCGCAAACGTAGTCCACATAGAAAATGTGCAGACTAGTCTTCCGAACACATTTATATCAAACAATCTTTTACAACAGCCCATGTCAGTTAAACCTGTCTTGCTTCCTGGGTAATAAACAAATACTTGGATGGTGAATACATGTTCACCTTTTTCCATGGTAAGACGTGACATGATCTTAATCATACAATAATACTTAATGTTTGTGTCATTTTAGGTTAACTAGCCAATCCACGTTGTGTGTATCAATGCATACATGCATGTTGAGATGAGAGATATAATATATCTCAAAGTACTCAACTGTCAAAGTTCTCAAAACGCATGGCTGGCAATGTTTGAGTACTTATTAAAATGAGCAACTCACGAATTCCCAGCTTGCTGCAATATGTTTGTCAGCAATGTTTCATGAGATTGGCCCCCGGTTAATGAATCTACGCGCATATAATTGATAACGTTTTATGCACGTATCAAATTGTGAATTTTGTTTTGGTGTAAAGTTGATAAATGTATTCATGATTTAATTTGAATAACATAAGCCTGTACAACGAAACGTGATTTCGATGATCTTTCAAGTAGCATACAGAAGGTGTAACATGAAACTTCAAATTAAAGTTTTATGAAAGCTTCGGACACAAGAATGAATTTTCACTTTTGTTCAAATTTGGACCTTGAAATAGATTATTTATTCAGAACAGAGTAATGAATAATGTGTAACACACCTGGCAATCCACTAGCAACTACCATCACAATGTCATTAATAAAACATGTTTGATAAAGCAATATGCTATTGAAGGATTGGTACTAAAATGGCTGTTGTGTAAATCTTCTGCAGATTGAATCGTCAACACTTAACAGCAGAGTCTTTTATGGCATTTCACTCGTCTGACGTCACTTCGAGGTGTGCGGGTTTTTTCTTCAAATTTTCGTCAAAATGAGACTTTATTGCGGAAAACAAATTTGAAATTCGTTTTTAGTGGATAATTTTACTTTGATCAGTTGGAACTTAGTTTTGTAATTTAGTAACCCTTTAACACTGCAGTATATGATTATAAAACGGCATGTACAAGGCAATTAAAACAAATTAACAATTATGTAGAATGATATAAATAAATTAGATTCAAGATTGACACAAGTGATGCGCAATGGCCATTGTTTTGTTCTAAACCAAATATCTGATACACACATTTTTAAATCCAAATTTATCCTAAATTGAAAATCTCATTAAACATTCTCTGGACGTTTAGAAGAAAAGTAATTGATGAAATGTCACAAAAAAATGAGACATCATCGTAGAACAAATGGGAAGTCATAGCAGGGGCAGATCCAGGGGAAGGGGCGAATCGGCCGATAAAGTGTGTACTACAGCGGTGGATTGGCATAGTCATGTGAGCCGGTTTACGAGGCACCGACGTGTGTATGTACAGTATTGTGCACTACGCCCGCTTTAGCCTAGTTACTAGGCTGAGGAGTGCATGGTCACAACCGAGTCTGTTAACAACTATGTCTGGTAAAACAGACTAGGCCCTAATCCCTCTGACAGTCCGTGATCTCGGCCATATACACTGTGTCGCTTGGATGTCTCACATCCAAACTGCTGCTGTTCCTGCAGCTATTTTCCTAGCAATTCAAATTATGCATTCATCGCGACGAACACATATTATTACGGCTGAATCTAACCAGTGATGTGTTAGGAAGAAGGGACAACTCGAGCATAATATATTCGAACATCTGTATGGATACTATAAGCGTGCTAATGAATGTCAAAAGCATTCCACAATCACTACAATGCTTTGATGTCCCATGCGCGCCACCGACATTTAGCTCAGGTTAAACTTGGAAAGCAATATATTTAATTCCCTATTTTGTCTCTCAATGCTGTGTTTCTTATCACATTTTTTTGCAATTTTCAAGAAAGTTAAGGACAACACCACTAAAGATCCTGTACTCGGTTTCCTGCTAAATAATTGTTGAATGATGCACGAACGGAGATATAAGATAATATTCTTAATAACACAATTAAGAAAATTTCTGCACTTTCCGCAGATTTCCACAAATGTGGGATTCAACCATTATCAAAATCATATCTTAAGCTGTTTATTTCCATTAACAGAGTTTGTGTGCATTTGCGTGCAGCTGCGATACTTTACTAGAAAAAAACTGTTTATTTTTGTTCGCAGATATCTCTTTTCCTCACAAAAGTATTGATTCAATCCAACAGAACTGGATAAGCGAAAAAAAAAACTGTATATTTCTTTTGTTCTCTCTGAGAAACCGTTGCTACGCAATCCTGTTCGTTTTTGTTAAAACACCTGAAAAGCAAATGCTTAGACCACATAATTTTTCGGCGGTGGCACGCATGGGTTCAAAGAAAGAAAGTTGTTTCATATCCTTCCATAACAAACCCCTGATCTAGCCCAGTGTTTACTTTGATATTCATACACGTTCGCGACAACCAGTAATTATTACTGTGCGTTACGGAGAGATACACATTTTCCCCTAATACCTGCGTCTCCAAAAGAACGTGATTTTCTTTGTTACACGGACAAAATTGTAAAGAGATCCTTTGTAATTTCATATTCATATTCATTGTGATAAAGAAATATAACCAAATATGTCCATTTCCAGGCTCTTGATTTTGAATCGAAACTAGCACCTCTATATTCTGATCTCTGAAAACAAGACCTTTTTTCTTAGGTTTCCCGAATAAAAACGAGACAGCTATTTGTAGAATTGATTCAAACGAGATCTGCTAAAAGTTTCTAATATGCTATACCCATGATAAAGTGTTTGGATCATGGAATTTCAAGAGCCTGGAAGTCACTTTAGTTATCTATAGGTACGACTTTTGTTTTCCTGAAAAAAAAGCTGTACGCCTGTGATTTTTGGGACCCCAAAACGTATCAGAGATCATATTATCATTAAAACCATTTTTATATAAAAACAGTTGAACATCTTTCTGTAACTTCTTTTAGACAAGTATAAGGAGTGATCATTATTGCTCAAAAGAAGTGCCATGGTTGATCATTGATAGGTCCCTCATTGAATTATGGGGAATTATGAAGTCGCGCAAATACCTGAAATTCAGAGCAAATTGGCTGGTAGCTTCAGTTGTACTTGGCTTTTTTAACAAAACATATGAAGAAGACTTTCATTTCAAATTTTGATGAGGCAAATCTCAAGTAATGCGCTATCTGTGACAAATACATATATGATCTTTAACGCGTACGCCAGCCTGTGGGAACAGGTTTACAGATTGATTTCCTTAACGCGTCAAATCCGTCTATATCAACAATTACGGCAGCTTCTTGAGAGACAACGTATACGGCTTGTCGGCGAATTAACACTGTTTATCCTGTTATATGTTTAAACAAAAGTTTATGAATCTTTTGAGAGAGGATTTTAGAAAGTTTCTTTTCAAATGAGACTAAAATTTACACATCATAAACTCAAGAGGATGTCAATGTTTTTTAAAACAGGTTTCGTGATATTTCATTTCTCATGTTTTTTCATAATCCTTTGAATATTTAATGAGATTTTCGCTTTTGGACAAATGTGGACCTAACTATTTGTGTATAATATTTTCAGAACACAGCAAGGCGTATTGTGCATCACACATGGAAAACCACAAGGTCTTTTTCTGCTATAAGCATCATGCATTATTGATGACACTGTGATGGTAGGAGTTCGTGCTCCTCCGTCCACCCTTTGTCCTATCAATGCGTAGCGTATACATGCAGAGTGTGCGCGTCCATACGAACGGTGTGTGTTGATATACGTTGTCTCTGCAGATATCATTGTTATCAGTTTTATATCGATTGTAGTGCATGACAAAGAAGCAGACTAGGCCATAGGCTGGAGGGGGGGGGGGGGTGGGGTGGGGGGGGGGCACATCCCTGTGTGTACCATGACAACTAATCCCCTATGTGATTTGTGTGCAAAAACAATACACACGTGGCATTTAAAGAGTTAGAGACAGTATCTCTTCTGTTGATCGAATAATCAACACTTTACATTGAGGTATATGATTAAAACACAGCAATTGTCTCACAGGCTTAACTTCCTTGTCAATCAATTAATGAATGTGAGAATTTTCTACATAATCTTCTATTTATCTTCTCACATCGTTAAAATGAATACCCCCCCCCCCCCACCTTAACATAATCAATCTGATTAAGTTACTCGGGTATGGTCGTTATCCGACAAAGACAATTGACTTGCCCCCAAACAAAACACAAAAATACGCCACCCAATAGTAGTTAATCACGAATCCAGGAGCTTATTTGGCTTGGCTTATTCATAGCTGAATGTTTTAAAATATACTTAGACTAATCACAATATATTGAATTTCTTTCAAAAAAAAAACACATTTCAAACCCGGCTAGGGGGTTGAAGGAAGGGCTTTGTAAAATAAATGACACATCATACTAATATCTGTTTCGTGAAGTAACATACACATAATAGTACCACCGCACGGAATGTAGTTTCAGTCTTACAGCACATCATCCATTACTAATTTTGTGGGGGACTAGCTGTACTAACTATATACGCAATATTAGTACTCGTTGCAAAGTTGATTGGTTACTGCACATTCATGATCGTAATTTGACCGGGCACTCAAAATAATGAAAGAAAACACATATTAAAATGTGGCTCTGAAAAATTATGATACTTGCAATCAATTTATGTTAATCGGTATCCCTAATACTGAATATAACCCAGAGCCCCAAAATACCTTAGCATGATAGAAACACACCAACAATGCGAGACACACATAACCACTTCCATGTCATGTTTTTGCGTGTATAGTTCGTGCGCGAAATGAACGCTGTCTACACAAACACCTCCCAAAATAAAGAGCAAAGTATGGTGTCATGGTAACCACTTACGAAAGCTTTCAAAAAGATTTCAATTTTAACTTGATACAGGTCCAAAGGTAATGCAAATACTGCTCACAGTAGTTAAAAAGACAACAACAGATATATTCATGATGCCTAATAGAGCTTGACTGGCTCGACCCTGTCTGTACCAGGGTCGTTATGAAAAAGACGATTTGAGTTAAAGCAAATATTCGCTACAATTGTCAGGCGATGAATGCAATCGTTGAACTGTTTGCGGCGCAGAGCTTCAGTACCTGATGTGTCGTGACTTGTGTAATGTGGTCTAAAGTAAAATATTCCCTATTTCGTATATTGCAAGCGTCTCCAACAAATGAAACATCCACATGGGTGAATAACACGTAGCCAAATAGTTAAGTTTCCAGGCTCTTGATTTGTCCTTAAAACTATAATTCTACATTCGAGTCTTTTTGAACAAGAGTAACTCATTTTGCATGAATCAAAACGAGAAAACTCTTTAACATAAGCGTTTTTAACGAGACCCGTTGAAAAATTGTGTGAGGCTATATGTATGATTAAAAGTTTGGATCATAACTATTCAAGAGCCTGGAGGTCAGGTCAGTAGCCTAACGATAAGATTTTTCCCGTATTCGATTAACGCGTCAGATCGGTCTATCCCTATCCTTGAAAAGAGACACTGTATGTTTGTCTTGCCAATGTATTGACATTGTATATCATGCCATGTTGTTGTACTTGGTGTTAAAAAAGAGCTTATGGCACATTTTAAAACTAATTTAAGCTGGCTTACTTAAATTTATTCGTAATAAAGTTAAGGAGCGTATGATGACATTTGTCAAACAATTATTTAAAAAATAATTCCTTGAATATTTCATACAATTTTCACTTTTGGACCAATTTGTAATTTAGCAATTGTGCAGTATTGATAAAAAAAACTCTGACAAAAACTCTGAAAAAACATCTGGTCCATGTAACCCTTGCTCTCTGGGTCAGGGTTGCTACCATAAAAAAATCCGGTTGGAAGTATTGGTTCCAAAATGGCTGCAATCTGGCATGCAGTCCAGGCTGGGGCAGCTCTCAGAAGAGAGATAATTTTCCGAGATGGGCTGCATCCCTTAGATGCATACAATGACCTACAAGTCCGGAAGCTATATAGATTCTCCAGGCACGCATGCATTGTCATCATCAACAAACTGGCCCCGAGGATTGAGCACCCGACTAAACAAAACATGGCCTTACCACCAAGCCTACAATTTTTTGTCGCTTTAAGATATTTCGTGAGTGGAAGTCTGCTCGACGATACAACCGCATCAAGAACCATCCAGAGAGTGACACAAGCACTGTTTGAGATGAGGGATGAGGTAATTATATATTTTATTCACATTATCAGTTAATGTAAACAATTAAAAAATAAAAACATTGTTGATAGTAAAAAGTTTGTCCTCAGATGTACATAATTTCTGTACAGGGGTTCATACTACGAACAGACTGAAGGGGCGGCCATGGGTAGTCCGGTCTCGGCTGTCGTGGCCAACCTGTACATGGAAATTTTTTTGAAGATGAAGCGTTGGATGCATGCCCTCTCTCTTGCATTCCCCGGGCTTGGACGAGATATGTAGATGACACGTTCATCATAGTCTCCAGTTCAGAAACCAACAACCTGCTCAGACACATGAATGGCCGCCACACATCCATTCAGTCCATTCATTCGGAGATTGAGTGTGAAGGGAAGATAGCATTCTTAGACACGATGGTTCACAGGCACGAGAACCACAGGCTCTCCATCTCAGTCTACAGAAAGCCTACCCATACAGACCAGTACATTGCGTTCGACTCTCACCATCCCACATCGGTGAAGAGAGGGCTGGTGAAGTATCTTTTTGACAGAGCATCAGGCCTCGTGACAAACCCACAACAGCCAAGCAAAGAGTGGAGGTGTCGTGGTGTGGTGGTTGTGTACTGTGACTGAAGATCTCAAGGTCCCAGGTTCAATCCCACCCATGGCACTTGTGTCCTTTAGCAAGATACTTTATCCACATTGCTGCTCTCCACCCAGGAGTATAAATGGGTACCTGGTAGGAGGTGGACGATTGTGTGAATGATCTTGACCCAGCGCCGATATCGTGCAGCGGGCAAGGAATACTCCCCAGGGAGTGGAGATGGTGCACATACGTGTGCATGATATGTTCTTGTATCCAGCGACCAGGGCTCACATTGTAACATCCCACTTAATTCAGTCTCCGGACTGCGATGGGAAAGACCCTCTATACCATTAAAAAAAAAAAAAAAAAGAAAAAAATGCCCTGTGTCTCAACGGCATACATAACACCAAGAAGAAAGCCCTAGAACAAAAGGATCAGAAGTCGTTCGTAGTCTTGCCTTAGGTTGATGGAGTTCCCCACAACTCAGGCGCCGCCTGGAAAGCCATGGTATCCGTCCGGTTTTTCGATCAGATACCACCCTCCGACAACAACTAGCACACCCCAAAGATCCCATCCCTCAACACAGACGGGACGGAATCGTCTACAAACATCCCTTGCAAAGGATGTGACCATTCGTACATGGGTGAAACTGCCCGACCGATATCTGAAAGAATCTCTGAGCAGAAGAGGAATGTCAGGCACCGCCGGACTGACAGCTCAGCAGTAGCCGAACATGCATGGGATAACCAGCACCAACTGGACTGGGATGGGGTTCAGTGCATCTCCCAAGAACGGCACTGGTACACACGTAGGGTTAAGGAAGCTATCAATATCCGTCTCAATCCCAACAATTTCAATCGAGACAACGGGATCGATATCCCCGATTTTTTTTATTCGCACGATACGCCGCCATGACACTCCCCGCCATGACATTCGATTCCGTTTACCTTACATTGCGAGACAAACATTTTCAGTAGCCATTTATCCGCATTGAGTAACATATTTAGCAGTAAAAAGTTGTTTATATTATGTTAACAATACTCCACTAGTATAACCAATCTACCAAAAGACACAGGGCCTACAAAATAACCATGTATGAGGATGGCAGTGGGAGCCTCATATAATATACTAATTAAATCATTATTTATTCCTCGCTAAAAGCTCAAATCGTTACCCGTAAAAGAATCGAACACCGTGCAACGTCAGCGGCACATCAGTCCGATACATGCAAAGTTATGTTGGGCACGTGCAGTCTCCTTGCCCTCGAGCCGCCTCGGCCAAAGCCCCGGAGGCGTAGCGTAGTCTGGCCGTTGAAATAGACTCTGTATCGTAACTAGGTAATTCGGATAGCACGACAACTTTTAAGAACTAAATTTAAACGAGGATAAAGTAGTTGTAAAGCACATACTCACCACTGTCAATCACAGTTGATTGTATTTTATTTTAATTGCTTCTAAACAAGATTATCGAAGGGTTCACTTATTCTATTCCTAATTCTCAGCTCAGTAAATTAAAGAAAAATGGCAATTGTATGGTGGTCTTCATGTAAATTGGAAAAGGAAAAACTACAACAGTACAAAATAGACTACATTGTATTCGGCAATACGAAATACGAAACGAAATGGAAATCATCTAGCATTATCTTTTCTTGCTTTTGTTTGCCAAAGGCATCATATCATGACGATTTAAACATTTTCATTATTGCCCAGTGTTTATTTCAAAACATCCTAGTTTAATGAAATGCCAATTATAGGTGGAATTATTACAACCCTTTTAATAAATTTTTATTTTTAGTTGTATATGAAGACTTCGTCTTTGGAATGAAAGAGCTAATCACAAAAGGTGAAAAATTAAATAAAAAGTTATTTGTCAAGGGTGTGATTAGCGGATTTGGATTGGGAGCATGTGATTTTCAATGAGTGTACAAAAAGGTTGCATATATGTGATATACCGGGGGGGGGGGGGGGGGGGGGGGAGGTAGTGAAAAATATTGCTGTACACATGCATGACCCCAAAACGCGTTAGAATAAAGGGGTGTTTTTTTTTCAGTTTCAGACGTGGGCCCTAGTTTAGGGTATCAAAAACATCAATTTTCAAGAAAAAGGGTGATTTTGAAAGACTGGTCAATAACGAGGTCCAATGTACTTAGGGTATGTATTTTTTTTCATAAAGCAGAGATAAAAACTCATGTAGGGGGCGCTTAATAATTTGATTGCACATGTTACAGCAATGCATATGATCGCCCCCCCCCCCCTGGCCATAGGCAGAAGAAGCGGGGGGGGGGGGGGGGTCCTATCCGACCCTAAATTTGAGGTGGGGGTTATGGGCCCCCCATGAGTTTATGTTGATAAGTAAACTTTTGTTTTGGCTTGTGAATTGTGTTTCCTTTTTGTTAAAAAGAAACCCAATTGGATTTTTTTTCTTCGATTTTAACCTCCCTCCCCCCCCCCCTCATTTGGTGTAGGGGAATGTCCATTGGCTCTTAAAAGGTACACCAGAGAGTATGTTTTAGTCTTAAAATTTGAACCCCTCAGCAAGTAGTGCAAGTAATTTGCCCCGGGTGGGGGGAGGGGGGGGGGGGAGGTTGAGCCCGATACCCTTTACACCATTTACAGTGTTGTACACCCCCCCCCCCCCCGACCCAACTCTATACCTTGATTTAAATGTATTCATTGTATCATTAAATTGATATTCCCTTTGAAAAATTATTTTTAATTAAGGTTGAGGTTGAGCCCGATACCCCTTACATCATTTACAGTGTTGCCCCCCCCCTCCCCTGACCCAACTCTATACCTTGATTTAAATGTATTCATTGTATCATCAAATTGATATTCCCTTTGAAAATTTCTTTTATATTATTCAATATACCCGTGTAAGACCACGAATGGGACTAAAGAAAATAATTCTCAATAGAGGGAAGAAGATAATCCGTGACACACTACAATGAATCATACTCTTAAAATGAATTATATATATTTTTTACAATGATTTATTTTTGCAATACAGTTATAAGGTATGAACCTTAATTCTTAAAATAATCTCTTCTCTGACAGGTTAGAAATTTTGATTTTTAAAATAATTTACAAATCATGAAAACAAACACAAATATCATTTAATACTAAATAATTTCATCATTAATACAATAGTACAATCGTACAATAATCGAAGCTTAAGCATACCCGATAAGCAAAATTTGTTCTCTTGACAATTAAAAACCATTTTGGATTTTATGTTTGAATATTATTAATACCAGAACTTGCTCATAAATACATGTATGTCTTCACAATCCAAGTGTACATACTAAATTACTGTGCAACAGTGTTAAAAATGTATCATGTTGCTGATTCACCAGTAAAATGTTTGCAGGTGCAGATCGGGCCAATTTCATAGAAATGATATAGACCATCATCTTTCTTCACATTACACATCAAACTGCTATAGCAGATTCCATAAATGAGAATGAAAGGTAACACAAACGTAGGTAGCCAATGATAGATGAGTCAAAACCATTTTTTTTAAACATGAGAAATATAGATCATATAGCTGTCACCTTGTTTGGCATGAAAGGCATTGCAACCCGTCTTTTATCTTTTGATTTCAAAGGTTGTAAAATAGCGAAGGAAAACATGGGAGCTCCAAGATAATGAAATGGAGAGTGTCAAATATGATAGAACATGAGTGTAGGAGTCAGTGGAACAACATGAAAAGGGCTAATGAATATTGTAAGAACAAGAAATATGGACTGTAATTCCAATTTCTTAACAACATTATGAATTCAAAAAATACATGTATGTTGTGTACTGATATACAACAAATTATTTCCCAAAATTTTGTCTTCTTGACAGTCAATTCAACAGAGCACACTGCAAAACCAGAGTTCTAATAGAAGAACTCAATGGACAGATTAAAAACAAATCAAGGTGCCTGAATGGACAGGGGATATGAATAGTCCCGCAGAGAGCAAGCAGGACTATTATTCCCTGTTGTGTTCTACACAATATTTTAAAACATATGAATGAGCCAGTAGATAATTATGATATTGACGTAGAGGAGGTCGACCAGCCAGCCGCTCAAGAGGCTCACAATTCAGCTGGACTTGCTACACGATAAAACATCATCCAAACTTATTTCACATAATTTCATGTTAATTAGAAAGTATCAATAAAGTTTCCTCTCTCTGATAGCTTGAATTACAAAATTTTAAAATTTAAAATTACTAAAAAAAAGGTATAATCCCTAGCACAGAAAAATAGGAAGAGGTCATTGTGTATGCAGTGGATCAGCTGACAAAGCACCAAAAGAGGCTGGTTTTGAAATAAATGTGACTTTTGAGTCTGCAGTGGCTTAATTCATATGTATTAATTGATTTCCAAAAGGATGTAAAAAAAGTATATTGCAGTTTGTAACATTCATTACTGATAGTATTTGCCATTGGAATGTGTTCCTCAAGCATGGCTCGATTAATTTGTGAATTTTGAGTCTACAGTGACCTAACTCATAGGTACTTATTGATTTTAAAAAGAATATAAAGTCAAATGCAGCTTGTCAGTTTGTAACATTCATTACTGAAAGGATTTCTTTCAAAAGTATTTGCCATTCGAATGTGTTCCTCAAGCATGGCTCGATTAATATGTGAATTTTGAGTCAACAGTGACTTAACTCTTAGGTATTTATTGATTTTAAAAAGAATATAAAGTCAAATGCAGCTTGTCAGTTTGTAACATTCATTACTGAAAGGATTTCTTTCAAAAGTATTTGCTATTTGAATTTGTTACTCAAGCATGGCTTGATTAGTTTGTGACTTTTGAGTGTACAGTGACTCAATTCATAGATTGGTTTCCAAAATGATAGAAACAGTCTACTGCAGTTTTATTAATTTGTGATTTTTTAGTCTACAGTGAGTTTAATGCAGGTATTTTTTAATTTCCCAAAGAATCTATGAATTTCACTGCAGTTTGTCTGCAATAACATTCATTAGTCTCAGCATTTGTTCAAAATAATTAGCTATACGCACTTGCTCTTCAAGCATGGCTAGGTTAATTTGAAGAAGCCTCTCTTGGTGTTTTGTGTGCTGATCAACAACAAAGCATGACGGCTTCCTCTTCTTACTTTTCTTAGGAACAATAGTGCAATTAGTTTTACTTAATCCCTCATTTTCCTCTGCCACCTCTCCAACCTCGTCAACTTCATATTCAGCACTCATGATACTCAGTAACTCTGTGGCTCTTGTATTCTATGGAGAAAGGATGATAAAGGAAAACAAAACAATAATCCTTAGTGCGTACTGAATAGTATAGCATATGGGAATGTTTGAGAGCACCTCTTTCAATTTGGCTCCATCAAGTCTATTTTTCATTGATCTTGTGACTCCAGATCTTGTCTAGTTATTAAAACGAGGCAAGGTTTTAAGTTTATGTAAAAAACTGTTCTCAAGATATTTAAAGAAAAGACCTTTTAAATATTGCAATGAATTGTGACCTTGACCTATTAACTTGAGACCCAAATGTTTAGAAACGGTTAATCATATATGCATACATGAGTCATGTTTAAAGTTGATCTGTTCTTTGGGTCTTCAGTTATTGTAAGAACAAGTCATTTCTATGGATTTTATCAAGTTATTTGACCTTGATGTTTTACCTTCATACCCTAATATTTAGTCAGCTCTTTGTTACTCCTATGCATGTACAAGAGCATATAGATTGGATTTGATCTATTTACTGGTAACAGTTTTTCACTTATTGTGAGAACAATATCGGGATGGAAAAGAGTAAAAATAATGCCCTCAGAGAACACATTCAGTGCGCAGGGTCACTAAAATGCATATATAACTAGCAGGTTTAAGAGCATTATTGGTTCCTGCTACTGAAAAATTCTAAAACAACTAGACAGAAAAATGCAGTAAAATCACAATCTTACTATTGTTGAAATATTTCTTCTATTTTCAAAAGTTATTGTCTGGTCATTTCATTTTCAGTGGCTGAGACACAGACACAGAAGCATTGTGTCTTCGTGTACATTTTTTTAATATAGGCAGCTTTATGGAACACAATGTGTAAATCTATAAAATATATCCTCTAATTCTACATTTAAAAGTAATAAAAAAGAAACAAGGAAATTCAGTTCTTTGTTCAGTCCGATTAGAAAGAAATAAATATTTCTTTTGTTACAGGTATACACATGAAGTTTTACAACAATATTTCATAATCGCATAGTGCCTGGAATGGGGTAGATTCCACACCGCCTCAATGTTTTGGCCAATATGTTTGCGACATTGCAACATGGCCATTTTTCTGGGTTTTGTGAAACATATGAGCCCAAAACTGCATCGTTCGTGCATATGCTTCCGAAGACATGCACTTTGAAACTGACCTTACAATGTATTGTTAATTCTCCCTATCTCATATAGCTCTCCGAATCTGAACGTGTGTGGCGCTCTATTTTTTTTTACATTTAATTCTTGGGATATGAACTTCATTTCCGTACAATAGGGGACCAAGGTATCCCACTAATTTTCTGAATTTTAACCATAAACCTAACCCTGACCCTAACCCTAACCCTCAAACCTAATTCTAAACCTAACCCTGACTGTAACCCCAACCCTAGACAAAATGTTCGCTGCTTAATTCATCCAAAAAAGTCATTTCTAGGTCACTTTCTGCCGACGACAAACTCTTACCGGAAGTATACGTCCCAAGAGCAATTGATCAGCTTTCAGTATCGTGAGGTGATATCGCTTGATAACGGCTATATGCGATAAGGAGAATTTTCCTTAAAAAATCACAATGTTTAAAACAGTTACATTATCTTTTTTTATCCCTTTTTGAAAATAATCAATTGTATTCGACCTCATTGCAAATCACTGACATTATGTTGTATTGCTATTTCTCTAACATTACGAAGTTACCTTTTCAAAAGATTTAAAAAACCGACATTTGTTTAATCAATCTTTGGAAATATTCAAATTTACACCTTTTTGCATTTGACCTGATTGTAAGTAGCTGACATAACAATATATCGTTAATTCTCTGTAAAACGGTCACTGTTTGAATCAGACCCTGGAAGGTGGTCACTATATAGGTAGATAAATTAATACAATTCATTTTCAATTCAATTTCTTCTGTGAATTTGGCTCTTTTTAAAGTTACTGTACTGAGAGAGTGTAATATTGACCTTTTAGTAATGGAGGTACATGTATGCTTTACTCTTCCTTGGAAAAGTAGCAGAAGCTATCGACTATTCAATAGCACAGTTTCGTTGTAAGGTGTATAACTACAGTGCCAACAAGCAAAATTTGCGTCTCTCTGCCGCCATCATACATTAGTTATCAAAGGCTTTGTCTAACAGTGCTTCAACAATTCAAAATGCTAGTGTCTCAATTTGTACAATCACTACAGAGTTTTCCATTTCTTATTACTTTTTTAATAAAAAAAAAAATCAGATTTATTTATTGGTACGGAAATTGGATTGAAAATGATTATTGTCACTCAGCCAGATTGTGCAAAGGGGAGTAATTACCTGACTGCATGCACCCGTCTCCGTTTCCTGGCCCATCACACCCTCCACTGCCTGCTCCGGTAGTACCTCCAAAACCATCTCAAGCTGGGGATTCAAATGGAATGGTCCTCCACCTGCACATTAATGGTGAAATGACAACAGGAACGAAAAACATATTCAGTTGTAGAATTGATATTGACAGATTACTTTTCACGAAGTTTTAAAATCACCCATTCCAGGCATTTGAAGTGATAATTAAAGGGGTACTGAAAATGGCATGATTTGAACGAAAAAAATAAAATCAAACAAAATAAGGACAATTTCAATTACAATTGATCAAGAGATTTTAACTTAGTTAACTTTAACTTAATTTTAACTTAGACATTCTATTGAAACTTGCATTATTTTGCTGAAACATTTCTACGCATGTCTTCATGAATATTCAAAGAACAACCTAATGATATCATGTCCCCACTTATTTTTTTGAAAATTAATTTAAATGAATGAAAAAAAAACTGCATTGACAACTGATTAAGTGCATTAGATATTCATTGCTGCAAACTCTTCATTTATCCACTCAAGGTTTGATCAGCGCCAAACAATAAACTCTGACAAAACTTTTGGAAATAAATAAAGGCCTATTTAGATTTATCATCCCCCCTAAACTTGGACATTAGAGCGGTATCGTTAGTGACAGCATCTACGTGTAATTAACTCATACAATTTCGTTGTCAATCCAATAACATAAATTGAAATATCCTCACCTGTCTTTCTCTTCTTGTCACGATATTTCTTTGCCCTCTTCTTCATATCGCTCCTACACTCCTACACTCCTACACTCCTACACTCGTTAGCTGTGAATTCCTTGACCCCCACACTCTTCATCTCTCTAGCTAGTTGCTCCCATGTTTTCCTTCGCTGATCTGCCACCTTTACAGAAAAAAAGATAAAGTAAAAGATTCACAGTAACCATGCCAAACATTTTTGTTAAACTTTGTAAACTTACTTGACTGCCGGTATCTTCAATTACAATCATGTTTTAAAAAAAAATGTTCAATCAAAATTAGAATTACTAATTACTTTTGTTAATTACTTTTTATGTTATCAAATAAAACAGCATTTCTGCATAGTCAATATTGGCAATTGATTCATAGTTGAATAGATCAAATAGTTTATGTACAAATAAAAAACATGCTTATTGGCTCAGTCCCTTTCCGAACAAGATGACGTGGTTTTCTCTGATGAAATCGCAAAACAGGATTTGCTCATCCGACATTGGCGCTCTTTTTGGTTTCCTCTCATTCTGATAAAAAATGGAATTGACAGTCAGATTTAGGCTATGTTTCGATCACATCCGCCTAATTTAAGTAATTCAATTTATTTGGGACTTATTTGTTTTACCAATACCAGTGATGGTTTGTTTGTTTGTTTGTATTTATTTCCGAATCAAAATAAAAATACATACAATGTATGCAAGTTAAGAAGCATATATACAGTATCAGAAACGGAGGATAGTCCAAATTCAGCTGTATTAATGAAATACTGCTGTTCTTCCTTGGGGTCCTTGGGATGGGTTCTTATAAATCTAACAAACTTGCATACACTATCAAAAATCTTTCAGGTGCAAATTCTGATCTAATTGGGGATGAGATAAACATGACTAAGTTCAATCTCGATCAGTGTCAAACTACTGTTGGTGGTGGTCCTGATCTTTCTGTTGTCGAATCATGCAGTTCCAGGATGGAATCTAAATGGAAACTAGGATGGAAACTAGAAAAACTATTAATGTTTTGCTAACACAAACTTACGTTGTGGCTAGCAAGATTTAATGATGGGTTTCTCTATCTGTATCTGTAGCCTATAGCTGATCGTATTCCTCATTGCTCATCAGACATCACCACAAATCTTTGACGTTATACCAAATCCAAAACTAAAAGTTTTAGCACTAAGCTATGACCTAAGCTTCAGTCTCTATCTGCTAAACTAATTCATTGTCTCCACTCACCAATACCCCGGCTAATACCGTACATATCCAGAAATTGTTCAATAAATCCCCCGATTGATTGTACATTGTAGTTACTTAGGCATAGACCTATGTCTATGTGAAGTTGGACGAACTGATAACACTACCACTAACAGTGATTAATCTAGCCTAGTTAGATCTAATGTTAGGCAGAAGGCTTAGTAACTTTACTACGTCAGACAGATAATATTAATAGACCCATCCATCCAAAGACCAAGTAATAAAATTTACGTTTTCACCACTGCGTTTGTGCCACACACTCAGCTCACTGCACACAGTTACGTTTGACTTCGAGACTTTTAACATATAAGTTTGATTCTAGATCTAGATTATATCAGGAGGAAAGATATTCAGTATACATTTATTCACCGTAGTCAATTTTCAAGCAATTTGTTCGATAATGCAGATTTGCATGGTGAACTGCACCGCACCGTCATGCATGCAGATCGTGGCATGCTGTAGTGGGTCGCGATACACCTCGATGCCTGGATGGGGGGGGGGAGGGGGGGGGGGAGGGGAGGGGAGGCGGGGGGGGGGAGGGGAGGGGAGGCGGGGGGGGGGGAGGAAGTGTGCTCGAGACTCGACTCACCATGACTAGATCAAATTCTACCACGATCTTTACGAATGAGACATCGCAAAAAAATAAGAAAAAGGGGACATTTTGACCAAAGTAATATCAATGAATTACATACAAATCATTTTCATAACATCATATTTTCGGTCAATAATATATGAAAATGTATTATGAACGGAAAATGATCATTCCTTACCTGATTTGTTGGAAGACCCTTGCTTGATTTTGACATGTCGCGATCGAGTTGCACTAGTGACCGCCGGAAGTGTATTGCAGAAAAACTAAATAAATTAATGAGCGCATCCTCGTTCAATGATTAAAATAAATTACAAGCCGCGCTTGCAACCATGAAGAAATTGATTCGGGTTGGTTTCAACCCGATCGAATTTTTCAAGATTGGCAACCTAAACTTTTATGCAAACGATTTTACAAACTAAGGTTACCAACCTTAGAAAATTTAGGTTTGCCCAACCTAAATTTTCTAAGGTTGGTAAAAAGGTTTTATGCAACGGGCCCCTGGGGTTGCAAAGGCAGATATTTCTTTTGCACGGTCAGCCATTGGCACTTGCCAGTAGCCTTTAAAGATTGTCCGTCCCTTTTGCAAGCTTAAAATTTGAAATCGTCTATCACGATCGTAAATTGAAGAAAGTATGATTCAAGACCATTTCTAAGAATATAGCATGTCGAAGTATTCTGTAAATGTAAAAAAATTCTTTTCTTTTTTTCGTACTACGAAAAAAGTATTAGTCTTTGTTACAGTATCTATGTGATTATTATGCCTGTGTGAAATCCTAATTTTATGAGTAACTTTTAAACTTTGGAGATGATTCCTTCCATAGAACAATTTTTTCATAATGCGTTTTATAATTTAATAAACAGATTAAGCAATAAAGCAGATATTTCAACACAAACTGCTAAGAGCCTGAGGTAAAGACTATTAATCAGACGTTGTTTACATGCATTATTTGAACTTTACACTACGTATCAGTTTCAAATTGTGAATATAGAGCTTGCTAACACTTCTCCATATGCCAATGTTTCGATGGTTTTGTGGTGATCTAAAAAAGGGACTGGCTGTCTTTAAGCAAGTCTATCTTACCGACGAAGACAGAGTTACCAACCCTATCAATACAGTCCTTCAATGTGGGAATTGGGAATGACTCAGTCTTACTTACTGCATTTACCTTCCGGTAATCAATACAGAATTTCTGTGAACCATCTGGTTTTGGTACCATAACGATAGGGGAACTCCAACTACTCTAACTTGGTTCTATTATGTCATTTTCTAACATGAGTCGAACCTCCTCCCGAACCTTTGCCAATTTATTGGGGTGTAACCGATATGGGTGCTGTTTAATTGGGCTAGCATCTCCAACATCAACATCTCTTTTATGATCTTCAGGGGGGTAACTCAACACTGCATGTGTTTTCCCTAACACCTCCGTGTTAGACAACCTGACGCTAGGTGGCTCACTTACGTTTACATACGATTCAGGCATGTCCACGTCTGATTCCACTACAGCGACTTCCTCCTATCGTTTACCACCTGTATCACACCAACTGGCTGCTAGCCTCTGGTTCAAAGTATTCTTTGATCATGTTCACATGACACACCCTTTGTTCTTTTATCCTATCTGAAGTACCGATCACATAGTTAACACCATTCAAATTTTTTTTGACCCAGTACGGTCCACTGAAGTTGGCCTTTAACGGCTCACCCTGTAATGGTAGCAACAAGAGCACTTTGTCACAGGCTTGAAAATACGCACTGAAGCATGTTTGTCTGCTTTCTTGTTCATGCTTTCTTGGAACGTTTTCAAATGTCCCTTAGCTACCTCACATGCCTTAAAAAGCCTCTCACGGAATTTTGACACGTGGTCAAAGAGGCTTACATCATCATCCTGGGACATGAACCTTTTATGAGCTTAAGAGGGCCCCTAACCTCTTGACCGTACACCAACTCGACTGACTAAATCCCGTCAACTCATTCGGGGAGTCCTTAGTAGCAAGCAACAAACATGGGATGCCCTTATCCCAGTCCTCAGTGTGCTCCTCACGACATGCCCTAATCGTGGTCTTCAGGGTCTGATGGTAGGGTTCTAATGCACCTTGAGATTGGGGATGATAAGCTGACGACTTCAGCTGTTTGATACCCAACTGATATATCACATCTTGATATGTTCGACATGAAATTTGACCCCTGGTCAGACTGAATTTTCTTGGGTAGTAGTCTCCTGTAGTAGAGGCCCTATTACAGTTTTTCACCGTACTTACTGAAAAACTGTAATAGGGCCTCTACTACAGGCTTGGCTGTAATATTCCTGCGTGGAATTGCCTCTGGGAAACGGGTAGACATATCCATGATTGTCAAGGGGAACTTATGACCTGACCTAGTTCAAGGCAAAGGCTTTGGTTTACCAACCACCAGACATGTGTGACACGTTTTTACAAAACTCATCCACATCTATACTCAACTTCGGCCAATAAAAGTGCCTCACAATTCGATCTTTTGTCTTTCTGACACCCAAATTGACGCCAACAGGTAACTCGTGGGCAATTCTCAAAATCTCATTGCAATAAAAGGGAGGGACAACAATTCAACAACAGTCCAGTCCTCATCAGCTGGCCTAAGGGGAGGTCTCTACTTCCTCATCAAAATGTCATCTTTGACATAATAGCACTTAGGGACGTTAACAGCCTCAGCCTCAGAACACGCCGTCTGAGACAAGCCCTTCAATTCAATGTCTGCCTGTTGTGTCTGAACCAAGGAAGACTTACTAAATAGATCAACAGTGCTAGCCTTGGAGACTAAACCAGCATCCCCTCCATTTAAATCCTTGAAAAAGGTTTCAGCCAACCAAACCCCAGAATTCTCCCCCACGTCAATAAAATCCGCATCATCTTACGCAGCCCTACGAATCTGAGACCTAGTAGCAACACAGGCTGGGAAAATTCCCGGTACTTCTTCCTGTAAGTTCTCTTTTTCCGGAACCTCAACTGGTTTATCCAAAACCACAACACAATTCGGAAAAATCCATGGGAACCTCCCATGTAACTGTTTAGCTTCAGTAACCTCAACCGGTTCTTCTGAAACATCAGGCGACGCAACAGCCTTGTCGCCAGCCAAGTCATTACCCAGTAAACAATCTACACCCCTCATGGGTACTCCGGGATGACTCCAACAGTAACAGGACAAGAAACTAGGTCACACTTCAAATCTACCCTATACAGGGGAATGGTGATACAACTGCCAAAAATCAATCAATGCCTGGTCGTAAAGACATACTACCTTCCACCAATAACGTCTGATTGGACTCCGTATCCCTAAGGATAACTACTGGCTTACCTGCATCACCAGATAGGGCCACTTCACCCTGAGACAAAAAGCTACGATATTTCTCATCAACATGTTAAGCCCTATCGTCAAAATTGAACGGACGATTTTTAATGACCTGCCTATCACTAACTGGGACACTTTCCTCTGGGGGACACTTGTTAGCTTGACAAACCCAACTTTCTTCTTTCCTTCATTTTGCAATTCCAAGCATTGGGCTTACACATGCCCCTTCTTGTTACAATGGAAGCAAATAGGAGGGGTATTTGCCGTTCCTGAATGGTCAGACTGATTTTTGGATGCCAGAGGTGAACCGCTTCTACTATTGCCGCCTTTTCTTTGCACGTCTTTTGCTTGGCCAGTACTCTTTGGTGCATCATTCTGATTTTTACCTCTATAACCAGAGAAATTTTGGAACGACGGTCTATGGTCTGTTATTATTTTTGTGAGTTAGCTCGTACTCATCAGCCATTTGAGCTGTTTTTTCAGATCTGTGATTTTGTGATTATCTAAGTGGGACCTCACATTGGAGGCAACATTCCTTTTTAACTCCTCCACAACACTACCTCTCTGAGGCTATCAAAACTGAATCTGACCTCTTCTACGTCACAGTTCTGGCAAGCTTGTCCTTGGGTGCGGAGTACATTTTATGACCCAGCAATAAACCATTTTCTCTCTTCTTCCAACATTCTTCTGACCACTCAACACTATTGGGGTTGACATTTATTATTTGTTATGGGGGAAAGACCAAGGACTTTTTCCAGAGATGTAATTCTCGGTCCTTTGGAAACGAGATGCTCTCGGTAAAGTTCTTGTTTGAAGTTTAATCAAGAGAAAGTTAAGACTTCAAGGAGAAGACTGACGTCAATACAATCAACTCCTTTCTGCTTAAACTATGATGTCCCTACAAAACTGTATTAGTTTGTACTTAGAAATCCTTCATGTCATGTATTTCCTGTATGTGAATATAGTTGATAAGGTACGCGAGCATGTATAAATAGAGGCAGTCTAGCTATGGGTAGGGAAGAACGGAGTAGGAACAGAATAGAGCAGGAGGAGAGACGGCGCTAACAGAAGAGATCAGGAGGAGACAAGCCAGTCTAGCTTTGAGGGTTGGAGTTCAACTCTATGCCATGTTGTTACGCTATGTTACGCCATCGAAATAAGTATCGAAATGATATTGGAATGACCATCGAAATGACTACCGAAATAAACGTCTGAAACTACAACTCCTGTCGACAAGTCTATACCTCTCCAAATAGAGAAACCTGTACTTTAAAAGTAGCATCCGTAACAATATTTGTTAAATCTATCCTCTTCAAATTTTGGCACCAAACGAACATTCTTTGCCCCATCAAATGTATAGGACTTACTGTCCTGTGCACAAGTGAAGTTCACGCAATTTCATTTCCATTTCTAGTCTTCTTATTTCAATTTCTGCCTCTCGCTGTCTTTGTTTTTCTTCAGCATCAGCTTCTCGTTGTCTTTGTTCTCTTTCAGCGTCAGGTTCTCACTGGTTTTGTTTCTCTTCAAATTCTAATCTCATGTTCTCTCTTTCGAATTCCATTTTAGCAAGCTCAATCTGTGTTTGATCTGAACTACCCATAGTTTGAGCCTGTTGAACTGTTTGTGGGCTAATTATCATGTGACTAGCTACACTACCTACCTATCTAAGTATCTCTGCCTTCTTCATACCTCGTGTCAATTCAACATTCAAAAGTTGGGCAATAGCAATCAAATTACAATTTCTTAATCTTTCCAAATCTGTTTAGGACAAATCTGTCCTCTCGACAAACGCCTTAGCATCAAGCGTACGCATGATGACTGAACACAGTATACAACATACATAATCAGAGTATGTGAAAGATTGTCTGTATGTATTCTTGGATAGATCAGTCAAAGTTATGACACCAAATTTTCACTGAATGTTGGCTTAGTATTAATGTTCATCTCCTGGACAAGCCCCCAAATATCTGTTTCGATCAATTCATCACAGAAATGATCACCAATATCCAATTTATGTGTTATGTATTGTATGGGACATTTCCCCTTTTCAAATAAAGACACATAATTAAGCTATCACAATTGTTTTATTAATTACACCGCGTACGTGTAAATGTTAGCTTACAAGGCTGGAGGATACTGTAGTCCAATGAATCCACGGCTCCCGTTGATGATCCACATGATAGTCCGATGCAGTATTCCAAAATTATGATCGCGATAATGATCCCGATGTTGTACGGCTGAATAGCAGGTATTCCAGATGGGAAAGTCCAAATTGATGATCCAAGATGACCAAATAGTAATCCACAAAGTGTAAGACTTTCACAGGTAGGATCTCATAAGCACTATTGAACAGGCAGGTAATTATCTACGCAAAGAAAATCCTCGTATAAATCCAGAGGTGTGTATCGAGTCAAGGTCCCAACAAAATGTAGGTGACTGGAGCTAAAATGAGATAAACTCTGAACTCATGTCCACAAGCAACTCAAGTATATACTGAAATCGTTACATCTGTATATCTAGAAAGTTTTACCCATGCTTGCAAACATGACAAACAATAAACACAATGGCTTGTTTCTAGATTCTTCTGAATCCAGTATTCTCTAGAATGTTCATTCATGACTCATCACTGGCCCAAAAGCTCACTGAACTCCACAGGCTAACTCACAGCCAATGCCTCCTTTATTATGATAATTAGCTCCGGCTAGGTGTAAAATTCTGTTATGTAAATAACGCCTGGTCCAGACAGCTCTCCCAAATTCCAGAATCGTCTAGGCAGTACAAATTGCTCAATGCTGATTTCACCAAAGGAGGAATTTCAAAAGCACATAAACTGCACCTAATTGCTACAGTACAAGTATAATGAAGACAAGTTCATAACACAGGGTTCAGTGATAAAAAATAATGGTTCGTAGGCATTAAAACATAAATTAAAAATACAACATATTTAAGGCGGGTTCCTCACTTGGAGATTTTCACTTGCGTCAGGCTTGCGTACCCATAAATCTACATTAGGAACACCCATCTCTTTACCAAACACTATCATGATGATGGAGACAAGAAACACATTGTAATATGGGAGAAAATGTGTACACAAGATGCTCATAATGGACACAATGAACAAACATACTCAATACGTGTTAAACATATGGCAGACTAACAGAAATGGCTAACATCAAGTCATGGACTTTAGATTGCTATAAGTTCATATCAAGATAAGCACTGTATTTGATTTTTGCACATCGTTTAGAACAGATGCTTGGACACTTTTTTGACCAGTTTCATCTCGTTAATATCAGAAATAGGAAGGAATGCGTACCCTGAAATTACAATCTTTGGAAAATATGGTAAAAATTCACATTATTTACCCAGAATTTTTCACAAAGCCTAACAAATGTGATACCATCTTGTAGGATATGTTATCTACTGTAATATGATACCTCAAATGAGGTGGGAAATGTTTCATTCAAATGCTATCTTAGGTAGTGGTCAATACTACATTTCCACGGCGGCCACTTAAAAAAAAGGCTGTCATTTCTTTCTAGCAGCCAGTCGTCAAGAAAGTCCACATAGACGTAGTCATGGAGGGTCTCCTGAACAGATTGAAGCCCAACAACCTTTTACAACAGCCCATGTCACGTATACCCCAAATCTGGAGTTTTGCTCTCTGGGTATGTAGACTATCGTCATAAACAAGGTCAGTTATTTTTTTTTTGGAAACGGTTTATTTATTCATTTATTTATTAAGTCTTTTTAAACAGGGTAGCCCCGTCAGTAAGCTTGGCACTGTTCTCCCTGCCCTTACAGAAATATCTTAGTGGTATACCATTGAAATACCATTGGAATCACCATTAAAATACCATTGACCAACAGACGCCAAACGCCATTGGGACACCATTGAAATACCATTGAAATACCATCGGGACACCATATGAATTAATTCAAATAATTGGAACCCTAATTTCCATATCCAATGGTAGTTCAATGGTATTTCAATGGTAAACCAATGATAGTTCACCAATGGTGGACACCAATGGTACCACATTGCCCACCATCCACCATTGACATACCATTGGCATACCATTCACTCTCCACCATTGGCATACCACTGGCCTACCATTCACCATTGAAATACCATACACCCACCATTGACATACCATTCACTATCCACCATTGATATATCACTGGCCTACCACTCACTATCCACTATTGACATACCATTGGCCTAACATTCACCATTGGACTACTATACACCCACCATTGACATGCCATTGGCTATCCACCATTGACATACCATGCACACACCATTGGCATACCTCTCGCTATCCACTATTGAAATACCTTTGGCTATATCCACCTTTCAAATGCCATTCGCTATATCCACCATTGACATACCATTCACTCTCCAGCATTGATGTACCATACACCTACCATTGATCTGCTTTGTAGTAATTTTACCTGCCCTTTTTTCTCAAGTGTGTGTACAAACAAAGTTTAAACCAAAGTATTCAGTGAATGATAGCATGCTTTTATTGTATCATAGGTTTCTGATATATCCATGTATCATTTAAAGCATTTATCATACATATATTAGTTCTTCTTATATCAAAAGATGACAGAACAAGTTTCTTAACCAATGTAGTACTGATCTCATTATAACAAGGCACTTCAGTGTAGCGAGATTTCATTATAGTGAGGTAATAACAGGCGAGGACTAGCTCTACTCCTCCTTACATATTCTTTGAATACTACAATATCACAGCTAATCTACTATGCAAATGAAAACTCAATGATATACATCTCACTTTAACTCTTAACCTGCTTTCGCATTTTTACGACTAAGGGTTAACGCGCCGCTTTTACAAATTTGTGACCAAATTGTAATAAAGAAGACTATATATAGCACAGAGCGGTTTTACCCCGCAAGTTAAGAGTTAAACAAACTATGAAAAACGTATTTGTGATCTTGTTCTATTGAAATCCCCTTAGCTGATTTTTGTCTTTCAGTCTTCTATACTGAAATACCTTAACAAAAAGGACAGTTCATTAATCACTTTTCTTGTAATCTGTGAATATTTCATGATCTTTTCACTTTTTGACAATTTTGCATCTAAAAATTTGGGTGTATCACATAATGAATTCGGAAGACAACAATGTCTATTGTGCATCACACATGGCAACACACAACTTTTTTTTTTCTGCCAGGAGCATAATGCGTCATTAATGACATTGTGATGGTCGTTGCTACTGGATTGACAGATGTGACACACAACGGTCATTGTTGTGCTCTCAAGCAATCACCTAATGCACACACATTTTTAGGTCCAAATGTGTCCCAAAGTGAATATTTCTTCAAATATTCACAGGATTATTACAAGAATCATGATTGATGACACATCCAGATGATCCTGAAATTTGCTTTGAATTGACATTCCTGCAATTTTATGTTCTACTGAAACTCGCGACAGCATATCTTGCCAGTCAGTTTTTAACAGCAGATTTATTTTTTGAAGGCAAAGGAATCTTCGCCTGTGTATGCTAATATGTGTATCATAATGAAAAGTCTCATTTTTCAATTGTGTAGAGAGCACATTGCGCCCAGACATGGGTTCCTTCTTTTCTGCACTATGAAATTGTACCGTACTGTGCATTATGACTTATACAAATTCATGCCTCCTAAGGCCCATATTCTGGCTAAACCAGTGGTCATGCCTGCAAATTTGAAGCTGATCTGATGAAAATTATTGCATTATACCGGGTAAAGACCATAGTGCGTAATAACATTCAAAATGAAAGTTTCAATCATATCCTATAAATATTACAACCAACAACAATAATAAGTAATAAAAATGTATGTAAGAAGTAATAATTAGTAAAGAAAGGGTGTGGAGCTCTGAGAATGTATAAAGAAAAGAAATGATCAAGTACATGTACAGTCTATGATCGGAAGTCATGAACTCGTGAGCAATTACTATTATCATTATTATTTATTGTAATAAAAAGAAGTGTACACTTTAAAAGAAAAAAGATATTTTGTTTTGATGCAAGCGCAAAAAGAATGACAAACTCACAAATTGTAAGTAATCAGCAATACAATAAGCATCTTTTCGGTCATTTGGCAAAACTTGAATTGACCGTAAACACGACTAAAATGAATTACTGCCAAGTCATGTGCCCATGCATTCTTATTGAGTTGATGATTTTCAAATTCATGTCGTTTTAATCAATTTGAATTGCCATAACTCATAACAATGGTAGAATGCATCCTTCATCTTGGTGGTGGCTCCCTCCTTTTCCTTTTCGGGCATGTATGTATATCTCCACATGCAAATCTGAAGAAAATAAGGAAATCAATTTTTGATTTAACAAAAATAATGAAATAAATGCTTCAGAACTTCCCAAGTCACAACTAAGAAGCTAAGTACAGTATCATGCAATAAACACAGGGTGAATACTTTGTATTTTGAAACAAGTTTCAAACTTGTCTTTCATCTAGACCGATGACATCTTGCCTATGTTGCCTCATCGATCAGACTAGCTGTACGGGTAGTGTCCCATTGCCCATTCTCACCATAGTCTCCTAGTCTACACACTGGCAAAAATGCGTAGAACGCAATGGTTACGGTAAGTGTATGCATACACATAGGGCTACAAAATTATCGATGGCACAACACTTTTAGTCAAGCTGCTTAATGTTATTGCTAGTAAAAGAAAAGTTTCATCAAATATCGTCCTTTTAAAGGTACCAAATCTTGTTGTTCAATGAATGTCAAAATTATGCATATGGGCCAACCAGAAACCCTCTTTTCTCCTAAATTCTTTCACCCGCTCAGTGATTGCTTCGGTCGCTGACGGAAGATGTCAGTTTGGTCGCAATGTGCATGCCTATACAAGGCTACATGACTCATGAGCAATAATGTGCGCTCTGAGAAAGTACATGTACAATCTAGACTAATTAAGACACTCCTCTTAAAGTCGCATGGCAATCCCCTTCTATCGGTCCTAGTTCCATGAAACATTTAAGGTAGCCTCAAAGAAAATACAATTGTGCTATTCAGTCTCAGAGTCCACTTCAGTATACATTAAGCCCGTTCATATAAACCGCCTATCCGCAGAAAAGGCGCAACATTTGCGGCAATTTTGCCGATGCATTACCGATAGCTGTGTATATGAACGGGAATCGCTCAAATAATGCGGCATTTGCTTCCTCCTTTTTTGCGCTTATTGTGCGGCTTTTGTGGATCGTTACCTACATGTAGTACAATGATAATATATTGCGGTTAGCGAATCTTATAAATTGCGTCCGCAAAATAGCCGTAAATGTTGCGCCTTGTGCATCGCACTCTGACATGTGGGTCACTAATCCCAGCGCTTGTATGGCTGAGCGAAACATGTCACCATAGGTTTGGAGAGAGTCCATCATTTGTTTATATAATCTTTGTTCATGTTACTGCAGTGTATGTATTATTGTTTTATTTGTACACAGAGCCTTATTTATTTATTTATTTATTTATTTATTAAAGGGAGTATACTTGTACTGGGAAGACAAAAAGCCTTCAAAAGAATGATCGTGAGAAATCTTCTTGCCCTCAAATGATCCACATTTTGAGTAATTAATGATTATTAGTGAAATCCTCTATATGTTCGGCCTAAACATTTGGAGGATTTGTGATTTAATCACTAATTACTCCAATTGTGGATCATATGAGGGCAAATAACTTTCAGCAAGTTTCTTATATGGACAATAAATGAATTTAAGACTTAAGAAGATTGCTCATGATCATCCTTTTGAAGGTTGTCTTCCCAGTACAGTATACTCCCTTTAAGTCTTTTTTTTTAACAGGGTAGCCACATAAGGGAGCTTGGCACTGTTCTCCCTGGGGGCCTTGTGTACCAATACCACATGCAACAAAGACCAACTGATGTGGAACATAACAAAAGGAGAAGGTGGACCGATGCTTCTACATGCATCACACAAGCGAAACCTTATAAATTGGTGACTAAATATTGTGTGATTGATACTGAATCGCAAATATGTAGGATAATGTACAAAAAGTTTAAATACAAGTATTCTTTCAAAAGAACTATTAACATCACACCTTAATAAAAAAAAATAATGCCATTTCATGTATGCCTGCAAAACTATAGATAGCAGATGATAAATATTTAACACAGAGTTATATTTCAAATAATTTGCAGTAAATGTGATCATGAGAGAATATATCTTTTTCTCAAAAAGTAAGTATACATTTTCACGAAAAATAAAGAGCACAGAAACATGAATTATGATAAAGAGTGTAAACATACAGCTTGGTTATTAGTTTCATCACTTATGTGAAACAATCTCCCAGAAAATCGTAACCGATCATCAATAATACGTGTTTTCAAAGTGTAAGTATAATTGTATTTCACCACAAATAAGGAGCACTGTAATATGAAAAAAAAATGTAAACATAATAGCTTGATTATTACAGTTTGAGCAGAATACATTCTCCCCTCAAAATGTAACCAATCATCAATTTCAGTGATTATCCTTCGGATATTTTGATTTAACTTTATCGAAACTAAACAGGTGGTCGTACAAACAAGTCGTACAAAAAGGTATGACTTCTTCAGGGAGAACACTGCCAAGCTCACTGATGGGGCTACCCCGTATAAAAGAAGACGTAATGAATAAATAAAAGACAATAGATAAACAGTAAAACCTAATTTGTTATCTGGTTAGAATTGTATGCCCTTTCCGGACACCGATACCCTCAATGACGAATTCACCTCTGCGTCGATTGCGTTTCACCCTGTCAATCTGTGAGCCCGAATGCAATTGCTGTTTACTAATTTAATGTGTTTGAGGTTAACAGTGTGTTTATTTTTATGAAGTGGAGATTTTCAATGATTTTTGGGGCTGGTGCTTATATTCAAACAATCAAATTACTGTTTTTCTAGTGGAAAATGCACAGAAATGATAATCAAACTCAATATAGCTAGTTTCATGTGATTTAATTTATTAATTAGGATCACATCACGCAGGATGTATGGTCATACGATAACGAGAATGAGCTGATGAATAAATGGAATCACGGATCAATATCAAAAATAAGAATGCTCACGACCTTATGAGGATGACGGCAGAGGCTTGCGTCGCTGGCGACTTCGATGACGTGTGCCGATGACGGCTGTGAGGCTGGAAATGTTCGTAACTATCGATACTGATCATGATGACGATGAATGAGCAGCGGTAAGTCGTGCCATTCCGTGGATGACGACGGTCGACGATGGTGACGAAGAACGAGCAGCGGTGAGTTGTGTCGCTCCGTGGATGACGACGATCGCTTGTGACGACGAAGAAATGAGCAGCGGTGAGTTGTGCCGCTCCGTGGATGACGACGATTGCCGGTGACGACGAAGAATGAGCAGCGGTGAGTCGTGCCACTCCGTGGATGACGACGACGATCGCCGGTGATGACGAAAAATGAGCAGCGGAGTGTTGTGCCGCTCCGTGAATGCCGACGATCGCCGGTGCCGACAGAGAAGAACGGTTGAATGTCTGTTAGGCTATGCCGGGGATTACTGTCGAAAATGGCTCAAACGTGCTCCGGAGAGAAACTATGTTTCTTATTGAAAATCAAATAGAAGTACAAAATGGAGAAGAGCACGCCGTTTACTGTCTAGCTGGAAATTATTTCCCACTAAAGGCAATCGTCGTATAAAAGCAAAGCACGCGTAGCGTGAAGCTACAGGAACAGTATGCGTGAGTTCGGCGGTCGTCAGGAGGAGAAGAGCTGGATTTTGTGTTGTTGTTGTTGTGGTTGTTGCTGCTGATTGATTTTAGGCGCGTGTTCAATCACACCCGATAATGTACACGCCGACATTGTAGTGGGTCGAATGCAGCTACACGTCACTGAGGAGGTGGCTGGCTCTCCGGAAAGGAGTCTACGACCCTGTACTGTGCACATTTTCTTCGTTTAAGTTTAGTTTACTGTTTAGAATTTATATTGTTAATAATTTTTGTTAGAGATGCATTCAAGTTTATAAGAAGTTTATTGTATCATGTTTTTCCTTTGACAATTCATTTAATTCTTTTTCTATCATGATTTTCAGCGCGCATATTTTTATCAACAAGAAAAGGGGGGTTGGTTGGTTATCAACCAGTTATAATTTTCTTTTCACAATACAACTATAGACTGAGGGAGAGAGAGATCAAAAAAAAGGAAAAAGAAAAAAAGAAGAGGAAGAGCATTATGTTTATGGATACTGTAAATACTGTAACATATTTAGCATTTTGTAGTTCCTATGAAAGGCAAGTACAACCTTGTTAACTTTCTGTCAAATACAACAAAAAATTTAATCTATGAGAACGATCTCATAATCATGTATTGACGCTTCTAGAGAAAGTACAAAAAAGTGAGTGGTCTCAAAACTACCCCTTTGAGAGAGCTACTGAAATACTGTTATACTGTTATACTGTAATTCGAGAGTCTAATGGTCAAGTGACATTCACTGTCGGAGGTACATCTTTCCAGACGTGGCAATTGGAATAAAACGTGGCATTGGAATAAAAGAAGGATCGATATACACATAACAATAGCAATACATTATAAAATCAATGTCATCAGGCACCAAAAGTCCATTTCCTTTTATTAACTGCAACAATCATTATGCATTATGGCTCATATACATGCATGGTACTCATACATGTAAAGTTTGTTTGTTTTTGCCACTCATCCCTATATCATGCTTATTCATGTAGTATGTATTTGGCCTCGTCGCGCGGCCGCATCTGCCGCCGCCGTAGAGTTTTTTTGTGAGCGCTCTACTAGCTGCACTTCTTTTCAGATCATCTTTAAATTTGTATGAAGGTGTATTATGGAAAAACGAAGACGCCTATTGGTTTTGGTGGTGGCGCCCTCGCTTGGTCCGTGTTTGTACACAAAAATGTACAATTTCTTGTGAGCACTCTCCTGGCTACAGTTCTTTTCGGAACATCTTCAAATTTGGTCTGAAGGTGTATTATGGTAAAGCAATGATTCCTATTGTTTTTGGTGGTAGCGCCCTTAGTTGGTCCGTCTTTGTGCACAAAAAGATACTTTTGTTGTGTGCACGATACTGGCCACATTTCTCAACGGATTTTTTTTCTTCAAATTCGGTGTGTAAGTGTATCATAGTCAACTCTAAAGACACATAACTTTTGGTGATACTGCCCCTAATATGTCGCGCCTTTTACGGGTTCAAAGGTCAACCTGATATGTTTAAATTTGCAAAAATACTTATTTTTCAATTACTTCGTTGTTACATAAAGGATTTTATTCAAACTTGCTGTATAGGTGTATGGGTGATCATTCTACATGCCACATTTTTGTCCAATTTCTCATAACAGTTGGCATACAGAAGCAATATTAGAAGGTAAAGCGAAGATGCCTATCATTTTTGGTGTGTGTGTGGGGGGGGGGGGATTTCGCGATGGTGAATGATGCGATGGGTTCGGGGGATACATCTGCTCGGCCCCGCGACCCCGAGCATTTCTAGTTATGAAAATGAATCACCCACCAATATCATCCATAACCTTCCACACCTATTAGTTATCATAAAATCATGGGAGATGATTGAGCAGTATAAACCTGGAAAGGGTAAACGCCATTATTTGTGAGTGACGACACTGCTCTCCTAATATGTTTGTAAACATTCAAACTTTCGCTTTTCACAGGGAATCATAGAAAAGCGCTCATGCACAATCCTTGAAGTAAAATATTGAAAAAAATGTTTTTATGATGGAAAAATAGTAATGGGAAATACAAAACCCACTGATATTATACAATGATATTTACGTTAACAAATATAACAACTGAACATAAAAAAACATGTCGGGCAGGTCATACAGGTTCTTACATAAGCGACATGTACATATTGGGATTCGTAACATAGTATGGACAATAATTCTAAACAATTATGGACAACAAATTAATTTTTGGAGTAAAGGAGTACACATGGCTCTATCATTGTTAGTTGCTTTTGATAAAAGCTGAAAAAAGAGGGAAAATATTAAAGATTAGGAAAACAGATTATTCAATAAAACGAATCACTGCAAGAAACAAATAAAAAACATAACATCACATCCCCACTATTTACCAATTAATTTCTACATTATGATAATGTAAAATGTTTAATTCACCCATGGTTTACTTCTGATCTCTTTCTCTTGTCCATTTTTCTGGAGAGGTTTGGGTCTTTGGGATCAAAGGAATGCTTGAAAGAAATACACAATGTTAAATTTCTCTACTACCCCAGAGAATTTCCAGCAGTCAATGTACTTGGTATGTCCGATTTGGTATTTTCATACATTTCATAGTCGTATTAGAAGTAATAGTAATATGATAAAATAGACCGCGGGTACGCTAGACAATATGCCATTTTCTAAAACACAGGCAATGATACTTATATTAAGGGGATTCGGACCAACACTTTTCCTTTAAGATTTAAGATGACCATAAAACAAAGCAGAAAAAAGAGTGATATTTTTAACAAATTAGGTACATTTCGGATGTGACACACATGTTAACAGTTTTAAGAAACCATTTGATCAAACTCGTAACATCCTTTACTAATTTCCAGTATGAGGACACCCTACAATAAGTCATGTGAACCATCCTATTACTCTGCAACAGTAGAATTTACCAACTGAAGTACAGAATTTCAATTTCCTCGATATTGTTAACACACTGTACACTGTTCAAATAGCCAGTGAATAGTTCAGTTTTTAACATGCAGAGTGCGCAATAAGCTCATGCACCTTATTTACAAACATATGTTGCTGCAGATGTTGTAGACACTGTCTTAATTTGACATGTAAGGTTAACCATTTTAATCATTAAAAAAAAAGGAGAAGGTTGAACCTGCTACTCCCAGTATATATATTTTACATTAAAAAAAAGAAACTTGCATCTTGTGAATTTTATCACAATCTATGAATAAAATACTGATGTCCTTGGAAATGATTTGCCATGCTCGATAACAGTGTGTTTCGGATGTGACAAAAATGTTCAAATTTGCATTCTACAAATCTCAAACATGAAATCCGTATATTTTTAACTAATTTTCATAATTGCTCATTATTCTTGTGCCTGATAAAGTGTCAAGAAATGTTCAACCTGTTTTTTTTTTTACCTTAGTAGAACTTCTTGATTCATACAATATGACTATTAATTAAGGTGTTTTGTAAAATTGCTTCGAATGCAATAGGAAACTACACGTGATAAAAGTCACTTGGAAATTCTGACAAATGATGGTAAGACACATTCAAATCTTTATTTATTTTAGACATATAGTATATATGAATTAACATTAAGTGCTAAAGCATTAATTATGAAGTTTGTGTTTGGAAGATCTGATTCCAACTAACACTGTCCAAAACATATCATGAAATGCTTAACTATTACAAAAACATAACTTGCTATTTTTTCTTCATTTCTGCATCAATTGTGATCACACTTGACACAAAATCCTTGGGTAATACCACATATGTCTGCATGAGTCTGATGGGGTCAAAAGTTATCTAGGGGTCAACAGGTCAAATGGTATGAGGCTGTGTGCATAATTTTTCTCAAAGTTTTCGTTTGACTTGCTCTCATTTCTTTATTTCTGCATCAGTTGTGATCACACTTGGTACAAATGTTCCTTGGGTAATACCACATGTGTCTTCATGAGAATGATGGGTTCAAAGGTAATCTAGGGGTGAACCATTCAAATATTATGAGGCCATGTCCATCATTTTTTAAAGTTTTCTCTTAACTGAAGGACGTTTCTTTATTTCAGGTCAGATCAAACTTGGCACAGTTGCGCAGGGGCTTGTTCTTAAAGTTTTGGTTTAACTTCCTCTCATTTTTTTTCTATTTTTGCATCAATTGTGTTCATACTTGCTACAAACAATCATTGGATAATACCACGTGTTGATGAGGATGATGAGGTCAAAGGTCATCTCGGTACCTTTTTAAATATTTGAAAACCAAACTTAACACTGTTTAGCGATTGCGAAGTCAGGCGAAACTCGTGGGTCGCGAACCACTTTGTCTTAATAAATGAATGGTTGAGATAAAATGTTGTTAACCTGTCAGATCTGAAACACTGTTTGTTGATAAATGCGTACTTTTGTTACAGAAATTATGCAAATATTGTTGTTAATTCATATTTTGGTAATGACCGCATTCACATGAACAAAATACAGAGAATAAAGAGAGATACATCCTATTTATGTGAAAGTGTGACTTCAATATGTCCAAAAATGTGTTTTCAGATGGGACATGGGTTAACGGAAAAGGTAAATTAAATTTTTGTTTGAATTCAGAGCTCTTGTTTATTTCAAATGTGTAATCAGGAGGGCAACGCCTTCTTCCAAATACCTTTACAAGTGTACAATTTACATTCATTTGAAAACTACCATCAGGAGTCCAATATTTCGGAGGTGACAAAAAAGCAAATAGAAAAATATTTACTTAAATATCTTTTCTTCTCAATTATGTTTTAGAGAAGCAAAGGACTTCATATCACTTTTGCTAAATCTTTAGATCATCAGACAAACTATAATGGTGCCCTGTCTGATTAATAAAGTACCACCAGGATGCCTTATTTTAGACCTTCCATAGTTAACGGAAAATGTATTTTTAGCTTGTTGTCCTTTTTAAAAGTTAGTGGTTGTTTTGAGCAGTCAGGTCACATGCAGTTTGTCATAGTAATGATCTCCACATGATACAGATTGCAGGTACGCTCTTAATATTGAACAGGCATAATTCTTTCCTGTTCCTATTAAGAATTTTAGAAGTAACTCAATGGCACATACTGCAAATCTTACATCGTCAAATATGTGATCGATTTCTAAATGTATTTATATGTTGTGTATTTTGTGTATGGTAATAGATATCGGATCAACGGATGATTCCGTTAATACTCACTCGACTAATAGTCCTGGGAAAGTTTGAAAAGATCCCTACTACACTATCGTCATCAGTATCAGTATCATCATCATCAGAATCACCATCATGGCTATCCCTCGCAGTCTCAACTTTGTCAGAATGAAGCTTCAGCTAACCAGGTAATATGTTCACTACTACTACTACTAATAATAATAATAATACATAGAATTTATATAGCGCACTTTCCATCTTAACTAGATGCTCGAGGCGCTTCAGAGCAAATTAAATAGAGAGATAAAAAAAATACAATACAAGTACAATACAATACATGAACTTGTATGTCAAAAAGCACCATTATACAGGTATGTCTTTAGGTTGCCCTTAAAGAAGGTCACTGACGTCAGGGTTTTCAAACCCTGTGGAAGAGAACTCCACAGGGTTGGCCCTGCATGAGCAAAGGCCCGTTCTCCCCACGATCTCTTTGAAACCGGAACTTGCAAAAGACCGGATGTGGAGGATCTTAAGGTTCGTGATGGATGGTAGTTGTGAATTAAAGATTTATTGTAACTGTCAAGTTCCGTTGACAAAATGAAAGACTAAAAGAAATATTTTAAAGACAAGGCGTTTCCTCAGGGGCAACCAATGAAGACTTTTCAAGACAGGGGTGATGTGGCTGCGCTTGTCGGTTATAGTTACAATGCGTGCAGCTGCATTTTGTAACTTCTGCAGTTCCCAATTTGAGAGTCTGCAAAGTTGTATAGGAGGCCATTACCAAAATCAGGCCGCGACGAAATTACCAAATTTACATTGGTTTAAAAGTAATAAGTTTGACTTCAACCAAGTATCAATGTCCATTATACACCTTTCCAGATTACAAATAGCTTGGCTGGTACTAGTTTTATTGGTTGAAAAAGAAACAAAAATCTGAATATCATCTGCATATAAATGATAATGAATGGAGTGACGTTGCAAAATATCTTTTAGCCCTGTCAAATAAATGGAGAACAAAATGGGCCCTCCAACAGAACCTTGGGGACACCGTAGACCATTGATCGAGATGAGGAGGTAAGACCATTCAGAAGGACTGACTGTGAATGTGAGGAAAGATATGAGTTCAGCCATTCTAAAGCCTTGCCTTGAACCCCTAAACTAGTGAGAGTATTGATGAGTAAACTAGGCCAAATTGAATTAAGCTATTTGAATTACACGCTTGAAATATCACATTTCACAGCTTATAATTAAATGTCACCACTGGCTGTGCATTCTCGGTAATAACACATGCAACTTTCCAATAAAAAAAAACCCTGTGCAAATTCAAAGCCTTTAGCGAGATTGCTTATGCCACTCACATCGTTTAAGCCCACAAATTCTCTTAAAGGCTTTCACGCGTCGTACGCAGGATATATCCCTAGCGCCCTGCATATTGAGTACACCGTGCGTTCCGTGGAAAAAAAGCACACTTACCTATGTGTATTGTTTCTCGGGCACTTACGCATTTACCCGCCTGGTTAGAATACACGATCCTTACCGAAGTTAAACCTTCGGCCCTGATCGGAGTCAAGAAGTGGTCGACTGGTTCACCGTAGTGTTTAACATTTATTTCAAATATATGAATTGATGTATATATTGGAGAAACAAAAAATTGTGTAAACAAATACAAATATGATCTGATGAGAAAATAAATATTATCATGTAAATATTTGTATTTGTGTTGTTAATTTTATATATTTTTTTAATGTATAGAATCACATCACGAAGGGAAAGCTCTGCAGTCAAATCTTCTAGATCCATGGCAAATTGCGTTCTGGCCTGCCTGGGCCTGCCTATCCTGCGCCGCCTGCCTGGGTCCGGGCCTGGGCGCTTCGCTTCGCTAGCCAACAATCACAACGTGCATGCACAAAGTACTGCACTGTCGATCGACACACGCAGATTCGAAGTTGACGCGAAGCCAAATTGTACTTGATGTGAATCGTGGATAGCCATTTCGCTGCGTGCCGCATACTTGCGTTAAGTTCGCAAGTAAGCGTAACAGCTAAATAGTGACGTCTCCCCACAGAATCGATGCGTGAAAGCCTTTAAGAGGACTCGTATGACTATGATGAGCGTTCTGTAATACACCCCTACGTCCGTATTTTCCTGCATCAATATAATATTTTGATATTTATATTTTTCAAGCTTCAATGTCTCTATTCGTTGAAATCAAGATACAGATAAGTGGATTTCTTTTTACCTTTAAATTTGTTTTGAAATTTGTTCTCAAGGAGATTGCATTACTAGAAGGCTGTGCTAATTTATTTTTTATAGATAATCAAATATCCTTTATATCAATGTAATATTAATAATATTTGTAGAATTTTGTTAGCTTTATTTGAATTTATATGGAGATGTTTATCTTGACAGTTCGCTATTGAGGACAGATTTTTTCTAACAACAGAAAACTACAGAGAAGGGACGGATATATTGGATTAATTGAATTTTGTTTCATACTGTAAATTTGAATTTGCATTTTCACCATAAATGGTGTGGTATGCTCTTATGATTTGTATGTGCAACTAAAGCTGTCATAAAAAATGAAATTTGTTACTATGTCTTTTGACATTTGTTTTCATTTCCTATGCGGTTCATTCAGACGTCGTATTCAGACGTCGTATGTGTATTTTTTCTTGTAATATTGGATATTTCATGCCCTGGTCACAGGACTGTTGTTGTGTAATAGCAATTAAATACAAACAAATTTCGTATATTTTGCAGCTTTCCACTTCTGTTGTACCCTTTGAATGACAAAAAACCCTTTACATGTACTTTGTGGATGTGAATGGTTTACTTAAAGTGCTCGTTTAAAACCATTGACGTGTTGTTGCATATGTGGAGATCTGTGAAATCAGGGCTGGCATATGGTTGGTTAAAAATCGGGTGGTGAAATGATGTTCTCCCAAATAGTATGAGCAGGCAAACTAACACTTTATGGGAACTTCCTGTTCAAATGATGTCATCCCTGCCATTTCGTTTAGCATGTCGTTCTAACACCTTGAAGTATCAGCTCATGTATAGGACTTATTAGCATGTCGCCCATTAATAACATATGTTAAACTGATTACGCATGTCCATTTCATTCGCTCCTGTTTTATTCTCACCCAGCCCTTTCCCACTTCTTTCCCTCTAGATATTTGCTCTCATGACTTTATATTGTTTCCACTCATCCTCAAATTCTGAACGTACCATGTAGCTGTTAGCTTCAGTTATATAGTAGACCGCTGTGGCTAGTCGGTTCTCACACGTTTGCATTCCTCTCCCGCATGTCCGCATGCAATAGAAAAAATTATAGTCAAATAGCACAGCATAGATACATTTGTTTTTGGCTGAAGCATACCAAGTACTTTGTAGTATCAACTTGTGACCTGTGTATGAGAATTGAAATTTCATTCTGATTTGCAATCGATAACAAAGCTGGTATTTTTATCAATAGATTTCATATTTGAGCTTTTTGGAAGCACTAAAATATAGTAGATTAAAGCAGATTTGAACACTTGTTGTATGTTGACGTCTATAATGCAGATAAGTCGTTTTAAACACCATCGAATTGGCTTAAGTTATGCCTATAACATGTTCTCATTTACAATATAGTTATACAGTTGTACAGCAGTAATAGTAGTAGTAGTAATAGTAGCAGTTTTTTCTTCAAACATTTCTGGTTGCTTATTTGCCATGTAGTCGTGTCTCCGATTTGATTGTTGCACATAAAATCAACAAACTGTAATCATTGTTTCGTGAGTCTTTTTATCGCTGAGCAACTTGCCCCACAAGCGATACAAACAGTTTATATAGCAAAACGTTTAGATCGACACACCGTTACCAACACACAGGATGTGTGAGACAATACCATACACTACATTTAATGACTGCGTTCTATTTTTTGCCTACATTTAATGACTGCGTTTGATTTTTTGCCAAAAAATAAATTGTACGTGTAGCAGCACTAAATTGGATATTGTATAATTATTTTGGATCGTAGATGGCGTCGTACGCTGTTTATAAATGTATATCACCATGGTTGCTGGTATCTACTTTCACGCCCGCAGTTTTTCCCGCTTGTTCTAGGATCCTAATTTGCATAAAGGCGGGCAATTATCGTCCGCTAATTGGACGCTGCTGAAGCCGACGGATCCCACGCGCTGACCGATACATTCACATGCATTGGAGAGCCACGCGTGAACTATCTTTAGTCTGTACGACGATTGACTTTACGTGTCAGTGCCTAGTGGGAAATAATTCCCAGTTCGACAGTAAACGGCGTGCTCTGCTCCATTTTTGATTTTCAATAAGAAACATCGTTTCTCTCCGGAGCACGTTTTGAAATATTTTCGACAGCTAGGCCCGGCATAACCTAACAGACATTCAATCGTTCTTCCCTGTCGGCACCGGCGATCGTCGGCATTCACGGAGCGGCACGACTCACCGCTGCTCATTCTTCGTCGCCATAGGCGATCGTTGTCACCCACGGAGCGGCACGACTCACCGCTGCTCATTCTTCGTCGTCACCGGCGATCGTCGTTGTCCACGGAGTGGCACGACTTACCGCTGCTCGTTCTTCGTCACCATCGTCGACCGTCGTCATCTCCGGAGTGGCACGACTTACCGCTGCTCGTTCTTCGTCGTCATAATCAGCATCGATCGTTAAGAACATTTTCCAGCCTCACAGCCGACGACCATCATCATACGGTCGGTAGCCTAATCATTTTTTTAGATTGATCCGTAATTTCGTATGTTATATTTTTAGTCTGATAATGTAATGCACCTACATCCTGCGTGATGTAACCTTTTGTTTATTATGAATTAAACCACAAGAAATCTACTTCTTTGAGTGATTGTCTAATTTCTGTTCCATCTTTCCACGAGAATAAAAAAAAGGTAATTTGATTGTTTGGACATAACCACACAGCTAACAAAACCAAACGCATCGAATTACTAAATATGAATTAATCTATTTTTTTTTCATGATATTCAACTAGTTTGTGTCGCTGAACCACGATTGCCAAGTTTCGACCTAATATGTTTAATATAAATCAGCGATGGTACATTATTTATGCACTGTTTCCTGAGACTGTGACCTATAAGCAATGTGATTGTTCTCTACAGACAAAGCCCCACAACAAATGACAGAAGAACGCGAAGAACCGAACACAGAAATGACACACCGCCACGAGGACCAGACATTGGAGACACGCGGCTCCTTGACTTCTTGTCAAGTGGAGTCAGATTCCCTGGGACAGCAGCAAGGACTGCGACGACCAGAGGACACAGCTTATCCACCCTGTCCAGAAGTCCAAATGTTGGTGACACCCAGTCCACAAGTCTGGACATTGGAAACGTTTTGTCAAGTGGAGACGCATTCAAACACCTTGAACCAACTCCCTTTACATATTTAACGGATCTCCCAAGGAGATTCACGTTGTTGATGGATACGGCCCTATAGCGTAGTTCTATGTATTACCGCATTACATCCCTGATGTTGATGATGTAACGTTCTATATGCCTAGCATTGATATGTCACCTGTGACGACCAATGGCAGAACCCAAACAGGTCAACAAGCCAATGTTGGAATGGCTGAACAAGAATTACGAGATGCACACGCTATAGAGCCACAGGGAATCGAAATCAGTACCATAAAAGCGTTCCTTACTGTACCTACTTTTTGGAATATCCCTAAAGGACCCTTATTACACCCACTTAATCTTCCAAAAAATCTGTAAAGAAAGCCAAGCACGCAAAAGTACCTCCGAAAAGTGAATTCCCTGACGCAATAGCTCGTACCGTAGACACTGTTGTAATGGGCGCAGCACATATTGCACAGATGTCCTTTCAGCAGTCCGTCAATGTTGTCCAGTGACTCTTATTCATGTTATTACAATTGCTATCGTGACAGAAGCATCGCGTGACGAGAATATCAGTAGGAAGCTACTACCTACTACTACTTTCTTGAGAATTAGGCAGTTGGAGGAGATACTGTACAAACGGAAAGAAAAGTGGTTTCTTGCCCCCTTCGTCCTTTGTGCTAGTTGATTATTTGCTGTATATTCCACGAGCCACGAATAAGGCAAAACTCCGTTGATAATCGTTGATAACAGTTCAAATTTATAATTACTGCGCACCGTGGCGCCGTCTGCGCTTTATCACGTGATCAACTCTTGACCAATCCTAGAGCAACATTCTTAATATGTGGAATATAAATACTACTAACACTAGCATGACAAGGGCGAACCAACCACTCTTAGCTCTCGACCCAGGTTACTATTGCGTAGAGGATGCCGCTGTGCAAAGCTCTCCTGCGTGTGGTGACAGCAACATGCAAGGCGTACGTTGGAAACTTCCAGACCCTATAAACAAGGATTACTCTCCGATCAACACTGATCCGATTCCCTGAGGTGGGGGTGGGGATAAATCATCACACATTAATAGAGCAAAGAGTCGCCCTGACCCATTTCCTGATATTTTTCTATCATATTGTGGATGTGACGGTAAAGTGTACATGTTCAGAACCCTGAAGCATCATGGCTTATCTCATGGTGATCTTCAGATTGTATTTTTAATTACGACCCATTTGGAAGCGCTCCCGTATCTAAAGGAGCACCCACTTGTGACCATGTTATTAACATGAAACATTTTCAAAAAAAAGTGTGAATGAATACACGGTAAATTGCCAATTCGTCTAATGCCATTTCGCCTAATAGTCATTTGGTCTACATTCATTTCGTCTAATGCCATTCTGTCCATCAACATTTTGTCTACCACCCATTTCGTCCAATAGCCATTTCGTCTAATCTCCAGTTGGTCTATAACCAATTTGCCTTTAACCATTTCTTCTACCAAGCATTCCGTCTAAAACCATTTCCTCTAATGCCAAATCATCCATTTATCAGTTTGTCCAACGTTCATTTGGTAACAAGCCATGTCGGCTAATTTCAGTTGGTCCAATATCCACATCGTCTACTTATCAACTCGTCCAAGTGCCATTACGTCTTATGTCAGTTCATCCATCAACCATTAGGTCCAATGATCAGTTCGTCTAACAACCAAATGGTCTAATAACCATTTCGTTCAATTCCCAAATCGTCCAATAGCCATTTCGTCTAATACAAATACTTTGCGTTATCAGGGGAGGGGAGGGAAATAGCGCCCCCAAATTAGTTCCCCTAAGACCCTGTTGCATAAGACTTGCCATTAATGGTACCTCTGCCATTAATAGTAACTACCATGGTAACATTGCTTGACAGCCAATAAATTTCAAGGTTGCCATAGAGGTTTCCATTGGTGGCAAAGTTACCATCAATGGTAAGTTTTATGCAACATGGCCCTGGGCTCCTTGAAATATCTGACCAATCAGAGCACACTTCCTGTGTCGCCACTCTGTCTATTCATATAAATCTGCAGTTAACTAGACCAGTATGTTTATTAGACGAAATGAATATTTGACGAAATAGCAATTAGACCTATTGGTGATAAGACCAAATGATTCTTAGCCGAAATGGGTTTAGACGAAGCGATAGTGGACCAAATACAGTTAGACCAAAGGGAACATGTACAAAATGAAAGGAGACCAAGTGGTTAATTGACCATTTGCCTTTAGACCAGTTGGCTATTAGACCAAATAGAAATAGACGTAATGATAGTGGACAAAGTGGCTATTGGACAAATTGGCAAAAAATACCATTAGACCAAATGGCTATGAGACCGAATGATAATAGACAAAATGGCTATTAAACCAAATGGTTATGAGACGAAATAGTTATATTGGACAAAATGGTAATTGGACAATGTGGATAGTGGACCAACTGATGGTAGACGATATATCAGACCAAGAGGCTATTAGACAAAATGGCATTGGACGAAATGGCAATAAACCGAAAACACATCTTATGCAGATGCCTGTGACAAATGAAAAATGGAAAACCGTATGCCTGGATTTTGCGAAGACTTTCATAACCTACCATATTTGTAATGAGTGGTTAAAAGAAAACAGCCACAATTGCTCTTCCGTATCTCGAAGATCTATTTAATAGCAATCGATAGACTAAACACATTGCATTCATCAGTGCATGAATGAGCTGTATTCTTCAAATGAGTTCTTAATTTTGCCTTTTGCTACTTTGAACATCATAATTCGTAATAAATACATATTTTTAACTCTTTAACTCTTTTTTACCGTATCAAGATTCACACTTGGCAACTTATTTATGTAAACAAACCAAAAATGCAGTGTGTTATATGAACAATTTCTTAAATTTATTCTCAATAATATGTTACTGAACGTTTGCCATCGGGTAAAAAATGGCAATTTATTTGCAACTCTGAGAACACTTGTTTTGGCGGTTATCAGTTTGTTTATAGTGAAACTAACAAAGGACATTTTATATCTTTTATGTACCAGGATAGGCATTTTTTTTTTAATCTTGTCTTATCAGAAATTTGAGCCATAAATGAAAATTGATTCAAGCCGTAAAAGTTCTCTTCGATTTTTGATTTTATTTCAACTTCTTTTTTTTTTAGTTCCTTTGATTATTCATAATCACATTTGGATTAAACCATGCAATAACATGTACATGTAGATAATCTTGATGTTCTTTTTTCTCTTAAACATGTATTTCTGTCTTAAGTTTACAGTAAATGATTTAAGCATTCTCTTTTGTATGCAATTTTTATGTTGACAAGTAAATAAAAGATTGTCAGTTTGACCTTCAAACTGAAGAGTAAAGATGTATTTTTTTAACATAGATTTCACACTCGTGTAGTTGATCGAGGGTGAAAAGTGACCTGAAACCGTGTCTCAGCGATGTCGACCGTTCTTTCCATTTTTGTGGTGGATCATCGTGACAAAAGTATGACAAACTATATATCATTGGAAACCTTACAGTCTGGAATTTTAAAAAAGTACACAAATCAGAAAATCGACCACCGACGACTTTATCAGCCTTTCGTGCGACGGGTCACATACGTCAATTAGAGCAGTGTAAGTATCAGCGGAATTAAAAACAGCACAACAAAACTGGCAACTTGGAGACAGTCCTATGATTTCAATTATTTTGGTATTCATTTGTTTTTATAATGTTATTGTTTCAAGTCCAATGTGGAAAAAATGAAATGAATATAACAATTAGATATGTTATACTTTAATATGATTTAAACGTTCCAATAATGTTATATGACGTAAGGTGTTTTCAATTTAAATTAAAGAAATGTCACATGCTGTCCCTCAATCATCGCAAAATTAATAAGGACACTGTTCTGCAAAATTGTGAAACACGTATTGACGGTAATTTGTTGAAAAGAAATTGAAGTTACCAGGTGTCTTTGAATGTATATTCATATTAGAATGGAATGACCATGTAAAACACATTATCCCTAAACCGATTCTGGTAAAATTGGTACATCAACTATGTTAGTTTAAAGTGCTCGTGTGTTGTTCACTTTGTACAATACTCTGGTTTCACCACGAATAGTGATCATAATAGTATTTAGGCAACTCAACAAAATTAAATGCAGTACAGATATTCCGCTTTTTAAATTCTTGAGGTTTATTGATATTAATTGATGGTTTTCTTTTTCGCTTCAATTCGAACCTTTTCGCCCAAATATTCAATATATTTTAATATAATTCACAAGTTTATTCATACCCTCCATGCCTAACTAAAGAATCGACAAATCTGCATTTATTAAACCTAAGGAATACATTAGCGGCACAATTCAATTTAAAGAATTTCGAGCCTGATAATTGTGAATATCCTGACTATTGCAATGATTAATGAAATATGTGATGGAATAATTTAATTGTTTATGTCATCAAGCTTTCGACTTATCGTGAGAACCTTTCTGTTGGTCTTCCTTCAATCAAAAAATAAATAATTCAAACACTAATCATCTAGTATCCAAATCCAAATTAGTCAATAGAATAGAATATTCCTTTTTTCCATTCAAACTGTGAGACTTGGAATATATATTACCTTTGTGTGAATGACAATGCACTAATTCTTATGCTTTCAATTAGACGGATAAATTTTTCAAACGTCTGTCTAGTGTCAAGGTGAACTTGCTAAAGAAAATATACCAGGGTTCACTGGATTAAAGAACAACTCATTGAATTTTAGTATGATTCTGGTGACCAGTAGTGTCAGAACATTCGCATTGTAACATGTTAATGTCATTTCTAATACATCATCAATAATAGAACATTGTAGGCAGGCCGGATTTAAGCAAACTTCACTTAAGATGTATTTTGAATTAATTGACCAGACAGTTCAGGTAGTGCTTTATCTTAATATATGTATGTAACGCAGTATGCATTTGTGTTCTTTGTGATTGTCACCTTTTTGTTTAAGGCAATAAATCATCTTCGGAGGGAAAAATAATCGAAAATCTGAATTTATAAGTTATATCAAAGATGTACGGGCTTCTGTGTGTATTACTTGTCGAAATAAAATGAAGAGTACCTCGGTTTTGTAGGCACGAGAGCTATATGCAAAATATAATATACTGTTAATTGAATGAATTCATATGCACATTTACCTTCCAAGGACGGGCATTATAATCACATATATAAACCTTGTCTTGTGTGCGCAGTATTCCCCATTGTGCCCGCACCAACTCCGCCCTGTGCAAAGTTTTTTGAGGCCTCGTTAGTTGCGCTTTATTTTCTGTGTTGGCATTTTCTAACCACTATATTTTGAAACCTATACACTTTTGTAGAAAAACTTGTACACGAAAGTTGAAGAAAATTTTCATCAGCGATATTATGATACCAAATTTCTTCGGAGATCTTATTTCGGTATGACATTATGTAACACCCATATATGTTTTGAAAATTGCAAAAAATGCCAAAAACATCAGAACGAATTAAAAAGGAAATGTGTGGTACGGTTCTTGGATTACAATTATTAAAAAAAAAGTTTCAACCGAAGAGTAACACGTATCCAAAATATACGCGTTTATAGAACGTATGCAGTATTTTGTCGAATTTTACGCTCGTTCTTCCAAAATGTGACATTATGTTATTGGTCAGTAGATGACCATGAGTGTGATAATATGTAAAATCATTATATGTTTTGAAAGGTGGAAGGAATGCCCAAATTACCAGAACATGTCGGAAAGTAATATGTTGTATGGTGTTTGAAGTACAAGGATCAGTTTTAATCGAAAAGTAACAAGCATACAGAATATACACGTATGCAGATTATACGAAATATTTTGTCCGATTTCACGCAATTCTTCCAAAATTCTCCGTTACCTTATTGGTCAAGAAATGACCATAGGTGTACCAATATGTAACATCCATACATATTTTGAAAAGTAGAAGTAATGCCCATAACATCAGGATAAATTTAAAGAGAATATGTTGTATGGTTCTTGGATTACAAGGATTTAAAACGTTTCAATTAAAAAGTAGCACATATCCAGATTATACACGTGTATACTGACGTACGTCCGACTTAACGAGCATTCTACCAAACGTTACGCCTTATTATTGGTTAGGGGATGGTCATTAGCGTGACCAAATTTCACATTCTTGTATGTTTTGAAAAGCTTGAGAGATGCCAAATACAACAAACTAAAATTAAAAGAAATATTTGGAGTGGTTTGTGAACTACAAGAGTTGAAAAAGTTTTAACCGAAAAAGAGCACAAAAAACGAACAAAAGTGTTGCATTTTGCTGACGTCGTTGCGACATGTTGTCGTCGTCGACGTCGCCCACAAAGGTGCCATTGCCATAACAAGTCAATGATGATGTTGCACAATCAAGTTTGAAAAAAAAATGTTTGTTAAAGGGCCATGCAACTGGGAGATACTGTGTAATGCGCGATTCCGTAAGCCTCATTCAGTCGTACACAAACCCCGTACGTTATGCGTGCTCGTCGGTCTAGTCTAGCAATCTCGGAAAGTGTCCAAAAACGTCCGACAGTGACCCGAAGTCAGAGGCTTCACGTTCCGAAAATTCGCAGACTGCGAAAAACATTGCACCTTGCTAGCTAGCTTGGCCTGCCGCCCCGCGCGGGTAGTCTAGGTTCTAGATGTGTTTTATCAGCCCGCATTCGTATATACAGCGCGCGACGAAACCCAGTGCAACGATATCGAGTTATCGCGCCAGCCCGGAGAAAAAAACGTCTAGGCATGAAGGAAATTCGCTCAGAGCCGTTAGGCGAGACCGCGTACGAAATACCTGCCCTGATTGGACGCACTGACCGTCCGTCAGTTTGGTTTGAATCGGGCAGGGGCATGCGGCCCAGCGTAGGCTAGTCTATCTTATCAGACACAAATACGCTGTTTGCGTAATGAAAAACGAACGATGATGAGTGATTTACTACGTAACAGCCTGAGTATTTTAATGAGTTGTCATACTATATTTTTTTATGCAGAAACAGTCCAGCAAAAACCAATGAAGCTAATATTTGAAAGATTTGATTACATTCCGCACGACATATGATATGTAAGGACAGACTATGTTCAAAGTGCTTGTGTGTGTGTGTGTGTTTGTGTGTGTACACATGTCCAGTGTTGCTGTGAATACCGGGCGGTTGAGTCGTGGGGCCGAGCGCGCGAGCTATCACATATTCGTTCAGTGTTCAATTTCGCTGGTCCTAAATACGGGGGTTATAATACCTGCAATCCCGAGAAAGCGAATTGCTCTGGAATACATGAATCACAAGTGGCTGGCCGCTTTGTGATGATGGTACCATGCATTATGTTCCAATCATTTTTGAAAAAAGGCTTTCCGGTAGTGACGTCACATTTGTGGTGATTTGGGGGGGAAAGCATCGGGTACACCTTGCCAGCAAAACATTTTTTTGATGTCCAGGGTATATCGTGCCCTTTTCACATGAATATATCTTCTGGGCTCCCAGACTAGTATGCGCTTATCGCTGTGATCTCTCGCGTAACTTCCTGTCGCTTGTGGTCCCGTGTACTATTCCGGCTGTTAGTAAAGAGGCGACCAGGGCCATCTTCCGCGACTGTAGTCGCCACTCCTGGCCTCCTTGCAAGTCGAACGAATCGTCAATGTCCCGCATTTTTAACCGTGTTCTCGCGGCCAGTTCAATCATCATCACAATCGTCAGAAGAAACAACTGACTCAAAAGTAACATTATGAAACGGGAGCGATGAAAGCGAACAGATACGATATAGCCAACGATTTATCTAGCCAGTGTAGCTACTGGCGCTCGCGCTGCACACATTGCTAGCTAGCGCAGCTCAGCTCTACACTTGCAAACAAATTGCTCGTTGGGGAATTCGGCCATATGGCAAGCCGTTTTATCATTTATTCCTATTTCTTGATATCACAAATTCGATTTCTTGATATCAAGAATTCGACTTTTTGATATCAAGAATTCAATTTCTTGATATCAAGAATTGCCATTGCTTAACTACACAAAACCATTTCTTGATATCAAGAATTCGAATTCGTGATATCAAGAATTCGACTTCTTGATATCAAGAAATGAATTATTGATATCTCTTTATTTCGAACGCAAGACTAGTGCAAAAAATGCTTGGATATCAAGCACAAAAGTATTGCACAAATGTTCAACTTATTTCCAGCTCAAAAGTTGCGCAGAATTAAAATTCATAGTTGATTTCCAGCGCAAAAGTAATACAGTATTTGTTTTCTGTTTCCAACTTAAAAGTTGCGCACGAATTCGATTTCTTGATATCAAGAATTCAGCTTGTTTTGTATTTTTGCTTAAAAGTGAAGCAGAAATTCATTGATTGGCTGATTTCCAGCTCAAAAGTTGCGCAGAATTAAAATTCATAGTTGATTTCCAGCGCAAAAGTAATGCAGTATTTGTTTTCTGATTTCGAACTTGAAAGTTGCACACGAATTCGATTTCTTGATATCAAGAATTCGGCTTGTTTTGTATTTCTGCTTGAAAGTTAAGCAGAAATTCATTGATTGGCTGAGAGCTGATGTCCCATACACACACACACACACACACACACAAGGCATACTTGATCGATTACTATGAAGCTCGCTAGCTGAGCTGCGCCGTACGTACCGTGCGTGCGGTGCACCAACGATTCATCATGTAAGATCGACAGTGCCGGGCGACAGTCGGGACTTGTAAATAAAGTTATTTACATAGAACAGAACAGTTTCCAGTCTCCAGATTCTTTGATGTGATTGCCAAATGTAAGTATTTTTAATGGAGGCAAGGAGAACTTTAAAAAATAGATTGCTCATATCTGTTTTCTGTGTGGCAATGAGATGATGAGCCGTATTAAAACGCCGAGTTTTTTAATCGTCCCATATATTCATACCTGTGTTAGCATGTTGCCTATTTTTATTTAACCGTAACTTCAACTTCTAATAAATTAGTCATTACCGTGGTTTTGATTGCAACAACTTTAGGCCACTGAAAAAAGCGTTCGTAATCGTAGTTAGCCTCACAGAAGCCCATGACTCATGAGATTCGACCAACTATAATGTAAGTGTTTGTGTCAAACTGCAGACACTTCGACACTGGACAGTGCAGTGACAGTGTCAGTACGACGGACTAGCTCCAGGGCCGAAGCTCACTGAACTATACCACTACGTAGTGGTATAGTTCAGTGCTGAAGCTTCGCCGTCGGTATAGTGACATACAGACGGCTCCGTATGCAGTATACATCGACGGCGGAGCTGAACTCCCTGGGCTGGGGCCTGTTGTTTCTGCATTAGAATTCCAGCGACATCTGATTTAGAACTCACATTAGCGCTAAATAAATGATGCTAAACCGATTCTCGAAGAGAATGCTAAGTCGGATATCAGTGACATCTCATGTATCGATACCGGTTCGGAATTTTCAGACAAATTGATAGCCTGTCTCACGAAACTCCGCAATAATTGACATGATTGATAAAATATCAGGTTAAAATAATTATGATTTTTTTTTAAATATGGGGCAAAGTATTGTTTAAAACATTGATTAGTCTATGGCTTGATGTATAATGCATCATTTTCATGAAGATTGGTGTGCTATCAGTCTCTCATTTTCTTCTGTTAAATCAATGCATCGATTTTCTTTAATGCTTTCCATTTTGCCGGGTCATATTTGTGTTGAAAGATACCATGTAAATGATAGTCTACGCAAACTTGCCAATTCTTAAAATCAATTTCTAAATATTGAAGAAAGGGGCTGGCACATGCATGTGTTGATATTCACAACTGATGCAAAAATCTCAATCCCTTGTAGAGACTTAATCATCCAAAAATACATAACCGAACACGAGTGAATTTTCAACATTAAACAGTGTTAAAAATGTTGGATTGCTTAGACTAGCCCTCTGATCTACGGAATGCTGGAACGATACTCAACATTTTAAAATATTTGTTAACCTTTTTCATGAATCTTACCTTCAATGGAGTGATGTTAAACAAGCAAACCCCTTTCCCCGCCATAGCTGATTTTATGCTTAGCGAATTCTGACAAAATGCAGCAGAAATGTTATCATACATGTAGGACGCGTAATGCAAATTTATACACTTTGCACAGTCCTAATTACGCAACTCAGCTTTCCATAAGTCACTATTGTTCTCACAAGGATCGTCCGATCTAGAACAAAAGATATGACAGGGTCCGAGCAGTTCCAGCATGTAGAGCCGAGGTTAAGTAGGTTAGAGAATTACCTCAGTGCTAACTATTGGAGTTAGAGCTCGAGAAACGCGCCCCTGGACTCTGGAGATATGTCACTCCTTGACTAGAGTGCACCAGTCAGTACTTGTGATTGAAATTACACACATTTTATGAGCGATGAATATGATTTTTTTGTACACTGTATTCAAATTGAATGCAACACTATATTACCTCCATTTTTTTTTCTCAGTTTTCAGCATGCCCGGTGGTGACCATTATGCAGTGTTTGGATGTGCTAATGACAGGAGATACCCTGAAAGGTAAGGGTAAAGGGCAACTCTTTTTGTTCAATTAATTGCAGGGGTAATGCATTACAACCAGCTGCTTGGGACCACTCAAACTATATCCAATGCAATGTTGTTGTTATACTGAGTTTCTACTGTACTTATTTGGTGCTGATAATGGCTTAATGCGATATAAAAATGCCTTGGAAAGATTTTTTTTTTGTGCCACATGGTAACAATGTCTCATTTCAAACTTCAAGTCTGGTCAAATGAATTCTTTACACTTCGTTTTGCCCATCAAGGTGATAGTACTTTATGGTTTCTTCACTCCTCACAGTCCTAACGCGTGATCAATATTTTGAGTACGCGCGAAATGAAAAATGCGTTACACTCGGACTATCAATTGAATAACAGTAGCTCCTACTAACGCATCCTAACGCGTGTCCTATACACGTGTTCCCCATGGCAGAGGCTCGGGATTAGGTAGAGAAGTAAACATTACTTTTGTATGTCAAATTGTCATTTTTGGTATAGATAGTTCGTTTCGGATGTGGAATATAAAGCAAATAATCAACGTATGGTTTCAGGCAATGAGACGAGCTATCACGTCCTCGGCTATCTGAATGTATACGCCATCTTTCCTAACTCGCTTCAGAAAGATAGCTACATCCAGATCGCCTCGGAAGTGATAGTTCGTCCCATCACCCTCACCAACGTTGATAATTTGCTTACTATATGTAATGTGGTGTAGTGAACCAGTCATGCAGCGATTTCAATGCTTAACATGGAAGCAAGGATGCTTGGGTTTGATTCTTTTGCCTGGCACTCATGTCCTTCAGCTAGACATTTAATTCACATTGCTAATGTCGACCCATGTGTAGGATGAGTGCACATGTATGTGCTTGAGAGATTTTGTATATCCAGTGACCGGGGTAAATATAATGTAGCTAGTGAACTTTAAGTGGATTTAGCACCTTACAACTTATAAGGTTTATTTTTACTATAAACTCACACAAAATAAACTCCATTGATGGTTTTCATTCCCATATTATAAGATTAAGAAAGTGAGTGCTCAAGTCGAGTGTCAAAATACTGTGTCAGCCTGTCAAGATTTATTTTTTGTGAGATGAGAACCACAGCAAATTTAATTTAAGAGCTGTTATGAAGTTTCTTTCTCCCTCGTTTTGTTCTCTAGGTACATCATCCAAGAGCACGTCCAGCAAATAAAGTTCCATTCCTGCAAGAAACAAAATTGTTCAACATGGACACGTCTTTTGAACAGAGAGGGCTTCAAAGTGACAACAGCCACAAAAGTGTGCAGCAACCACTTCGCACATGGCCAGCCATTCCCCATCGATCCCCACCCCACCCTTTATTTGAAGGGATATGCTGATAGCAACGTAGATCATAAGATCAGAGGACCGCCATCAGATCGTCCAGCAACTCTGGAAGCAAAACTAAAGAGGACAGCAAAACGTAAAACTGCTGGCATGCAGGTTGACCCATCTGACTTTGAAGATGTAACAAACTGTGATCATGCATACTGTCAACCTTCAGTTAAAAAAAGAGCATTCAGTGAGGAGTGGGTTGGGCATCTGGAAGAGACGGTGGACCAACTAAATGCCAACTGTGATGATCTTAAGAACCAGTTGTCACTTTTAAAGGACACGGTTGAAAAACTTGAGACTAAAGTTCCTGCTTGTAAGCTCACAGTGTCAGACGTCGCACATTCTGATGAACTTGTAAAACTGTATACAGGTCTACCAAGTTATAACCTGTTCAAATGGTTATTCACACAAATTAACCCTGAGGCACAGCATCTTCACTATTTCAAAGGTAAAACTTCAATGGAAGATAAGACTTGGCAAACAAAAAATGTCACAAAGCCCGGAGCAAAATGATCACAGTCGCTGGAGGATGAGCTTTTCATGACCCTCATGAAATTGCGGCTTAATCTTTGTGAGGAGGACATTGCCTTTCGATTTGGGGTTCGACAAAGCACAGTTTCCCAGGTGATTTCAACTTGGATCCCTTTCTTGTCAAAGGAACTGGCATCATTCATCTACTGGCTAAGTAAAGAGGAAACCATGAAGTACTACCCTGCATGCTTTCACAAGCACAAGCATATTGTTCGGTGCATAATAGACTGCACAGAAATACAAATTGACAGGCCTTCCCTGGCAGCATCAAGTAGCCAGACGTATAGCCAGTACAAGTCACGACCCACCCTAAAATGCCTTGTTGGCATAGCTCCCAGTGGCATTATATCATACATCTCACCACCTACTGGAGGTAATACATCGGACAAAAAACTTGTCAAAATGACAAACATTGTTGACAAATTTGAGCCTGGTAATATTTGCATGGCTGATAGAGGATTTAACATTCAGGAGCTGTTCTTACAAAAACAGGTGCTTCTTGTCATCCCACCATTTCAGCGCAGAACTGCTAGACGTACATCCCAGTTTACAGAGACTGAAAATGAAAAGAAAATGCTAGAATTCATGTAGAACGGGCAATAGGTCGACACAAAGAGTTCCAAATACTACAGGGTCCGATTCCACAGACCATGATTGATCTGATAGAAGCAGCACTCATAGTATGTGCTGCCTTGGTCAACCTCCAGCCTGTTGTGGTACCATTGTCTTCTTAAGACCCTATCAAAGAATTGTGAAGGGTCTGTTATTGATCATACATTTTGTTTTCTACTAAACAGTGGTTTTCATTGTGATTTTGAATCAAGGGCTTGTCTTCATAATGCAATGTTGTCTTGGAAAAAAAGCAAGGCACTTGGTAAATTTGCCCAATCTGTATTTTTTTTTAGGAATGAAATTGGGTTCTTTTGTATTGTTTAGCATTGTCCGTGGGTACAGATTCCAAAAGTATCTGTTTTCGATCGAAAAGAGCTTTTAGAATTAAATTCATCATCTGAACTCAGGCATATAAATACGGCCTCTAGAAATTCTCAAGATTACGCATTAGTAAAGCATCCTTTAGGAAATCAAGTCATCCTCGGTGATAGAGCATAAAATCTATGATGTCCTTATACTGTGTTGTAAGACGGTCGGTTACAGTAAACTAGTGTAAGGCCCGGTTCAAAACTTATTCGCGAAGTGGTGCAAATTAACTCCATTGTCTAATTTGTTTATTACAATATGGATACTATACTGTGTCATTGACTGATCAGAGTATACGTTGTTGTAAATAACTGTGCAATATAAATGTCCTTTATTATTGTTGTTGTTATCATCACATTGCATTAAAATACATGTAAATGTTTTTGTGATGGAGATGGATAATTTGGTAAATTATTAGGCCAAACAGTATAACATTTACACAAAGCTTTCTGTCGGGCAGAGGTTACACTTGTGAAAAGTTACCTCAGGCATTTAATTGCCATCTAGACATCCATCTAGACATGGCATAAGATAAAAAAAAAAAATTGCTAGCAGTTGAATGATTTATTCATAAGTTAACTTGTTTAAAGCATTGTATTACATACTGTAACATGGAATAGTTTGCAGTGTGGGAAGAGAAAACCATGCTAAATGTATTTCACAGGAATATTGTTATCCTCACAGTTCACACAATTTAAAGATGTACGATTGTGTCACCTTGGCTTAGTGAGAAAAACAAAACTGCTCAAAAATTTCCACTTTTACAGTTAAAATTGTAAATTCTGAAGGTTACTTTGACATCATGTGACTGTAGGTCGTATGTTATGCACATTGATGATGCTAGTTAAGTTAACACATTACAGACAGGAGTTACAAGACACAATATGAGCTAGATGGCAGCAGGCTGTTGACGATACAGTAAATGAGGAAACGTATAACATTATTTATATTCAGATTTTATATAAGTTTGGTTGACACTCATCTCATCAGAAGATGCCTATAAAGAAGTACTGAAATGTACTATAAAACTGTTTTGATGTTGAATATAGAGGTGGTTTGAATTTGAAACTAAAGCTACTGTGTATTGTGAAAATATACATAAATTTGTTTTCACTCAAGTCACTTAGGTGTCTGTTCTACCTGTGGACATTTTGACATGGTACAATGTACAGTGTACTAACACTTCCTTTGGCAAGGTATTTGGCATGGCACGATATGTAATGTATTGAAGGTAGAATGCATTTGGTCATTTCTGAGATTATTGACTGAGAACCAAGATCCCCTTCTTTCTAAGGCATCCTGGTAATTTAGATCATTATTTTGTAACAAACCGGTAAAGATGTTAGCTTTTAATTACTTATTTTATGCAGTTACACTGTAATTTGTTTTGGAAAACAAATTTGAAATTACATGACTCTTGTTGAGTTCACACACACAAATACTGATGTGTATCATGCACATTGCCATCATATTGCAGATCTTTATGACAGTCTGTAATATTACATTAACTTAGGAAAATAAAAAGTATGCAGCATGTCTGCCGCAGACTTGCAACAGACCTGCTGCAGACTAATAGTATGCTGCAAAGAGTATGCAGGAGTATGCACCAGAATTTTTTTTTTTCTGCACTCTTGCCGCATGTTACTAGTAATTAGAGCTTGTGGAATACTTGTTGCAGACTGTATTCTCTGCCGCAGACTTGACGCATACAAGTACTCAGTTGGCCAAGAATTTTCCTATGGGTGGGTCAAGTGATTTAGCCAGTCACAGAGTCGTACGACTAATCCAATTGTATTATCTTCGGTAGCCTTTTATCTGGAGTCTATTGCACAAAATAGCTTCCAAACTCATTTTTAGCTCTTAATCTAACATGTGAACCACGACCACTGACCACAGACTATGTAATTATGGGACAAATTAAACAGCTGTGTAAAGAACTTTTGAATCATTTGCTGGACTTGAATTTGTTCTTCCTTTCTTTTATACCCATTTTGTACATGTAATTTGGTATTGTTGACGTGACTGGTGATGATTTTGTATTATATATTTCATGTTTTACATTTTTTCCACATAGCACATAAATAGCATGTACAATATCTATTCAGCTAGTATTGGTGGAAGAATTTAGTCAGTAGTAAGAATAGCATGCTCAATTCTATGAATCTAGCTGAATTATACCTTCAGCAAGCTACTGAATATAATTAGAATGAATGAGAAACTCGGGTTGCGATTACTATATCATCTATGCTAAGCAGTAAATAATGTTCTTTTCATTAATTTACAGGATGGAGCAGGCTCTCATATCCTAACTACTGGGTGGTTTCTTCCCAAACTTTTATTGAACTGCTTAGTGGTAATGGAAGCCCAAATTGTGATTACTCCAGGCTTGTGAGAGAGAAATGTGGTGATGAAGAGAAATATGGACAATTAGAAGGAGAGGGGAGAGAGATGGTTGGCATAAGGAAAGGAGGGGAGAGAGAAAATAGGGGGGGGTAAAAAGATAATGCGACAATCATGGGTGTGTGAGATCCAAAAGTGTAGAAAAATGAAGTCCAAAAATGGGGACACAAGTCAATTTGGCGTAGATTAGGGTACAGTACAAGACTTCTCAAATGTTTTCACCTTCTTTCTCCTCATCTTTTTTTCTCCCCCCCCCTCTTTTTCTCCTCATCCCTATTTCTCTCTCCCTCCCTCTCCATTTCTCATACACACTCACTATATATCGATTAATCTGTCCATATATGCTCGCACTATCCACGTACACTTCACAGCATACACAAAGCACCAAAGAACTCGCAGCACATTACATGAAAACGTGCATATGGGACTGCGTACTGGGAGATTGAGGTGGCGAAAAAATGTGATCTTGACCCGATTAAACACGAATCACCCCCAAAATGTATATTTTTAGCTAGACATATAAAGTTCCCATTTGAATGGTTGAAATTAGCGGGCTGAACTATTTTTTTTTGTAAAAAGAGACAGTTTCTGATACATTTTTCCCCGATCTTTCCGGCGAGTCTGAAGATGTATGTGTATATAAGCTATGCTTATCTGTGTAAAGTATGCCTTGTGTGTACGTGAGTGTGTGTATGGGACATTAGCTCTCAGCCAATCAATGAATTTCTGCTTAACTTTCAAGCAGAAATACAACACAAGCCGAATTCTTGATATCAAGAAATCGAATTCGTGCGCAACTTTTAAGTTCGAAATCAGAAAACAAATACTGCATTACTTTTGCGCTGGAAATCAACTATGAATTTTAGTTCTGCGCAACTTTTGAGTTGGAAATCAGCCAATCAATGAATTTCTGCTTAACTTTTAAGCAGAAATACAAAACGAGCCGAATTCTTGATATCAAGAAATCGAATTCGTGCGCAACTTTTAAGTTCGAAATCAGAAAACAAATACTGCATTACTTTTGCGCTGGAAATCAACTATGAATTTTAATTCTGCGCAACTTTTGAGTTCGATATCCAAATGTGTTCTTGCAATGATTTTGCGCTCGAAATAAATCACTTAACAATTCTTGATATCAAGAAATGAATTCTTGATATCAAGAAATGGAATTTCTGATATCAAGAAATCGAAATCTTGATATCAAGAATTTGATTTCTTGATATCAAGAATTCGATTTCTTGATATCAAGAATTGCCATTGCTTAGCTACACAAAACTATTTCTTGATATCAAGAATTCGAATTCTTGATATCAGAAAATGAATTCTTGATATCAAGAAATCGAATTCGTGATATCAAGAATTCGACTTCTTGATATCAAGAATTCGAATTGTTGATATCAAGAAATGGTTTTGTGTAGTTAAGCAATGGCAATTCTTGATATCAAGAAATCGAATTCTTGATATCAAGAAATCAAATTCTTGATATCAAGAAGTCGAATTCTTGATATCAAGAATTCAAATTCGTGATATCAAGAAATAGGAATAAATGATAAAACGGCTTGCCATACGGCCACGCGTATGGCGTGAAGTCGCTTGGAAACCATGTAAACTACTGCGGATATATCGCTGCGGTGCTTGTCAATATGAAAGGGGGTGTAAAGTCGGTCCGCAGTACAAGCGGACCAACTCAACCCGCAGTTACTCCGGAGTAACTCCGCTTCACCTTCAGTATGAAAGGGGTTTAAGCGTTAAGCAACAAAAATAATTCGTACTTTGAAAAAGTGAACTCTACGGCTTTAGTGGAGGTTAGATCACGTCGGGGTTACCAATTTATACACGAATAGCTTATTCTCTGTTCTTCATTTGATGACGCTCTTCCATGCCTACCCATTCAGAATTCAGCAATTCAATTCTTTCTACGAATAATGACACATCGCACAATATCCCAGTCTCAACATATTTATGTTGAATTCTTACCCAGTCTGGTATCAAGCTTAAGATTAAAATTAGATTGCCCTATCATGTGCTACCAAATTGTTTAAAGACTACAAACCAGACGGAACAATATATTACAGTACACAGTTAATATTCCATACCCTGCATATCATAACGAAATCTCACCGGGGAAAAGTCATTTTCATATGCACTTGCTGTTCTGTGGAGTAATTTGCTACATTACCTGAGAAATATACAGAGCTTATTTCATTAAAAAAAAAAGTCTTGGTACTTGTAAATTTTACAATTATAAACCCTCTGCAACATTTCTATTCATTGCGTGTTACGTTGTAGTAACATGTACGTAGACATGCAATTATTCAGTTCAGTTCAGTTCAGTTTATTCCAACGCAACTTTAAAAACAATAACATCGAAATACATACATCGAGAAAAAACGTGACATAAATAGATTGAAACATAAACAGATTGAAACATTTATCAAACACAAATGAACAAAATTAAAGAAGTGTTGAGGAGTAGGCATGAAGGCAATGCCTTATTTAAAGCCCACCCCTTAGGGAAATACTCCATCTAGAAATATACAAGAACACACACCAACACGCACACACACACATACATACAAACACTTAGCCTATATACTGATGAAATTAACAATTTGAGGGTTATAATTAGAGGATTCCAAAATAAAATGTTTACATCTCCTTTTAAATGTGTTAATAGATGGGCTTTCTCTTATATTGTTAGGTATATTGTTCCAGACAACAGGACCTAAAACGAAAATAGACTTCTTAAAACTTGTCGTTCGGATTACTGGAAAGTGGTAGTTTAAAGCATTTCTTGTTTGATAACTATGTACAGAGTTGTTAAGATTTAAATGTTCTTGCATGGAGGTAGGGAGGAATTTGTTAAAACATAAATACATAAAAATAGCAGTTTGAAATAAATTTGTATCATGCACATTTAAAATACCCAAGTGAGAAAATATCGGTGCAGTATGGGAATAGTAGCTTGAATGTGAAATATTTCGTACTGCTCGTTTTTGTAGTTTGAATATTCTATTAATATTTTGCCTGCTAGTATTAAACGAAGATGTTATGCAATATTGTATATGAGGAGCGCAAAGTGTATTATATAATAGTAGTAAAACATCTGATGGTAAAAACTTCAACTTGTGTAATATACCGACGTTCTTAGCTAATCTGTTGCACATAACACCAACATGTTCATTCCATGATAACTTTTCATCAATAATTATACCTAGGAATTTTAGATTTGTCGCTCTTTGAATTATATTATTCTTTAATGTTACTTTGATGGCATTGCGGTTTACATGGTTATTTGTGAAAACGATGAAGTCAGTTTCTTTAATATTTAATACAAGTTTATTATTGCATAGCCATTCATCTACTTTTATTATTTCTGAATTAAGCCTAGTATTGAGGGTATCGATATTACTATTGGACATAAACATGCTGGTGTCATCGGCAAATTGTATGATATTCAAATGTTTTGAAATATTGCACATATCATTTACGTATAGAAGAAACAATAGTGGCCCTAGAATTGAACCCTGGGGCACTCCACATCTAACCGATGATACACGTGAATCACAATTGTTCATACAAACATGTTGCTTAAATAACTTTCGAACCAATTCAACAGAATACCCCGTATACCGTATTTGCATAGTTTATCAATCAAAATTGTATGACTTAAGGTATCAAAAATGCTTTACTTAAATCTAAGAATATACCAACCATAACTTCTTTACTTTCCAACACATTAAACACACGGTACAAGAACTCACTTAAAGCAGTAGATGTGGAGTGTCCCCTACGAAAGCCATACTGATGTTTACTCAGAATATTGCATTTATCTAAAAACTTAAACAATCTGTTGTATATACACTTTTCTAAAATCTTTGAAAAAACAGGCAATAGAAATATAGGACGATAATTGGAAACATCATCATGAGATCCAGACTTATATATCGGAATAACTTTAGCGAGTTTTAACTTGTCTGATACAATGCCGCTAGTAATTGATAAGTTAAACATTGCACACAAGGGATAACATATTACATGAATTACCTTTTTGACTATATCAATTGTCACTCCATCGAAACTCGGACTTTTGCCATTTCTAAAGTTACACACAATATCAATAATTTCTTTTACAGTAATTGGATTAAAAAATGCTGTAGATGTATTGTATGAAGTAAATCGGGTATAACTCGTGTTACTCGATGTGAAAGGAATATCACATTCAGAGGCATGTTTTGGTCCAATATTAATAAAATAATCGTTAAAATATATCGGAAATAGTCTCATTATTGCAATTTATTTTATCAGGCACGATATTCACCTTAGATTTATTACCCATAAAACCATTTATCATTTTCCAGGTATTTTTTGTATTTCCCACTGCAGCTTTAACTTTTTGTTTATAATACATATTTTTGGCAATTTTAATCTCATTAGTAACCATATTTCTAAACTTCTTGTAGGCTTCATGTCTATATTCCGTAGGTTTATTCAAATACTTTTTGTATAAGTTATATTTTTTCCGGCAAAGCTTTGACATTCGTTTGCTAAACCAAGGTTTGTTCTTTTTTTAATCTTATTTTTTTTTTGGATACACAAGGAAAACAACAATTATATATCGACAAAAATTTGGTTAAAAACGAAGTATAGGCTGTATCTACATTACTACTTTCCACATCCCAACACTTGTTAGAGATTTGGGTGATGAATGTTCTGATGTTGTCATCTGAAAATTTACGTTTGGCATACGATTTGTCCTTAGATTCATTATTTCTTTTAAATATGGAGAATATAGGAAGGTGATCACTAACATCGGCTAACAGAACGCCTGAAAGTGTGCTCTGATTATCATTAATATATTGTCTAGGAGTGTGGCAGAGTTGTTTGTAACACGTGTTGGGAAGTGGATCAAAGGATACATACAATTTCACATAAATAAATCAAGAAACTCATTTGCATTTCGGCAAGAGGGGGCTTGGAGAAATTCAATGTTAAAATCACCAACAAAATATAATAACTTGTTCTCTTTATTTACCGAGTTAATAATATCTGATAGGGATTCTAAGAATAACTGCATAGGCTGATTCGGTGGCCTATATATAACTGCATAAATAATATTTTTCTTAGATGATGTTTGAAGGTTTGCATGGTGGTATGATCAATCACGAGAGAGGGTTACGGTACACCATGTGTAAAGTCCTGGGAGGACTGAGATGAGAAAACGTGGATAGAATTGAAGGTGAAATGGACAGGCGAGAAAGTGGAGATTTGAAAGTAGAGTATTCTTTCGAAATGTGAGTGTAGTCCTGAAAAGGACTGTAAACCAGAAAGCGTGAAGAGCTGATGAGTAGAGAGGTGGACTCGACGTTTCGGGCAGATTGACTGTCCGTCTTCAGGAGTCACTCCTGAAGACGGACAGTCAATCTGCCCGAAACGTCGAGTCCACCTCTCTACTCATCAGCTCTTCACGCTTTCTGGTTTACAGTCCTTTTCAGGACTACACTCACATTTCGAAAGAATACTCTACTTTCAAATCTCCACTTTCTCGCCTGTCCATTTCACCTTCAATTCTATCCACGTTTTCTCATCTCAGTCCTCCCAAGACTTTACACATGGTGTACCGTAAACCTCTCTCGTGATTTTTCTTAGAGTTACAAATTTCTAAAAAGATTGACTCCATAAACGCTGTATTTACTGAAAGATCATGCCTCATCTTGTGTCTTAGATCATTTCTAACAAAAACACCAACAACTCCTCCTCTTTTATCTTGTCGACCAGTATTCAGAAAATCATAGTTCTCTATATTAAATAGTGTATCACTTTCTCTTAGCCAAGTTTCAGTTATGCCTATTGTAGAAAATTCAATGTCCAGAGTATTAAGTAGTGAAATAATACTGTCAAAAGTTGTATTTATACTTCTAGCATTAAAGTGAATACCTGAAAATTTAGACTTATTAAATGATTGAGTATTATTTTTGGCAAGATCATTGAATTCATCTACGGTATAAAAGTTCTGATTAGCTCCATATATCCCATCCTCACCAAAATCAGGGGAAAGTATATTTGATATAAGTGGCAAGTTTACGGAATCGATTATTCGGGAATTCAAATCATGTTGAGGCATTTTCATACACACACACACACACTCACATGCACTGCATACACACAAACAACTATATAGAAAAGCAACAGATGAGACAGAAATTACACCTAAAACAACAAACTAAAAGTTATCAGAGTTATACATGAGATTGACCAGAAAAACCTAGATATATTGTATTCTTATAATTAACATTTAACTAAGCCGTATTCAGTCTTACTGCCAAAGTGGCAAGAGTGTGCAAAATAAATTACTCTAACGAACTTAGGTCGGAGAGAGAATTGATTTTCTTTTTCGTTTCACGTCCGTTTGTCTTGACTAGTGCGACAATTCTGCCGTCAATTGTCCAGGAGGCGCTCACGTGCTCACGCGCTCTACACGTTTAGTCACTATCACTACTTTGCATCTCTTAAAAAGAGTTGGGCTACTTTTGATTGTCTATTCAAGTGGATATGAGCTGAGTCTTTGACAGCGCTCCGTTAAAAAAAAAGTTGAGTACGTGGTAGGATACTCTCTATAGGATACTCTCTGCTCTATCAGTTTCACTCCTGCGACGAATAGGCCAATGATACATTATGAGAAATATGTTTGATGTAGCCACAAAGTCACCAGATCACTTGCATTTTGCCTGCGCGATATCCACATCAATCCTGTCGTCATACTGCTGGACAATTTTTTACCCTGTGCTCTTCTTCAAAATTATGCGGACATTAACAACTGCCCTGTTTGTCCAAAGGGGAACAAGGTAATTAAAATAGGCATATTTAGCTACTGGGAAAAGTGGCATGAAGTAATAGTGGAGCAACGATGTTGGTTAGTTGGAAAGTGATATGATTAGATGCCTGCAGATGTTACAAAGACGTGGTCATGTCCGCCATTCAGCTCTTGACTTTGCTCTATCTCGCTTGGGTGGAATTGATCGTGTTTACGAACGTGACGCAAGCACAACAATGTGAGTATTGTAATGCCACCTGTCATCTGAAGTAGGTTGGAAGAAAGACGCACTAATCAAAAAATGTATGTCTAGTAAATGGTGAAGGAGAGAGGCGGTAGGAAAGGGAGAGAGTTTGAGAGAGTATAGAAGAGCAGAGGAGGGTAGGAGATATCAGGGGATTTAGGAAATAGTCGGCCTTTTTCCGGGATAAGGGGTGGAAGTAGAAATGGGGGGGGGGGGGGAGGGGGGGGGTAGTGTGTACATTGTATTGCACCATAGGAGCATATTCATAATCGTACTTTTAAAGAGAATATTGACGGTACACTTCAATAATCCCACCCCAGAACATTGGCATGTAAAGGGAGCTGGGGGTAAGTTGGGGAGGGGGGGGGGGGTTAGGTAGGATATTAATTGAATGATAATTATAATTTTGGAATAAAGGTCCCAAAACGAAATACAATGGCCTACCAAGGGAATGAAAATGCATGGACTGGAGCAACATGATGAAATACATTATTGATTGCATACATCTATATCATTATTGTTAAAACAATAATATCTAATATCAAGAACCTTGTTTGGCTACTCAAATTATTGTTCGTATTGTATTAAAAATACAAATGCGGTATTGACTTGACTTGTCTTGAATAGCATCTGCATATCAATACATAAAATATCTTTAATATCTCTGATATTTAACTAGTAATTACGATAAATTTATATTGCAGAATAATAATTCTGCACAGTTTAATTGCGCAGTCAAATATAATTTATAACTGCTAGTGTTACTAAACAATATCAAAACGTTTATTCTCTTAAAACGACATAGTGTTTACTAGATTGAAATAGCCGTATAGATTTCGTTAAAATGATAAGGTGACCCTTATACAAATGGATAATTCAATTGAAGACAACCCGATTCTATTGAGACAATTTTGCATGTTATAAAAAATATGTACTAATCGAATTAGGGTCTGACATTAAATTGCATAGCTATGCATATGTTGTAAGGATGTTGTATGTTTTAAGGATAAATGCCACCTGTTCTGAAAGAATATTGCGTCTATTTCAAAACTGCAAACGAATGACCTACGTAAAATGTGTTTTAATTACATGTGTATAAATTATATGGCACCATTCAAAAACAATCAAAACTTAGAGTTGTTTGCTGAAAGGTAATGTTGAGTATTGGTATTTTAAGAAGTGCCCCCAATATTGTTTGCAGCACAATGAAAAAGTGACTGTCACATTCGAAATGATAGATAATGTATTTGATCAAAATTCATGCATACTTACTAATATAAGAATCGGAAAAATATATGTTAATAAAATGGTTCTAAGATATAATGATAAATAATGTCAACTTACCAAGCTACCCGGTGGAAACATTTATATTAGAAAGAGTGATGCATACATACACTAAACAAATATAACTTGATTCTAAGAAACTAATAAATCCGTTAAGTATTGGACACGTTAAATTATACTCCTTGATACATATTATTAGTAATACATGAAATTAAAAAAAAATTAAATACAATGTGTTATTGATGTGTGTACATTTTATAAGAAATTGCAAAGTTAAGCGACATTTTGAAACCTAATTATTGTCTTCTTTATTGAAAGATATGGCATACAAAAACAGACGATTTATATTTAAATAGTTGTTCACAATATACACTATTCATAACCGGGAAGTGACAATCATAATACAAATTTTAATGAAGATAATGAATCATAAATTTTGATTAGAATCTGATTGGGTATATGCTCAAGCAATTAATAAATCCCTTTCCATCTTACACATTAATTCAATATGGTGAAAATCAGAGCAGAGATAATGCGGCTTACAGATTATTACAATGATCATACATCATTATATTACACATTGAGTTTACCGATCTGTCTTACAAAATATGTGAATCAATCATTTTAAGAGTTATCTGCAAGGAAGTAACCGCGAACATCGAACTTAGGCTTAGGAATCCAATAACATTCAGTTAAATTGTTGCATTCTTATAGTGTCACTACCAGCACAAACATTCATAGGTGGGACTCAGTTAAATATAGGTTACAATCTGCTTGAAGTGTAAGCACAATCTTTAACATTTCATTGAATACACTCATCAAAGAGATAGTGCATCCTGGAATTACGTTGGTTTCAATAAAAGGAGACACATGACCAAAAAAAAAAAAAAAACCACATTAGTGAAGGTTTCATAAAAGTACGTCAAAGATTAAGAAAGCTATGATCTTTTAAAATTTTGATTTTGTGACGTCACGTGCAAGGTGCTCTTTCATGTGTTGTGTCCAATTCTGTTCGAAATTGTTCATTTTCTCAAAACATATGCATCCTTTCACCTGTGCATTTGATAAATTGTTAAAAATACGTTTTTACACACATACCTGTAAAAACAAATATTCCCTTGTCAAAAACAGAAAAAGATTTTTTTTTTTTGTGCACAACATACATGACAAAATATCGCACGTGGCGTCAAAATAGACATTTGAAAAGATCATAACTCTCTTATACTGTGACGGATTTTCGTAAATCCTTCACTATTATGTTACTTTCATGTTTCTGCTTGTATTGGAACCAACTCATTTTCAGAGTGAACCTTCCGTTCAATGACTTACATGCTTAATATGACATTGGTTTATTTGAAAGAAGGTGCTCCAGATTGATTTTTTTTTTCATCTTTCCATGAATAGTGACATTCTATGGCCTGATAGTCAGGATCACATAGTTGACGTAGATCAGTTCGTGCATAGTGCTCATACTGGTAACACTGCACATACATGACTTCAAAGTGCTAGCCAGGCCCTATATAACTATTAGATGTTTTTTGAAATCATTTTGAAAACTATTGTTGCTGTCATTTAACGTACATGTATCATGACTCATGTCGTGCAAATATGTGGCCCTTGGCATGTCTATATAAGTAATGTGTATGGGCATTTCCACGATTTCCTACGATACACTCTATGACATCATTCCCAATATGTGTGGGTGCTGTAGGAAGATTCATGTTAATCATTGATATAATGACTAGATGCATTCATTCATTATCACTGATTATCTAACATTAAGTTTGACAGTCTTGAAAATGTTGTAATAATCATTAAATTGTTGCATGATGATTTAATTTAATATAACTATCATATACAATGTGTAATATAATATGTAAACGGTACATTTCTATACATTTAAATAAATCAATACAGAAAGTAGCCGAATTACCTGTTGATATGCAAATTTATTGAAAGTTTAATATTACACGCATGACATTAGCCTGTTACACTCTCCAAAACGTGTCTCCCACTTCTCCTTCCAATGATTTGTTCTGTGATTAGAGAATGACGTACATGTAATACTAACTGAATTTGGACATATATTAGTCCCAAAACGCAACATCTCTTTCGACAGTTTTTACAAGGCTTGCAACTGGTGTATGATGCTGATAATATTTCGGTGATATCGGTGGTTTCAAAGATTAATTTCAAATCACTGAAGTTCAGGCAATGACAGTAAATCAAAAACATATTTATCGTAATGCACTTTTGCACCATTACAGACAACCGGACTCTGGATTGTGACGATGGGGCAACAATCGCATCGCCTGCATTCCCGGGGAATTATCCTAATAATGCAAATATTGAATGGAACATTTTAGCTCCTCCAAATCGACGAATTCTCGTCAGATTCAATTATTTCAATGTCGAGGAGCATCTGGACACGCTACTCATTCTGGATCCCGTCAATAAGCTGAATAATGACGGTTACACTGGTGTAAAGACAGATTCACCGCAGTACCTGTCGCAAGGAAATCGTCTAACTATGGCGTTCACATCGTCAAAATCTGGGAGTAGTCGGGGATTCAATCTTTCGATGTCCTGCTATGAACAAGCATGTGAGTAAACTAAATTCAATGTGCTTAATTAATTGCACAGAAAATGATAATAGCCAGGAAAAAAAGTTGTTCTTCAATGTGAGAAGAAACGGCCAGTCGTGTGAGTTACGCTATAGCTTGGAACAGCCAAAAAAAAAAAAAAATAGCGCAACTATAAGGAAATGTTTGGAATTTGTTCATTAATCTTTGTTAGCGAGGAATTCTTACATTAATTGTGTCATGTAACTGATGTTAAACCTTGATACTTAGTCATTTTGACTATACAAGAAGACGCTTTTCTCTCTGTCCACTTAAAGAGCATATACTGTACTGGGAAGGCAAAAAAGCCTTCAAAATGTAATTGTTAGCAATCTTTTTGCCAATGGTCTTAAATTCATGTATTGTCTATTTTAGAAGCACAAATCACAAATCCTCAAAATGTTCGGCCCGAACATTTTGAGGATTTAATCATTAATCATTAATTACTCCATATGTGGATCATTTGAGGGCAAATAACTTTCAGCAAGCTTCTATAACAGACAATACATGAATTTAAGACGATTGGCAAGAAGATTGCTAACAATTACATTTTGAAGGAGTTTTTTTTTGCCTTCCCAGTACAGTATATGCCCTTTAAATCCTAAAAATGTTCGGCATTTTGAGGATTTGTGATTTAATCACTCATTTCTCCAAATGAAGATCATTTGAGGGCAAATAACTTTCAGCAAGCTTCTAAAATAGACAATACATGAATTTAAGACCATTGGCAAAGTGATTGCTAACAATTATATTTTGAAGGTTTTTTTTTTTTGCCTTCCATGTACAGTATATGCCCTTTAACACAAATTTAGCTCAAAAAAGATAATATTCCCCGTGTGCGCGTGAGGTTTCATGAAATTGACGTACAGGATTTTATGCGACTGGCATCAGGACGTGTTATTAACAAACACATTTGACGTATCAACTTATGACAGAAGATTCAAAACTTGAAATGCCGGTAAATTGTTTCATAGTTCATAGAAAAGTAGCGTGGCGGACATTGAATACAGCATCACATTGCGTAACGGAACTAGCTTAGCGCATCGTCACTTTCATATCGGACACAAAAAGATACTGGCCCAATAAATTGATCAATTGTTTGCGAGTGGCTATATTGTCTAGATCAGTTTTAGTTTTACATAATTAATGTTTTCAATTGCATCACATGAGACAATGATCTACCTATTATACTTACTGTTACTTGTTATCATTGGTATATATCGATTATTATAAAGTAATTGAATGATTTTTCCTTGTGCCTGGTCTAGTTTCTATCATGCAGGTCCGGCTGGTCAACAGCGACCGCCCGGAAGAAGGATTAGTGGAACTTTCACGGATTGGCGGAAACTGGACAAGGGTTTGTGAAGATTACTTCGAGGAGCAGTTCGTTCTTGTGATCTGTAGACAACTTGGCTATCCTGCAGTAGAAGGGATATTCTTTGAGAATGGTGCATGTGCAGGGAAGAGTTGTGTCAAGGCTCCACAATGTAGTGAGTATTGTCTTGATATAAACTTTACTCCAGACATATCACATTCCGAAGTTACATATCACAACATCACCTGTCACGGCCGACAGGCCGACATACTGATATCGATATACACTTGAGATATTTGTCTCGATGTTCTGCTCAAAAGAATATTCAAAGGAAAATTGTGAGCTGGTACAGAAGTTGAAAGTCTTTATCTGTTTATTAAAGTGTAGCCCTTTTGCGGGTCAAATAGAAATCGTTTCTTAAAACTCCCAATAAATGAACTGGAAACTTAAATATAAATTTTGACGATCGCTTGATTTCGAAGTGTCGGCCGGGTCGTCCGAAACATTCCGGTTCTTACAGCCTAGAGACTAAAGATCGCTTTGCGCTATCAGGTCCAAACGTTAACAGGGAAGCTTTTCACTTATCCTTAAAACCCTACTCTGTCTCGGTGGTGGAGGAGGGGGGGGGGCGATTGTTGATAATGCTACTTAGCCTTTTAAAGAGAAAGTTTGCCATCTTTTTCAGTAAAATATAAAGAAATTTGTAAAAAAAAAAATGCGTCGATTTAACGTTTAGAATCTGCTCTCAGAAAGCCCAGTCAGAATAGGATTAAAAGATTCGTGGAGATATGACTGTGAGATTGCATACCCATTATTGTTAAGGTATACTGCTCCTTCCTGCTCATTGTCGTGACTTTTGTTATTAGGCTACCCTGTCTCTAATAACTTCATAAGAATAAAAGAATAAAACAAATCGATACGACTGCTTTGACTAGGGAAGTCAATGAAACTTAGTATAAATAAGATAACGTCTTTGCAGTATCAACCGCATGTGCACATAATCCGTACCCGGGGAATAAAGGGAACATTTAAAACCATCACCAAAATAGCATTCTGACGAAATGTCTGTACATTCCAGGAGAACAGTCCTTCCGCCTTGACGACTGTTCTGTGTCCTATGAAGCATGCCAGTCTCATAATGGTCTACGGGTGCAATGCCACAGTAAGTATTTTGGCAAGTCAGAAAAGTCAAAACGTTTATTCCATGTTACTTATTTGGTCAACAAGCTGTAAGAAAAAAAAATGTGCAATCATGTAAATTCTGAATATTATTGTTTCTCTGCATTCTTCCTTCGACATGGATCTGTGAAGGTGGTTACATATGATAGTGAACATCGAAATAGTCAATATAAAGTAGGTAACTACAAAGTACATAATATGTGCGCCTTTCGTGGTGTCCTTGCTGAAATAGTTCAAACTAATCGCCACTACCTTATCTGGTAATATTCATCCGCCCTTCACAGGCCACACTGAAGAGATAAGGTTGATGGAAATAACGATTTTTTTTTTTCATTGATTTCATTACACAAGAGCCGGGCTATATCGGATGCTATGAGTTTGACGCCGATACGCTCAACGACGAATTCACCTCTGAGTCGATCTCTGATTGCGTTTCATCCTGTCAACCTGTGAACCCGGATGCAATTGCTGCGATAAGAGGAGGGAGATGCTTATGTACATCAGCGAGTACTGTCGGTTTGGCTGATCTCACATTCAGAAATGACAGATGTCATCAGCCAGAAAATGTCACTCAACTTTGGAGACGAGTTTACACCAGTGAGTACTTCAATATTCCCAAAGCTGTACAAATAAAAGTGTTGATTTCACGTCTCTACCAGGATCAGCAATAATAAGTATTTGACTTCATGAATATTTGAATGTTCTGTGCCACATCAGTGCCACTCTAAAGCAGCCGAAACTAATATCAGCCTATAAAATCTGAATCTCACAAATTGAACGGGACTCACATTCCACGATAATTTTCACGACAATTTTATATATTGGGGCTGTTTATTCATGCAAGTCGAAATGTGTTCACTTTGGACATTTTTTGACGCACTTTATACATACAGTTGAGGCCAGAAGTTTACATACTGCCAAAGATCATAAAATTTACTGTATCTTATAAAATATCTGTGCTATCATGACAAATTTGATATCAAACAAATGAGTATGTCATGTCCCTTCATCACATTGCTTTGTCATCAGGAGCTGAAAAATATTTAGGTGTCATTTTTTCCCAAAATATCTTCATATTTTAGACAAATTTAAAATAAAAGGTTATCAAGAACATTTTATATCTCTGCTTATTACTTCTCAACACAAACATTTCAGATTACACTTTTTTGTTCAGTAGTGACAAACCATGATAGAGAATGTAATATAAATCATAGATTTGACATTTATATATTTCTATGAAACGATGTTTGAAAATATGATAAAAAATAGAGTACATTTGACACGAATATTACTTTATTTCTTCAAGTAAATTACACCTTAAATATTATTTACTCCCAACAGCATTCCAATCATGTAAAAGAACTTAATACGCTCTTTAATTTAATACCAAATTCGTCATGGTAGTATTTATATTTCTAAACATATAGTAAATTTTCCGTTGTTTGGCAAGCGAAAACATTTCACTAAATTCCATGGGTGTATGTAAACTTTTGGCCTCAACTGTATATATATATATATATATATATATATATATATATATATATATAGTTGAGGCCAGAAGCTTACATACATCCAAGAAATTCAAAGGAAAATTGAAACTTGCCAAACATCATAAAATTTACTGTAGCTTTAAAAATATTTGTGCTATCATGACGAATTTGATATCAAACAAATGAGTATGTGATGCCCATTAATCGCATTGCTTTGTCATCAGGAGCTGAAAATATGTAGGTGTCATTTTCCCCCCAAATCCTCATATTTTAAACGAATTAAAAATAAAAACTTGACGAAACCATTTCATATTTATGCTAGTCACTTCTCAACACAAGCATTTCAGATAAACTTTTTTGTTCAGTGGAGGCATATCATGATAGAAAATGTAATATAAATCATAGATTTGACATTTTATATTTCTGCGAAACGATGTTTGAAATTCTAATAACAAACAATAGAATACATTTGGCACGAATACGCCTTTTTTTTCTTCAAAGAAGATTCCACCTGAAATTCTACATCCCAACGGCACCCAAATCATGTGAAATAGCTTAATATGCTCTTTCATTTGACACCAAATTTGTCATGGTATTATTTATATTTCTGAAGATATAGTAAATTTTACGATGTTTGACAAGCAAAGAAATTTCACTGAATTCAATGGGTGTATATAAACTTTTGGCCTCAACTGTATATATACCACAACCACATACCGTACTACAACAAAATCAATAACAACAAATACCAGAGCAACTATATCAACGATTATGGCCACCATCAATGACAAACACAGCAACACTACGATCAACCAAACTTGAACGCTATCGATTACACACCAAGTACCTGAACCTATACGAGGACTTAGACATTGTCCCAATAGGCCTGCTGATTAAGAAGCCATTCAGCTTTTCCAAAGATGATTCAACTGACAACAAGTGGACACTGGCACTGTGGAACGCCTCGCGCCAACTACACGACATCACAATCGACGCTTTAGAACACAGAACTGAAGATCTCCTGACGCAGAGAGAGGAGCTTAGAAAGGAATTATACGAACTAAGTACAGCCATGCGCTACCACGAGACAATTAATAAAATCAACCAGGACTACAAAGGGACTGACAAAATACTCATCCTGACGAAAGAAGGAAAGCTGAAAAGGGATGTAATTAACTGTAAAGAGATTAAGAAATGTATAAACAACATTTCCCACTTAAACAACGGCAAACCACCAAATGTACCAAAAGAGAAAGCAATGCACACAATTAAATAAAAAAAAAATGTAGTAATCTCAAGATAAGAACAACAACAACGTGCATGCAACTCCAGAAGTAGATAACAAACAAGCTGGAAAGGACACCAAAGTATCGGTAATTAACCTGTCCAATTATCCTCTGTCATAAACAGAAACAAGCCTACTACAGAAAGGGCTGAAATTCTGCCCCACACCGCCCCAGGTAGATCCGCTAGAAATCAAAAGAAACTTAGAAGCCTTTGAAAGGCAAATGAAACTTAAAGTCCACTTCGCAGGTAAATCACAAACGGGTAATAACCCAAGACCAACGCCAACTCCAAGCCAAGCCACAACTCAGGAGGAAAAAAATACACAACCACCTATTATTAAACAGGTAAACACATGGACCCCGAGAGGCATGACCCATATTTACAAATATGCCTTGAAAACATAAAGACAGACACCACAGCATATACAGATACCTACAACACAACAACACGCCGAGACAACTTATCAAAACGAAAACAAGCCCTCAAAAACCTGAAATCAAATGATGACATTGTTATAAAACCGGCGGACAAACGGTCATTTTTAGTCATAATGTCCAGAGAGGACTATGTATCAGAAGGAATACGGCAACTATCCGACAAAAACACTTACAAAGAACTCACACAGGACCCCACTCTGTTCCACCTGAACAAAGTTCAGAAAGTAGTCAAAGAACTCGACGTAGACCCACTCATATAAAAAGGTATCATACCCAAAACTATTGTCTGCCCCAACCTCTACTTTCTCCCCAAAATCTGCTGCTCATGCCCCACAGTACAAATCTCAAAATACCTAGATTTCTACCTACCTCCTCACCGAAAAATTACCCTCTCACATAAAAGACACAACACACTTCCTAAACCACATCGAAACAATAAACACAGACTCTTACCCACTCTCCCCAAGAACGATAGTAGGGAGCTTTCGTTATAACCCCGCGGACGGAAATGAGCAATCTGTTCTAGCCGTCCGTCCGCGGGAGTCACAGGCGCTTTCGCAATTAAGACAGAGAACACGAACGGCGGTGCGTGGGACGTGACATCCCCCGACCCGGGCGCACGTGCGATTTGCAATGACATCATCTGTACGGGCGCTGATTGGCTGCTGTCCGTAACTCGTCGAGAACGAAAAATTTCAAAATTCACGTCCGCGCGGATAGCGAGGCCGAGGGTGGCGCATGCGCAGATCGATCTTCGCATCGGATTACCGTTCTGGGGCCCGTCCGTCCTCAAAACGAAAGCTCGCTACTGGCAACAGCAGACGTATCTTCCCTGTACACAAACATACCCCACTGAGAAGGCATTGAAGCCTGTCAGGAAGCCCTCAACACCAGAAATGAACAAAACCTACCTACAGACCAACTAATCCGACTACTCGAACTCATCCTTAAACTCAACAACTTCCAGTTCAATGGAAAAAAACATTATCTGCAAATTGATGGTACAGCAATGGGAGCACCGGTTGCCCAGAGAGGAACTACTCAAATACAAACCACACTCTGAAAAACACAAGGACACCGTCTTCTGCACAGTACCCTTCTCCCCCGCCATAATGAATAAAAGGCATAATGGAAAAACGCTCTCCCATCCTACAACAAGGAAACACAACTGAAACCATCTTCCCTAAACCTCCAACAACGTCGTACAGACGAGGACGCACGCTGCGGGACCTGCTCGTAAAGGTGGGACACCCATTCCCCCGCCAAAACGAAAACGAACACGGGGCGCTCATGTCCAATGTCCATCTCAAAGATGCATAATCCATAAACACATAACAAACAAGTCCAATTTAGCACAGTGACTAACCAAGAATACCGCATAACCTCACACATCACGTGCAAATCCAGTTGGGTAATATATCTCATCACCTGCATTCAATGCAACAAACAATGTTGGCAAAACAGAAACCACACCACACACGCTTTAACAACACACGATCCGAAATAAAAAAAAAAAAAACTTCCACTCGACATCACAACACAAAACACTACCATACACAGTACATTTCAATTTTCCATCCCATTTAGTAGACGATGTCCGAATCACCGTTATCGAATCGATTTATAAGAAATCCCGCCAAACAATCCTCCACCGAGAATCCTTCTGGATATCCAAACTAAAAACCCTACAGCCAAATGGGATCGATGTCGACAAATAATAAAATCCACACACCAACATATCAGACACACTGAAACCTTTGTTATATATTTATATATATATTTAATGTGTCTGTGAGCGAAATTTAATGAGCGATTACAGTAATGATAAATATGATATGTATGAATTATTTGTTAATACCTTAGCAAGAAAGCAATATGTCCATGCATGTGAGTCATTTGTTCGAACATTGCTCTTTTCCAATCATATTTTTACAGCCTCATCAGGTTTTTGTGATCCCTTGGAAATATCACACGGGGCAGTAGAGCCGAACATCACGTGGTTCGGATCCATCGTCAGCATCTCTTGTGAAGACGGGTACAGCTTGACAGGGGCCTCCAAACTGCAATGTCGACCTGGTGTATCAACCTATCATCCAGTCTGGAATGATTTCATTCCAATTTGCACTGAAATACTAGGTGACGTATCTCAACTCGTACACAAATATGTGCACCACTTCCATTATTCGGGGAAGAGTTCTCATATCGCCCCCCCCCCCACTACCCATTTATACTAAGCAGAGTATTTAAGTACATCGCTGAAGGACTTCATAGTTTCAAGTTCACAAACACTTTCCGACTATATATTCATCTTCACCTGAGATTTATGAGAGTGGATGGTCAAATCATGTTGCTCCGTAGTTAAACCAGAATGGTGCAATGTGAACGTGTGTATTGAAGAAGGCTGATGTAATAAAGTGACTTGCGGAGCTGTGTTTTCATTTTATTTGAACTATTATTTACGCTTTTATTTTTAAAGTAGGTATAAGGACCTGGGTTTCTTGCAGGCATTTGCACAAACAATGAAGTCATCTGAGAGTTGGAATGAATACTGGAGGACGGGGCGTTTGTGTGTTTTTCGAATCCTCACGACAATTTGTTACAATATTTTGGAAACTAAACCAAATTCTTTGGCACAATGAATGAATTGTCAGTTCATAAGTGCCATATAATTCAAATAAGGCATGAACCACCAATAATCATCTTTTATAACTTCAAGTGAAAGATTGATCTAAAAGTTAGTGTTCCATTTTCCCTTATCATTAGATCTAATATCACTAACATCCACGACGTCAAATTTGTGTACACCACCAGTCTGATTAATTAGGTTTTGATCTAAAAAAAAAAAAAAAAATTGCGGCGTATCAATGTGTATATCCCAACAAATTTTCAGCTTTTACATTCTGAGGCAATTACTTGAACATTATCAACATCTTGTAGCTAGCCAACGATTTTAATAAGGTTAATTCTACCTGGCCACGCGCAAGGGATAAAACTGTTTCCCTGTTTCATTACACGGCTTGAAAAAGTAAAGCAATCATGTCCTTCTGCATACCCGTAATCACAAATCTTAAAGCCTAGTGAAAAATATTTTTGCAGTGATCTCTCAGCCCAATATTGAACACACAATGTATATATACTTTCCAAAAATGTACATTTTGATGCCTTTTCCGTTACTGTTCTTCCCTTTCCCCCGCTAGAGCCGGAAAGTACATCTACTGAGGAAGTAACAAGCATTGCGTCTTCAGAAGGTATGTCTGAACCTGATTAATTGTCTATGCTTGACTAGTGAATACACCACGTGATGGATCAATGCGTTATTAGTATCTAATATGAAATCGTATGCAAAGTACCAAGGGTAAAAGTGAGAGGATAACAGTGACAGTAATCAAAATACAGCCGTCCACAAATGGTGTAACACTTAAGGTGAAATATCAAGTCGTCTCCAGTATGTTCAGCCTACATATGTTCTATGTATCTATACGTGTATATACGTGTGAATATTTGACTGGCTAACAAAAAAAGCGAGAGCACATGAAATGTGAATGCAAGGAAAATGAGAATTTACTATTCTCGCATGTGGCTACCTATCAATGTATTTCCACAACTTCTTGTTTTCTAGTTTTTGAAACAGCGACAGCTCGAGTAGAAGGTAAGAATCACAGTGCATACCATCAACACACCATATCACTTGTGTACAATATCCCAGAGCAGTGTTTAGGATTGTATGAGAGATTATTGATTATAGTTAACCAACACCATTCAGGGGGTTATGGGTGAAGTAGAGGCACCAAATACACGAAACGTACACGATTCAAAAGAGGAGTGAAACTCAGTTTAATGTTACTCTAATGCAAGCTGGCTACAGACTGATCGAGTCAGCACAGGGATATGTACAAGAATGCAGACCAAGGGATGGTCAGTGGTGTAGCAATAGTACCACAAGTGGCCGGAATCTCATCACGATCTACTCTGGGTGGTCAGCCCGCCCACCAGACCCTGGTTGGTCCTGATGGCCTGGCCATATGTTGCCCTCCCTGTCCCCTTCTCTATCCAAGATAAGAGGGGATGGTCAATACATTGCAATGGGTAAACTGCAATCATAACTTAAGTTTACTTAATATTTGGTTTGTTTGGACTAGTTTTCAAAGTACGTGGCTCCGAGAAGTTGCTTATTATGAGCTCATTCATCAATGACTATAAAAAGAGATGTAACTTATTCATGTGAGGATTAGCTGAAAATAATCATTCAGCAGTGTGTCAAACGTTCAGAAAGAAATGTGAAAACAATCACCATTCCGTGTTACGAGTACTCAAACATATGCAATTGAATATGTTATACTGACACTTTTTGGTAATCTAATATGGCACTTATTTTTGTTTATTCTTATGACTTTCTGCATGGTCACAAACTGTTCCTTTAACAAGGATATTAGCTTGTTATGCTCATGGTTGTATACATTTGTATTAGGTTATAAGCACATTATTGGTTGAGATCTTTTCCTTCGTGAATTCCTTTTCAACACTTTATATGTTTGTTTATGTCATAAACCTCGTAAATGTCGTAAACAGACAAGTGAAGACCCAAGAACATAATGTCCCTGGCTTGTTTGTGACAAATGTGAACACAAACGAAAAAGAAGAAAATCATAATGATAAATTATTTGGTAATTATTCATATAGTTCTGTCCATTTTGCACACCATATTTCCTGTACCTGTTACTTGGTAACGGAGAACTAACCATCTTATTCGTAGTATTCATTTTCCTTCTTTTGGAGACCATATTTCTTTATACTTTTTACTCGGAAACGGAGGACTAACCATCTTTTCCGTAGTATTCATGATTGATTTGTTCTTATTTGCTAGAGGGTCAACGCGCTACGTGTCTCGTCAATAAAGTTTTGATGGCATCGACGGCTGTACTGGGGTTCCTCCTTCTGATCACCGTGACGAGTTGGATCGCATCTCGATGTCGACCTTCTCGCTGCCCGAGGAAAACACCAGCTGATCAGGTAAAATAATGTACATGCACATACTAGTAGACGATAGTTATCATCAGTATGTCGTATGTCATCTAACGCAGTCAGAATTGGCAGTTGGTGAGGTATTTCAGCAATTGGGGGTTATCAATGTGGGTTAGTGAACGAGGGGTTTCTGTCAAAGTAGCCTACACATGGTTATGATATTGGTCTGAGCTTGATCAAAGGGACAGGGATCAGAGACGATGTTAACAGTGCCAAGCGTGGTTTGTGTTTAAAATATTTTATTAGGAACACTTCGATGACCAGCAGTAACCTGCGACGGGTCAAGCCCTTTACCTTTCTCCATTTCACGAAAAATGATAATGTAGGAAATAATTTTACCAGAAATCGGTGATTTCTGAAACATGTTGTCAATTACCTAGATACCTAGTTGACCATGCGAACGTAAGACCAATGTAAGACATGTAATTAGTTGCACAAGCCACGCACAACACATACCCAATAAGATGTCTTGCAGAGTGTCAACATTGCAACTCTTAATCACATGTTTTCACCAGATCACTCATGTGTACCTCGACATGACAAGGTCCAGTGGTAACACCAGTGAAGCCATTGCCATGCGTACCCTTACATCGGCTCCACTAAGTTCACGTGACGTATGCATGGATCTTCCCCAGGTTCCCCCAAGCTGCACCAATCCGACAACCAAACCCGCTGATCCCGTGTTCTACGAATCCGTCCCAGACGTACAAAATGTGGCAAGCTCCTCGAAGTACTACGAGAACACTGACGAGTTACGAGACCCGGACGAGGATGAGTTCGGCTATATACTCCCGAACCCAAGATCAAAACAAAATGTGTAAGTGAATCCGTGGTACCTCGCTCAAATCGCACAAGCGTAATTCCCGGGCGTAATTCGGGTACCCAGATGGTAGTAAGGGTTGGGGTGGGGTAGGTGCAAATGTACACACAGACTCAATATACAGTATGCCATCGGAAAATGCCTCAATTCGCCATCCAATTTTATTAATTGAAAATGCAAATGGTAGATCTAGCAAGATGGTCCATATTCCCCAGCTGTCAAAACTATGATTTGTAAGCTGTTCACTAGGAAGCGTGTAGAGCAGTTGACGCAGAAACATAATGGCGTAAGGCGTTTTCCCTTAACGGAGTATTGTCTTTTGCACACAATGGTTTAATTTACTGGCACTAGCATGATTGTTGTCCTATCCCAACCTAATGATATCGTTCCTCATTCAAAATCAATATTTTTTTTTTCTAAAGCTCCTTACACTCACGTAAACAAATTATGATGCAAGGTACACTGGTCGTAAGCAGTGCGCCAATTTTTTGATAGCGTATTGTGTATGTATGTATGTATGTATGTATCTGGACCTTATCGTGAGCGTACTTGTCTCCACATTTGCCTGGCGGGGAATTGTTTTTTTCTAATCATGGCCAAAAATGTCATGCTATGATATCATTATGTGAGTACTTACAAAAGTAAGTTATTTATAAAAAGAAGAAGAAGTGATTATTGCTTTGCGTAAAATGACATTGATTGTAAGAACTATCTTATGCAGAGTACTTCATAATCATTGTGCTGTATATATTGTATCAGTGAAAAGACTTCCACGTTTAGAAACGTCAAATATGATATAATTCACTGGAAATACTTAAATGAGACATTAGAATTATCATTTTTCAATTGTTTTTATTTTGGTGTTAAAGCTTTTAATATAGATGGAAACAGTAAAAAAAAATATGCTAAATGCAACTATTTGCCCTTTTTGGGGTAGCGGTTCAAAACGTTCATAATGGAAAAATTGCGCAAAGATAAGTTTAATCAAGCTAGTATGTAACCATTTGGTATGGTGAGCGAAAATGTATTTGGGATTGTGCATTTTGGGTGATGTCGTCCGCCTTTCACTTTTACAGTATACATGAAAATGTTATTGATACGTACAGTATTTCACATCACCATTTTGAAAGTTCTTGAAATAAAATGAAGCGTAAACTAAGGTGTCTTTTTTATTTTCCTCAACGTTGCGAACTCTCTTTAATAGCTTACGGTACTGCAAAAGCCTACTGTATATAGGACTTGCATCTCTTTAGTCAATCTACAACGTTCAATGTTATTTTTTCAGTTTGAATGTGTGCATTTTAAGATCCTGACATTGACTTGTATAGTATAATATAGTTTAACATATAGACTATAGAAATGATTGTGCACGCAAAGCGATGACATATGTTTTACGTATATAAGGGAACTAGCATCATTGTCTCCCCGACAGAAGGAGCATCGGTAGTTTGCAAAGAACTATATCTCACATCTACCAGCCTCTATTTTAATACTAATACCAGAGATATTTGAAATTCGGTATTAGGCCTACTATATGTATCTACATATTCAGGTACAAGTAACACAATGTACAAGTTATGCAGTAGCACCATTTATTTATACACCGACTTGGTATAAACAAAACACGGTCATATCTCATGTATATATTAATAATAACTACTTAAAAGGCATAATGGTGCATAATCATACATTTATATGCATACCATCATATTTGTGTAATGTTTGTATATCATCCTACCTGTATGTGCACTGCTTTTGCATAAGCGTGTGTGGATATGCCTAGTAGAACTATATCAGTTTGTCTTCACCTTGTAAATATCACTAAATCAACACATACCTGTAATCATCATATGCTCTATCGTTGGTTTATGTACATCGTGTTTGTAGTCGACTTTCTTGCGAATTGCTTCTTTCAATTTGTGTGCGATGTGTGACCTTTTTACAAGTAATACGCACAACTACGATAGAACGGGAGTTTATCTTGCACATAAAGGGTTAAACCAAATGAATTCACCGTAGGGAGAAATGGCAATCAAATTAATGACACATTGAGTATGCTTTGAATCCCTTATTTCCGTAATACTTGCAACGGGGATATGTCATAGGTACATGTGTAAAAGATGTAAATTGAATCCCATATCCTCTGACTAAGTTTACAATATCACAGAATAAGAAAGTGCTGGAGATTGTTTGATATAATTGATATCATTCATTGTATATATCTCCTTGGTTGTATACGAGTGGTAATAATACATCCATAATGTAATGATGACAGTGATTGCAAAGGAATTTCATGTTATTTTGTAAAGAAACCTTTCGTGTGATGTAATACACACATGTTGTTACTGGACATGAAGAAGGTGGAAATAAGAGGATTATGTTGCTTTGATTTAATTTTCGATGGGGAAAAGGGATTCCAGACCAGCTTATTGAGCGAGATTCCTAAAATGAATCAATGTAGTATAAAAACATTACATATATATGTGGTGGATGAAAGGGTGAAGTGGGAACATGATCGAAGAAGGTGTGTCTAGGAGAAAAATGGATAAACAAACTAAACGAAGATTTGAGGGTCACAGAGAAAATCACGTTTAGCAGAGGAGAGTTTTTTAACAAAATGATGAAATGTCACGCATATGGGAATTAAGCTGCAAGGGAAATGTGTAAGAATATGGGTGGTAGTAATCATATACATGCCCTGATGATCGTCATCATAAAGCTACATGAAAAACCACAGTCAAGCAGGACATGGTACGACTTGACTTCGTGCTAAATATACATTTTAGAATCATCACGATAATACATGCGGCCTTTACCCTACGAAGCATAGGGGAAGTGCTAGTTTCACTAACTCAACCAAGCCTTGTCTTCTTTCTATGTCGGTGAAGATTGTGGAGGGCATGTGATGTATGTGAGCGTGTTGATTGAAGGAGGGTAATTGTCATGTTTACAGTCATCGTTCTTACAAAACACAATAAAACATATCATTGTCATTAGTTTAATCATTAGTTTGCGTGGTACGATTTCAAGTGCCAGGGCTGCTGAGTGTAGACATGTCAAAACTATTCTTCATTCCTATTTTGTCTTAAGTTAGGAGGAAGGTTCTAACGTTCTCTATAGCATTTGACGAAGTGGGGCGCACTGCATAACAATTTTGATTTGTACAAACCCAGTTTGTTTGGTTAATATTTTGAAATCGCAATTGAATCACGCAATTGAAGAACACAAATACGCAACATATATATAAAATCATGATAATAGGGAGTAATTCATGATTTCAAAGAGTCGTCTAAAACGTAAGACCCTTTTACTTAAGACGCAATTAGTCTAAATAATCATTCTCATTTTTATCCTCATTGTAATGCTTTTCGTAAGTACCCTCAAGACACCAATGTTTCTATCTTTGTAGGTGCATTTTTGTCGCTACGAAGGCTTCCATCAATAATCGTGTGGCGAGTATGCCTTTGATCCTTTAATATTCGTTACTTACTTTCTTAATCAATCAATCAAACCTGGCTTTGATACTAGTTTCTAGTTGCGCAGCGTTAAATAAAGAGACTAGATTTAATTACCGGATGTGTAAATTTGCATAGATTTAAAAGAAATAGTAGTGCTGACCAACTCGTTAAATGTGCATGTTACATCAGTCATCGCAGGGATGCCAATATCGCCACTAGTGTATGACGTCACAATGACCACTATCTGTGCTTCTTTCAAGGATAATAGTGCGCGCAGTACTCTGCATGCAATCTCAAAATCAAAGCAGTTGATTGTTAACAGCACTTTGTATAATACTCTGGTCTTACCACATATATTGATAGTTATTCAGGCAACTCACAAATGTAACAGACCCTTTAATTCAATGAAATGAAATTAAATGAAATTGACACATACTTTTAAGAAGGCGGCGGAACATCACCTGGCTTAACCAATACTCTGAACCAATACATGGTTTTATTGTAGTACAGTATTCCCAAATAATACTTGTTACTTTTGTTGTGTTCGTAACCACCCATACGGCAATATTGTCGCCTGCAAAGTTGTTCTTGTTTTGACTTTCGTAGTAGGGCCCATGGTTATAATAGCATAAAGTAGTTGGAGTGATACATTTCTGTTAAAGTGTCGTATTCCATATTTCATATTCTCCCCCCCCCCCCCCGCTTCCCTCTCCTAATTTATCCTCTATATGATGTAATTAACAAACCATACCTAAAAGTTTTGACTTTTTATGAAAACCCTTTTGTTTTATTTCCCTTTAGGCAAAATAATGATGAATCAAATACTGATCATCTACTATCCAAAATGAAATCATTCCATTAAATAAAATGTTCGTTTCGTCAGTCATAGTTTTGAGACTCAGGATATCTATGAGATTTAAGTGAATGTCTATGCACTATTGTTTATGTTGAAATATTTGCAACGCTCTGTTTCGATTTCTACATGATCATATTAAAGGCTGCTGTCTCATGCAAATACACGTATTTGTTTCAAAGAAGTTATTCATGAACAACTATAATACATCCATTGCGTCTGCTTTGGTTCATTTTCCGGGAAGCACTCGTTATTCCGAAGGTTCGTTATTCCGAACGTTACGCGACAAATGCTCGGATTAACGAACCCTTTTTCGTTTTCGAACTAACGAGCATCGAGGTATAGGCAATTTACGTGTTTCGGAATTACGAACCTTCGGAATAAACGAACCTTCGGAATATCGAACTGTAACCCATTTTCCAATGCTTCCACTTACACATTACAAGTCATAATCGACCAGTTAATAATAATAAATAACGGAGAGCAAAATCGAAAAAGTGTGTGTGTGTGTGGGGGGGGGGGGGGGGCATTTGGAGGGGGCAATGTGGGCTTCAAGGGCATTCTGCATTTTGGATGTTGGTAGAAACTGTTAAGCAATAATCTTTACAAAAACGTTCCATAACGACTTTTGGCCGAGTGATGCTCGGGATTCGCGTGTGCACAGACTTACAGAAAGAACCACCTCTCGCACACATTCACAAACACAATTTCCTTCAACCACCAGGCAAGCGAAACCTTCTTACCTTCTTAATTTGTTTTGTGCCACACAAACTGCGGCTCTATGTGATTTATATGTAATTAGTTTTACCAATTGCATCAATGGCGCATGAACAATTTAAAAGAAGCGATGTACTCTACAGAGGAAGCAGCTCACACACAATACACAAACACGTCTGTAGTTTTAAACAACAAGTCCACCACCTGCCCTCTAGAGGCGACATAAGGACTTCTCCATTTGTACTTTAGTAATTGATGGACATTTTTTGCATTTGGTTTGAGTGGGGTTTCCGCGTTTCATTTCACAGTCGTATAACACCTCGAGATAATATTTGAGGCATGATATATTTTATGCAAACCATCATTGTATCGCTAAATTAACATCATATAACATATAAACATGTTTAAGGAAACAACTCAACTTTTGTGGAGAACCTTGCTGAAATATCGATTCCTTTGTAAAATCTAGATTCTATTATATCCTCGTGAAATTGATGCGAAAGTAAACGATGCATGTGAATGTGAACCTTTGAACTAGTGATAGATGACGATGGAATAAGTGGATATTGCACTGATTAATGCAATTTGTTTTGGTTTGTTTGGATGATGTGTTTAGTAGTGTGGATTATTCAATACTTACGCAAACTGTCTTGACTAAGTATGAAGACGACGAATAACATGAATAAGAAACAAGAAGAATTCGTACCCTGAAAACATTAAACACAATTCAATGAATACCAACATAATCTCTCTCTCTCTCTCTCTCTCTCTCTCTCTCTTTTAGTAAATACTATTTTAAAAAAGATTTAAAAAAAAAAACATTTTGTTTAAACGAACTTACAAAGCCCCACACTGGTGGTAGTTTGACATGATGCAGTAAAAGATATTGTTTATAATAGCAATCGTATAATGACTACGAGTCACCCATAAAGTAGCTGCTACAACCGTAAGAGGCGTTGTATGGGGCTTATCAAAAATCCCTTTGACTTTGATATGGGAGCAAAACAGTTATAGTGGTTTTTAAATCATATGGGGATCTCCAAGCGATGCACGAATAGGTTATTTGTGCTATTCATTTGATGAAGCTCTTCCATCTCTACTCATTTAGAATTCAGCAATTCAATTCTCACCACGAATAATGACACATCACTACATATCCCAGTCTCAACATATTTATATTGAATTCTTGCCCAGTCCCGCATCAAGCTTAAGATTATAATTAAATTGCTCTATCATTACAGTACACAGTCAATATTCCATATCCTGCATACCATAACAATAAAAAAACTCATATTCATACGCACCTGCTGTTCTATGAAATAATTTGCTAGATTACCTGAGATATTTAGAAGCATATGAAAAAAAAAACAAAGGTTATTTTAAAAAAAAATATCTGTGTCAGTATTCGTAAATATCACAATTATAGACCCCGGGCAACATTTCCATTCATTGCGTGTTACTTTGTAGTGAAATGTTCGTAGACATGTAATTATGCCTGTGTGATATGCGCTACACGTTTGGTTATTATGCATTTTCTAAGGTGATTTGGCGGCTTTCGATTATCTATTCAAGTGGAGATGAGCGGAGTGTTTGATAGTTCTCCAGTAAAAACAAAGGTTTGTAAGTGGTAGGATTCTTAAGCGTATTCTGTGTTGTTTCAGTTTCACTCTTGCGACGCAAAGGCTAATGGTGAATTATGAGAAATATGTATGGTGTATTCACAAAGTAACCATATGAATTTCATTTTGCTTCCGCAATATTCACATGAATCCTGTCATCATACTACTGGACAATTTCTTACACCGCGCTCTTCTTTCAAATTGTCAGTGCGGACATTAAGGACCGCCCCGTTTTTCCAAAGGTGAAAAAAGTTCAGAGAAGACACATTCAGCTAATGGGAAAAGTGATGTCTAATAATATTGGAGCAACAATGTTAGTTCATATAAGTTTGTGTTTAGTCGATATGGTTTTTGTTTAATTGATGTGATTTGATGCTTGCAGATAATACAAAAAGTTGGTCATGTCTGCCGTTCAACTCTTTACGTTGCTGTATCTCGCTTGTATGGAAGGGATCGTGTTTACGAACGTGGCGCAAGCACAATGGTAGCATTGTTATGTCACTTGTCATTTGAAATAGCGTTGGAAAAAAGACGCAACAATCAAAGGATTTATTACTAATAAATGGTGAGGCAGAGAGACAGTAGGACAGGGAGAGAGTTTGAGAGAGTGCATAATGGCAGAAGAGGGTAGGAGAGAGCGGGGGATTCAGGAGAGTGCTTGAGAGTGCGACAGACTTTTTGGAGTTTTTAACAAGTTTCAATACTTTGATACCTAAATGATGAATCAAAGCGATATGAGAAGTACTTACATTAATTATACAGACAAACGGACTCTGCATTGTTTCGATAGAGCAACAATCACATCGCCGGCATTCCCGGATAATTACCCCAATAAACTAGCTGTTCTAAAACGACGAATTCTTGTCAGATTCAATTATTTCAATGTTCTGGATTGATTGATTGATGTGAAATTAAAGACACTACCAAAACTTCATTGTCATATAAGTGTCGAACAGTTCATCTAAAAAGTTAATATCATTCTCTTATGAAATTTATCACATTTGAGTAGGATTATAAGTCAGAGATAAATTAATGTGTTAACTACATGTACTTCCCCGGGATAACTTCCCTGCTCTTTACAAAAAGAGAAGCAGGTTCTTTAACGCGCAAATGGTGTGACTCTCCTTTACACGGGACCGACAGCTTACAGTCTCCTCCGAAAGACGTGTTCAATGTTCAGGGACATCTTGACATGGTATAGATGCAGGATCCCCTCAATAAGCTGAATGGTGGTTGGTACACTTGTAAAAAGACAGATTTAACATTGATTACGCTCTTCAAAACATGTCTCACTTTTCTCCTTTCAATGCCCAGTTTTGTGATCTGAGAAAGACGTAATACATGTACTAAATGAATTTGGACATACATGTACAACAGTCCCAAAACGCTACATCTCTTTCGTCATGGTCCGCCACTGGTGAATGATTGTGATAATATTTCGGTGATATCAGTGGTTTCTAAGATGAATCATTAATCACTGAATCTCAAGGAAATGACATCAAACGAAACAAATATTTATCGTTGTGCACTTTTGCCCCATTACAGACAACCGGACTCTGGATTGTGAAGATGGAGCAACAATCACATCGCGTGCATTCCCGGAGAAGTATCCCAATAATGCAAATATTGAATGGAACATACTAGCTGTTCTAAGTCGACGAATTCTTGTCAGATTAAATTAGTTCAGTGTTAAGGAACCTCAGGACATGGTATTGATTTCGGATCCCCTCAATAAGCTCAGTGATGGTTGGTACACTGGTGTAAATACAGATTCACCGCCGTACCTGTCGCAGGGAAATCGTCTCACCATCGCGTTCACATCGTCAAACTCTGGGCGTAGTCGGGGATTTGATATAACGATATCCTGCTTTGAACAGACATGTAAGTAAACCAAATTCAATCTGTTAAATCAATTGTACATAACATGATAATTGTTCTTGAATGTGCAAAGAAACGGCCAGTCACTTGAGTGATGCTAGAGCTTGGAACAGCAAAAAAAAAAAAAAAATAGCGCAACTATAATGAAATGTTTTCGATTTGCCCATTAATCATTATTGGCGAGGCATTCTTACATTATTGTGTCATGTAACTGAAGTTAAACCTTGAAACATGGTCATTATGACTAAGTAAATACATGAAATCGCTCATCTCTCTGTCCACTTAACACAAGTTTAGGTCCAAAAAGATAATATCCCCAGTGTGCGCGTGAGGTTCCATGAAACTGACGTATACAGGCATTGATGCAACTGGCATCAGGATGTGTCGATCATTATCAAACACACTTGACATGTCAACTTATGACAGAAGATGTAAAACTTGCAATGCCAGTAAATGGTTTCACAGGTCTTAGATGACGATGACGGAAATCAAATACAGTATCACATGGCATAAAGGACATACATGTATTATCTTTAATAGCGCACCGTCACATTCACACCGTCAGGTCATATATGTCACAGAATAATGACAAGGTTCTTAGAACTGAGTTTGAGTCCTGCTCGAAGAGAGCGATTTATTATCAAAGCCTCGTCAACAGAGAACGACCTTGCATATACAAGTAAATCAGGTTAATTCTCACGTGACAATCAGCCCCTCATTTAAGAACAATTTTCATTCGAAATTGTTATGACTGTATCTTGAAGAATTAAACTGAAACACCAATAAAGAAACTTCTAGCATATGATGTTATCTGTCAAATCTACAATTGATGTTTATCTACTGAACACTACTTAACATTCTACCTCTGAACTCCTGTTCATTTCGCAGAATACTTCCTTTAACAGTACGAGTTCCTGTCCTGGAAACATGCCTATACACTTAATAACATACCTGTACTCACTTTCACGTTCTGTAAATACCTAGCTTCGGTACATAATTTGGTCTTACTTGACCTGACCATAACCTGAAAACATACACAATTTTCTCAACCTAAACATAAAAATAGCAACTGCCTATTACGCTGTAACACAATATCATGCATGCAAAACATAACCAGCTTTCTAACATGCTGAAAATGATACCCATACACTATGTAATCCATACTGCAATGAACAAGCCCCGTATATAATACCCCACATGCATTTGCTATGCCTATACTGTATATGGACCATATACAGATAATTATAAGCCAGAGGACTGCTTCATAACATCAACATAATCATGAGAGATACAACCTTCTCTTGTTGCGTTTAATTGACGCATATTCATAACCGTGTAACAGTCAAAACCAATGACTCACATACTTCTAAGCCAACATCTTGTATGTTTTCTTGTACCATAATACGTCATCTTAATACACACGTCTCACGAGAAGTATAACCAACCACCATTAGCTGTACCACATGCGCTAATTAGTTTTGACCACCTTGCGACTGAATTACAATGTACATAATAACCTTTAATCTCTGATCCAAATCTACATCAATGATCTAAACACAATCTTTGTCTTGAAAAGCTGAAAACATGTGTTCTCAATAATCTTGTTGAATAAACACTATAACCATTGCAAACACTGCAAATCCCTTGCACTTCGCAAGTTGTGTCCAATACTGTGCAAAGTGTGCAAATGGAAATATTTTCTGTTGCCGTTAAAATCTTGAAATATAGCTAAATCGATCGATATGTTCACTTTCTGTTACTATACAACCTATATCAGATATCTGCTTCACCTGAATAGCCTCCAACATATATTACTTCCTATCCCAGCTACTCTCTTTCTAGCGCATAATTCATTCATCGCGACAGTGGCCAGACATATCTACCATCCCTGTATTCCCTCCGGTCACTGATAAACAACTTAACTTTCACTACATACACAATTATCAATGAACATTTCTGTGAATAGTTATCCTTCCAATCCTTGATTGGTCAAATGGGTTCAAATACATGTACGTCACTTTAACACAAATAATTGCTTACATACCATTTGTGTCCTTATACACTGCAATCATACTCCATTAACTTACTTAACAATACTTGTAAAGCCTTTAACAGCCATTGTGAATTATTCATGATGTGGTATACATCATCAACATCCAGTTAAGGCTGCGTGTTCGAATCACGTCGGGGTCACCATTTTGTTGGGGTAGTTCTGAATTTATGTAGATTTGAGAGAGTGTAAATAGTGTAATGATTTTTGTAGCAATTAAGAAGTTAACACCCATCAAATATCAAACATGCAACAACAAAGACGGCGTTTCAGCACCCCAACTTTTTAAACTACGTGATCTCTCAAAAGACAAATAAGTAACTGCTGAAACAAAAGATATGGATAAGTGGTTCGATTTTTAATCCTAGAACTTCACTGACTCTCTTAAAGGCGTGTGACAAAATATCACGTTTACACTTTGTTGCCGAACCGGCTGTATCAATATCTTACTTCACTTTAAATAAAGAAAATACAAATGTAGGATAGTTAAGTCATTTGCATAGGAAAACTCTTCAAAGGAAAATCACTTATGTTAAATACAAAAAAGTCATATAAGCTCAGTTCTTGATTAAGAGATAGGCATGTAAAATGTTTATGACATCCAAAATTCAATCGCTGTATGCTTCCTGCACAAGGAGACTATTTTGGATAAACGGCAACGCGTCAAAAGTTGACTGGAGAGCTTGCTAAATGTTCGAAAACTCTCACTGCGACGTTGTGAAGGTGAACTAGGTTGATTCAATCCAAGTTAAAATGTGCGAGTGGAAGTTCAAAAACTCTTCCGGAGATGGGCGAAACCGGGCAAGATCTCGTCGACAAGAAGATCTCCTGGACCTATTGTAATTAACACACACAAAAGTAATGAGCGTCTTTGTCCATAAAATGCGCTTATACAAACCAGCGCTATCCACAGAATTTTAGCGCCCTTCAGAATAAATAACAGCAAAAATGATTTTTATATCTCATGATAGTGTTACTGAAATAGGATAACTAAATTCAGTGGCATTTTCAAGATTGAAAATACTGCATTGGTGTTGTAACATGATATCTGTTAAATTTTCATAAACGTGAGGCTTTCACGGTGGATACGGAAATACAAATAACGACACCACTTCATATAGTCACATCTAAAAGAAACCAGCGATGTCGATAGTTAAAGGTATCTCTTAAAATTTTATCATGCTTACAATTATACATGAGTAATCATCAAAGATGACTACTAATTTATTGCTTTTATCATGCAATATCAACTGTTTAAGTAATCGATATATTTTAGAATTAAGACATCGTCAGCAAACATGATTTAATGTTTGACAACAAGAATTAATAAAGATAATTATAAGTATCAGAGTACATACCCGGTAAATATCTGGAAGGCAATTAAAGGGCGAGATTCTGCTGTGATGAAAGGCAGTTAATGGCTCGAGGTAACAATTAAGGATAAAGGAGTTCATTTCTCCACCTCGACACTCTGACCATAATATCACTGAAGGGTGAAACTACGCCGACAGCACCCGGGAGGTATCGGTTCGAATCCCCATTGAAAACGTCGGGTATTGACGGCTCGCATAGCTGTAGGGAGCTACGCCGGTGGTCTCGGGGAGATATTGGCTCGAATCCCCATTAGATATCAGGTGTAGCCAAAAACACACAAATGTAGTGTAGCTGCCTATAGATCAGCAACCGGGATGTTACTCTGAATACGTATAACACACAGACCTACGACAACACCCAAATCTTGATTGCTGATTGGTTGTTCAGCGTAACTAGGAATAATACTTATTACGTAATAATGACAACCGTGACTTCGCGGGGAAAGTCTTTCTTTAGAAATGACCGGGCGTTGGGAATTAATTTGCTTTCAACTTACAGGTGGCAGGCCATTTTGCTTCAGAACTGAGTTTTAAGTACGCAAAAATTAAAAATACATTAGTAATCTACTAATTTTGTACATGAACTGAGAATTGTCACTACACATTCATCGCGACAGTGGCCAGACATATCTACCATCCCTGTATTCCCTCCGGTCACTGATAAACAACTTAACTTTCACTACATACACAATTATCAATGAACATTTCTGTGAATAGTTATCCTTCCAATCCTTGATTGGTCAAATGGGTTCAAATACATGTACGTCACTTTAACACAAATAATTGCTTACATACCATTTGTGTCCTTATACACTGCAATCATACTCCATTAACTTACTTAACAATACTTGTAAAGCCTTTAACAGCCATTGTGAATTATTCATGATGTGGTATACATCATCAACATCCAGTTAAGTATCCGGCACTATACATTTACAATACAGAAAATCAATCTTCACCGGACAAAATACGCTGTAGTGCCATCTGTACACACTAAGAAATAAAGGTGCAGTTTTAAGGTTAAATTTTGCGCTTAGCACCCCAATCTCGACAAGGGTTAAATATTCCACCTCTGCGGGTTTACTTCGTACGAACCAGGGTTCAATTTCCAGGAAGGTTCAACTTCAGTTAAGTATCCGGCAGTTAAGTATCCGGCACTATACATTTACAATACACTATACATTTACAATACAGAAAATCAATCTTCACCGGACAAAATACGCTGTAGTGCCATCTGTACACACTAAGAAATAAAGGTGCAGTTTTAAGGTTAAATTTTGCGCTTAGCACCCCAATCTCGACAAGGGTTGAATATTTCACCTCTGCGGGTTTACTTCGTACGAACCAGGGTTCAATTTCCAGGAAGGTTCAACTTATTAGTCTTGTACAGAAACCTACAGAAAAGCGATTATCATATTATTCACACGTTACAGCCAGTATCTCTTATAAAAGTTGATTAAAAGATTATGGGAAGCAAATGAAGTTAAATCACCAAATTATCAATATTAATTAATTTGCTACGTAAATCCACGCAAACGAAACATAGAAGTCATAATTCTCCGTAAAGAAAGTTATCGTACAGAGACTAAGCGGCTAGCCGGTGTTGATCAACCAATCATGCAAGCGGAGACAAGGCGTCAAATAGACACTTCGTACTCAGATGCTAATGAATATTCATGCATGCATTAGGCCTATTGACTTATGTCATATTTTTGTACATTTTAACAGATAAACGGCACAAAACTAGATAGAAGGAATATTTAGGCATACATTCCAATAAACATTTATAAATTTAGACATTAAAACAATGAATGCCACCTTATTGAGTGCAGACAACAATAATTACAACAAAATGTTTATCTATAGTTGTACTAACCAATATTTTTGGAGCGCATTACCGTAGTACTATATATATGAAAGTGAGTGTGTGAAGACGATAGGAATAGGGTAGGAGGTAGGTAGGTAGGGTTCTAGGGTTGTGTGTGCGTTTATATCCATGTATGTTTAACCATGTATCAAATAGATATTATCGAGTTTCCCAAAAGGTCTTCTTTTTTTTTACCACGTTCAGAAATAAACCAAGAAAGGTTCAATTATGCACCCTGTAGGGTTGGGTTTGGTGGAAAATGAACCTACAAAGGTGCAAAGATATACATTTAAGGTGCAAATTTGAACCATATGGATGCTGAATTGAACCTCGACTACTTTAAAATTGAACTCCTAGGGGTGCAGTTTTGAACCTGTCAGAGTTCAATAGTAAACTCCATGGGGTGCAATAATGCACCCCATTAGAGGGTTCAAAATTGCACCCTCGACTAGGGTGCAAATTTTGAAACCCATTGGGATGCTGCTATTGTATCACGCCTGGAGGTTAAATTTTGAACCGTAATTTCTTAGTACATGTATGTATCATTTTTGCAATTTAATACGTGTACACCTTCCTCCAATAACCAGCAACTGCAATACTTGAGCACCTTAATATTTCATACACGTATATAGATGCACGTACATGTTAATTCTTGTCATCACATCATGCCATATGAAGTTGGTACAACAAGCCATAAATAACTCAGACACCACAGCGTATCTGTTTCTCATCATAAAATCTGCAGCAGTGTTGTCCTTACCCCTTACTGACACAAATCTAACCTGTAATCTGGGGGTATTATGTTAAACATAAATCACGCTATTAAGTATCATGCTAAAGCAAAATAATATGCTCCATCACATGATTCATTTGTTCTCAAACATCTTCGTCTGAATGTTTCCAACAGTCAAGTAATAGTCCAGACTAAGGTGAGTCTGTCGGTTCAACTATCCCCATTCGCAGCATGGATTCTACATCCCCTTCAAGATATCTTCAACGCCTGTGGATCTTTGTACGGAGGCGAACGAATCAGATCATCACTGGTCAGATCTAGCTTGCATTCTGCAGATTATGTATTTGTGGGTACTCTACCCTTACTCGTCGTGCGCTGACAGATGTCACACGAGCGATGGAAGTTTGCGACATCCTCAGCCATCCCAGGCCAGAAAACCTGCTTTTTGACCTTTGCCATTGAATTGTTAATTCCGGCATGGCCCATCAATGATTCATGTGCACCCTTCACGACCTTTTCTCTTTCCGATCTAGGCAGGGCAAAATATCGGGTCTTACACCAAGTTTAGGATTGCGATCATCTTTGCTTTGTCTATACAGACAGTCCCCTTTCGACACAAATCGATACTTTGATTACTGGTCCCTACCTACTTTATCTCACAACGACCATAACGAGGGATCTTCCCTTTGCTTACGAGCAAAGACCGCTGGCTCAACATAGGAACTAGTGTCACCCACCTTTAAACCCTTGAGTGGTTTGACCTTGACCTCCTTCCGTGCTCGACCGCCATCAACAGTGGATCATCCTCTTTCACAACAGAATGTTTTTCAACCCTCTTGCATCAACAACAGTCATCGTCGGATCTTCCTCTTTAACACCAGAATGGTTTTCGACCTCTTTCCCATTGTCAACACATTCTGCTCTATACACCTCAGGCACCCACTGATGATCCTGATCACTTGGTTCTCGGGTTCCGACAATATTGACAATGACAACATCACACAACGAATTTGGCATACACATAGCCTCGATCTCGCTTATGTTATACGGAGAAGACACTTGCACCTTTGCAACTGGGAAAGTTCTAACAGTATCATCAATTAATGTGACTGACCGCTGAACATCAGTCAACTGTTCCCCATCAACCAATGATGATTTTACCAGACAGGTACTGCACCCTGTATCCCTCAACACGGATACAGCTTTGTTCCTATTCCGCAGTCTACCCGAAACTACTGGCATATTCTTCATCATATCGCCTAACTCATTGAATGCCATCCCTACCTCATCACCATGATTCCTGGGACTATCCATTGACACAACTGCACCACTTCCATCGACTTCATCTCTCAACTCATGAATGTTCTCATCGATAGAATTCACTTCCTCTGCCGACATCATTCCCTGAGCTGTATGAGACTGTTTGCGTATAGGACAATCACGCTTGAAATGTCCTTGCAACTACCACATGTGTAGCAACCTCTGACTCCTTCACCAAGCGTGTGCCTGCCTCAAGTGTTTTCCTGTTCATGTTACTATGGGGATCATGATATTTTTGTCGCTAGCTCTAGCTGCACTAAGTTGACCTTGATCTACCCTACCCCTTGGTTGTATGAACCCGATGCTGTAGGATTAAATCCCTCCGATCTAGAAGGTGTGCAGTCCATGTGCACCTACATACACAGCAGGGCGATCAATGTCCTCTCCCATACTGCCACATTGCCCCTCCTTCTCGAATGTCTCTACTCCCATGGAGCACGAATTCATGAACTGCTCCCTCAACATCAATTCTACGAGAGACTCAGTCTTCTCCAACACCCGACAGCTCTATCCACTTCTGCAAATGACCCTTAATCGTCCTGTAAATTGCCTAGGACTCTCATTCCTATTTGGTTTTACAGTTCTAAGCCGTCTACGATACCCATTTCCAGTGAGCTGAAAATGTTCCAACAACTCATTTTTCACTACACTTTAGTTACTCCTATCTTCAGCGCTAAGTCTTGTTACGACTTCCAATGATTTTCCTGTTGAATTTGCGATCAGAACCATATTAGCTCTCAACCTATTTGGTACTTTTTGGTGATCAACCACCATCTCAAACTTGCTTAGGTAATCATCAAACCTGTCTTTTGTTGGAGCAAATTTACTTATGTCTACCTTTAAACTTAGGTTAAAATCTGTACTTGCACGTTCACTGGCCTGCCTTGCAGCTCTATCTGCCAGTTTCACTTCCTTTTCATCAGCCATCCGCTGTTTCTCTAATTCAATCGCACGTTCGCGTTCTTGCGCAATCTCAGCTCGTCTCGCGGTCATGAAACTATTCAACTCGGCTCCGGTAAGACCACTCTCTCTATCGACAGCTGAAATCTGTTTTATTTCCTCAACTCCTGCCATGATGTGGCTCTCCAGGAATTAATTCTGAAATTTAGTGCTTACATTTATAGATCTACCGGCTTTATTACAGCCTTACAGTCTACCGTCAACGTATTATTTCACCCGTGCACTCACAGCACAAAATGCCCCGGAAATGCGAATTTAATTAATGTGCACTATCCCGACCATTAATTCCCCGCACATTCCCTCACGGTTATAATCGCATACAGCCCTTGTACAAACCCGTACTTGAAAACAAACCCGCATTCCCTCCGTGTATGTTACCGTGAATACACCCATACACGTACAACTGCGTATGGCTATAACCAAGGATGTTTAAAGTTGATATTCATTCGTTTCAAATACGGTTGAATTTGATATCATTGTAAAGTTTTATGACTTGATGATCATTATAACGCTAATCCCAAACTTTAAAACAAACCAGGAGCGCAGAAATATCCAAACAAAAACTACTCAAATTCCCTCTCGAAATCTGCCCAATTTACGTCCCGTAATATAGGCCACAATGCATGACGTAACTGAATGTCCATGATTTCATTTGACAATCGGTCACGTGCAGCTTTCTTGTACGTACCGAACAGCAAATTACGTTTCGCGAACTGAACTATTTTTTAGACTTCAACAATGGATGAGTTGGACCTCGATTTAGATTTTGAAATCGACAATTTTGAAGAAGAACTTGAAGACGAGAGTATTAGCTCTAGTAGTGAACCAGATAGTGAAATCGACGAAGGTGAAGTGGGAGATTTTGATGATGTATCAAACGCTCCTCAGGCTCAAGCTGCGAGTACGAATGGTGTTGTTACGGACGCTTTAGAGATTGCTTACCGGCATGATCAAACAAGAACCTGAACTTCAAGAAGATGTCGATCTCGATCTACAAATGGAAAACTACGGGGATGCTAGGCCAAGGGGCAACCAGGATCATGTCAGGCTTGATCCAAACAGCACCGAAAATTGGTATGTAGTTGAAATGATTTAGACTAGAGGGTATTTATTTTTTTTCCAAAACTTAGTGCGCGAGTTTGCAATAATAACCGTGGGCCCGATCCGTGCAGTAGCTCAGCGTAGCCGTAGCAGTAGCGCTATAAAGTCGAGCTAGCTACCGGTCGGCCGGCCGGGACGAAACAGAAAAAAAGAACAGGTCTCGATTGTTCTGTCAATAATCCTGATGAAATTGTATAAGATTAAAAGTACGATGCAGACATGTACATGTACATGTTGACAAACCAGTTTATATTTCGCGCAATAAGAGACCACAAGTATAGTACACAATACTGTACATACATGCAAAAGTTGTTGTCAGTTGATTGTCTTTCCCTTGCGCAGAAATATCGGACGATGAGCAGAGAGTTGATGAAAGGAAAATGCGCAATACCCATACATGTGTACGTGTGCGATCGCGAGCATGCATTGTAATCATGGAATGCGAATGCACCAGTAAGGCTATACCGTACGATATGCAGTCGCGATATGCATGGGCTATAATGACGTACGCGCGCGTGCATAATCGTACTGCAGTATGTATGACGTTGAACGTCAACAAATCTTTCGAGAAAAATATAAATGGGTCTATAGAGTGTTTGATATCTAGATTATATTATCTCAAGTCTTCTATCAATATTATTTGAGATATATGTAAGCCTTAATTGAAAGGTCGTTGAATGGCATAACCTCTACAAAACGTACAAGTGAAAGAAAACCAACTTTTCCGAACGACAGCTCGTCTTATCGACTTCGTATTTCAATGTAAAACCTCCCGATAAAGGTCAGAATATTTTAATTTTTCTTACTTTATCACTGCTGAGATTATTTTCCTTAGATTTGTGCAAGACTTACTCAAATGTTACTAATTAACAGGAAAAATCTAAAAGACAGTGAAATATAGCCTTAAATGGTATATTTAGTCAGGACGATATACTAGAGCTAATATACGTATAAAACACGTAATGTAGCGGCTGGATATGGCTTACGTGCCCATTCACCTTACGTCACTAAAAATCACTCTTTTCGCGGACGGCAAACGGCAGGGTTCGTAGCATTATGACATGTGTTACAAAAACTTTTTTTATTTCTTTTGTGTTATTTCATAAGCGAAACAATGAATAAATTTGACTTCTACACACTTTCAGCTTTCCATTGATATATGGATCGCTATATCTTTGGATTTTCTATGAATATCAACTTTAAGCACATGGTTATCCAGCTGCCGTTTAATTAATGCAGATTCATTGTACTCTCCTTCTAGTCACAAAAGAATGCTTCACAAAGATTTTCTCTTTGATCTCGATGTTCAATGCCGCCGAATCTCGAGTTTTGCCTGCATTTGACGTATAAACAAAATCGGATGCGCAGAAGAATTTGAGGAAATATCCTCACCCCATATGCTTGCACAGTTGTGACATGTAATACCTACGATGCATCAGTAAAGATTCAATCGAGGAATAGTGTTAGAATATGGCAAAAAGGCTCTAAAAGTGATATCAAGTTGCATTATAAAAGTCTCAATATCGCAATGTTCCGCTTCATACCTGCTTAATAAAAAATTGCATGGAACGTTACTTTCAGATGTTTTCCTTTCAGACAAGCAACATGACAAACGTGTCCAGCCGCGTCCAAGGTAGTATTTCCATCTCAAAAAGTATCAAATTTCGTATTCGCTCTTCCTTTTTTTTTACTACATAACAAGAACTTATTGACAAAATTAAAAGTTCAGCAGCGAAAGCTGAAATGTATGCATGTATAGGAATGCGTATGACCTATTATTCAATTCAGGTGAACGTGACGCAATCACACAGTCATCATGTTGTTCATGTTGTTGAGAGCAGCTGTTAGTCATGAATATTAAGTGGCGGCATCCAACCTTGTTGAAAGCGATGTACATCCATGTTCTTCAACATCCTTGCTATTACTGGAACCGTAGGCTACACGTGTGAGGAGCGAACGACGCAAAACCATTGTGGCTAGAGACCTGCCACCCCGGAGAAAAACACTTTTCTCGTGAACATCCGTCTCTATTTTGCTTCAATCCACCAACACACGTTAGCTACACTGTATAGTCTATCACTTGGTCAATAGCCCGTGGACCCAAAACACAGCTCCTGGCAGGGTCGCCATAAAAATGTCACAGAACAATGACAAGGTTACCAGAACTGAGTTTGAGTCCAGCTCGAAGAGAGCGATTTATGCTCAAAGCCTCGTCAACAGAGGGCGACCTTGCATATACTGTACAAGTAAATCAGATTAATTCTCATGTGACAATATAGTCCAGATCAGTTTCATGCTGATATAATTAAAGTTTTCTATTGAATCACATGAGACACTGGTCTAGTCATTATGCGTACTAACATAAGTTATCATTAGTATATTGATCGATCATTCTGAAGTAACTGCGTTACGGTTTCCTCTTGCGTTGTCTAGCTTCTGCCATGCAGGTTCGGCTAGTCAACAGTGACCCCCCGGAGGATGGAATGGTGGAGCTTTCACGGATGGGCGGAAACTGGACAAGGGTTTGTGAAGATGACTTCGAGGAGGGGTTCGCTCTTGTGATCTGTAGACAACTTGGTTATCCTGCAGTAGAAGGGATATTCTTTGAGAATGGTGCATGTGCAGGGAAGAGCTGTGTCAAGGCCCCACGATGTAGTGAGTGTTATCTTGAAATTATCCTTACTCCAGACGTATCACATTTGAAGTATGTATCACAATACCGAATATGCAGACCGTGTCAGTGATGACGCTATCGTAATATAATTGTGATATTCGTCAGAAAGAATTAGGAAATTAGACGAACGTTCTCAATATATATCTACAATACGCCTTAGCATTCAATTCAAATAATCAAATAATGTAATGTTAATGACTGGAATCAATGAAATGGGGTTTAAATATCATTCATTGATGGAGCTTTAAGTATAGAAACAACCATTTGAGCAGTATTTGCATGAAATTTGATATGCTCTGCATTCACAATTAAATTATACTCAATAAATCAAAGTTGAATATTTCAGTCATCACCAAAGATAATATGTTTATGAGATGTCTGTACTTTCCAGGAGAAAATTCATACCGCCTTGATGACTGTTCTGTGTCCTACGAAGAATGCCAATCTCATAATGGTCTACGGGTGCAATGCCACAGTGAGTATTTTCTTAATCTTTTGTGATTTTTTGGATCTTTATCTTAATTTGATGAGATAAGCAAAACACATTATCCCACGTTTTCACTCATGTAGTCGACAAGGTGTAAGAAAAAACTATTCATGCGGAGGTGTACTTCATAATTGTTGTGATTCTTTATCTTCTTCTACGTGGAAATAGAATGAGTAGTAGATAATGTCATGTACGTAATAATGCACATAATCTGAGGAAAAGTTAACAAAAACTGCATGACTACAATGTACGTAATATTTGCTTTTCTAACAATCCACACTTGCACAGTTAACCCTAATTCGTTATCTGGTAAGAATATTATGCCCTTCTTAGATCACACCGAAGAGACAGTGTCGATGCAATTAACGAATGTCAATGGTTGTTCTCATTTTCCAACTAGAGCCGGGTTATATCGGATGCTATGAGTTTGACGCCGATAAGCTCAAAGACGAATTCATCTCTGAGTCGACCTCTGACTGTGTTTCATCTTGCAAATCTGTGAACCCGGATGCAATTGCTACAGTAAGGGGAAGAAGATGCCTATGTACATCAGCGGCTACTACTGGTTTAGCTGAGCTCGCTTTAAGTAATGAGAAGTGTGATCAGCCAGAAAATGTCACTCAACTTTGGAGACGAGTTTACACCAGTGAGTATTTCGACATTCCCAATATCTGTAGAAAGTGTGGATATTTTTGGTCGGTTAAAGGATCAAAATGGGTTTGAAATAAATATTTGACTCACGTTTATCTGCCACATCAAAAGTAAACAAAAGTGAGATGCTGAATAGCAGTCTAAACTAGTACTAGCCTATCCAATTGTCCCAATTTCTTACGTGGTATATTTCACAAGATCAGATACTATTTTTCCATGCTCATCCCTGACAATTAAAACAGGTCCATGGTAGCAATGGATTGGTAATGAATATTAAACACTTGTACAAGCAAGTCCTAATGTGTCTTCGTTTTTTTTCCCCATCTCCATTGACACACTATATACAGTCATAACCATTACGCGAACCATTATGAAAATGCATATACAAGAAAATTATTAGCTTGATCGCTAATGAAGCCAAACGTTGCAGTTCACTTTTTGAATTTATCCTGTCGTTGAAACGAAGAGAAAATTTGTCAATCATATTAATCACAGAAATCACAATAACATAATTGGAAGATTTACCACTTCATTCCTCATCATTTCTAATTTGAATTGCTAGTGGCGACTAGTGGATTTATACATTTGAAGTGATAAGAGATGGCACGTTGAATTTTTTAAAGCTAAAAACTAGACGCCTTAAGATGAATATTACATAATGGGCTTCGTAGGCAATATGCAACAAGAGGTAATTTTATTTGCTTTGATCTTCCCTCATTTTCATTCACTCTGTTTACAGCCTCGTCTGGTTTTTGTGAGCCATTGGAAATACCACATGGGACAGTAGAGCCGAGCATCACGTGGTTTGGATCCATCGTCAGCATCTCTTGTGAAGACGGGTACAGCTTGACAGGGGCCTCCAGACTGCAGTGTGGACCTGGTGTATCAACCTACCATCCAGTCTGGAATGATTCTATTCCAATTTGCACTGAAATACCAGGTGATGTTTCAAAATGAATTGATTGCTATCAAGTATCACATTAAAGAGTTATAATAAAAACAAAAAATAAAGAAAGAAGAGGCGAACTTTGCGCGACATTTTCTTTATAATGGTACAGGGACCTCTCCTAATCACAGTCCGCGGGAGCATCATTTTGGATAAACAATAGTCACGCATCTCGCACACAAGTATGCGCACCACTTCCATTATCCGGGGAATAGTTCCCATACTCGTCCCTGTACAATCCATCAATCCATTTACACAGTTCTCATATCACCCCCCCCCCCCCTGCCACCCATTTATACTAAGCAGAGTGGATTAAGTACATCGCTGAAGGGCTTCATAGTTTACAGTTCACAAACACTTTACAACTATGTATTCATCATCACATGACATTTATTAAAGTGTATCGTTAAATCATGGTGGTCTGTAGTTAAACCAGAATGGTGCAATATGTGAACCTGTATATTGAAGAAAGCTGATGTAATAAAGTGACTTGCGGAGCAGTGTTTTCATTTTAATCGAATTATTATAAACGTTTTTATTTTTAAAGTAGGTATAAGGGCCTTGCTTTCTTGCAGGCATTTGCACAAGTTTGGAAAAGTTTGGCAAACATATTCAAGGCATGAACCTTTTCAATGAATTAATCTGAGAGTTGGGATGTGTACCAGTGGACGGTGCGTTTGTGTGATTTTCTAATTCTCACGACAATTAGTTACAATATGTTAATTTGGAAACTCACCCAAATTCTTTGACACAATGAATGAATCGCCAGTTAATTAGTGCCGTATAATTGAAATAAGGCATGACTTACGTATAATAACTTTTTATAACTACAAGTGAAAGTTTGATCTAAAAGTGTTCCATTTGCCTTTATCATTAGATCTGATATTACGAACAAGCACGACGTCAAATTTGTGCACACCATCAATCTGATTAATTAGGTTTTGATCTGCATAAAAGCATTTGCGAAGTATTAATGTGTATATCCCAATAAATGTCCATTTTCAGCTTTTACATTCTGAGGAAATTACTTGAACATTATCAACATCTTGTAGCCACTCCCCCTTTCATAATGTTAATTCTACCCGAACACGCGCAAGGGACAAAACTGTGTCCCTGTTTCATTACACGGCATGAAAAACTAAGGCAATCATGTCCTTTTGCATCGCCGTAATTACAAAACTTAAAGCCCCGTGAAAAATATTTTTGCAGTGATCTCACAGCCCAATATTGAGCACACAATATATGCATAATATTCATAAATGTACATTTTGATGCTTTTTCGTTACTGTTCTTTCCTTTCCACCACTAGAGCCGGAAACTACATCTACTGTTGAAGTAACAAGCATTGCGACTTCAGAAGGTATGTCTGAAATTGATTAATTGTCTATGCTTGACTAGTCAATACACCATGTGATGGATCGATGCGTTATTAGTATATAATATGAAATCATATGAAAAGTAACAAGGGTAAAGTGAGAGGATAACACTAATAGCAATCAAAATACAGCCGTCCACAAATGGTGTAACACTTAAGGTGAAATATCAAGTCGTCTTCAGTATCTTTAGCCTACATACGTGTATATACATGTGAATATTTGACTGGCTTACAAAAAGCGAGAGTACATAAAATGTGAATACAAGGGAAATTAAAATTTACTTTTCTCGCATATGGCTACCTATAAATGTATTTCCACAACTTCTTGTTTTCTAGTTTTTGAAACAGCGACAGCTCGAGTCGAAGGTAAGAATCACAGTGCATACCATCAACACACCATATCACTTGTGTACAATATCCCAGAGCAGTGTTTATGATTGTATGAGAGATTATTGATTATAGTTAACCAACACCATTCAGGGGGTTATGGGTGAAGTAGAGGCACCAAATACACGAAACGTACACAATTCAAGTGAGGAGTGAAAGTCAGTTTAATGTTACTCCAATGAAAGCTGCATGGCTATAGACTGATCGAGTCAGCACAGGAATATGTACAAGAATGCAGACCAAGGGATGGTCAGTGGTGTAGTAATAGTACCACAAGTGGCCGGAATCTTATCACGATCTACTCTGGGTGGTCAGCCCGCCCACCAGACCCTGAATGGTCCTGATGGCCTGGCCATATGTTGCCCTCCCTGTCCCCTTCTCTATCCAAGATAAGAGAGGATGGTCAATACATTGCAATGGGTAAACTGCAATCAGAACTTAAGTTTAGTTAATAATTGATTTGTTTGGACTAGTTTTCAAAGTACGTGGCTCCGAGAAGTTGCTTATTAAGAGCTCATTCATCAGTGACTACAAAAAGAGATGTAACTTATTCATGTGAGGATTAGCTGAAAATAATCATTCAGCAGTGTGTCAAACGTTCAGAAAGAAATGTGAAAATTTTCACCATTCCGTGTTAAGAGTACTGAAACATATGCAATTGAATATGTTATACTGAAACTTTTTGGTAATCTAATATATCAACTATTTTTGTTTATTCTTATGACTTTCTGCATGGTCAAAAACTGTTCCTTTAAGAAGGATATTAGCTTGTTATGCTCATGGTTGTATACATTTGTATTAGGTTATAAGCACATTATCGGTTGAGATCTTTTCCTTCGTGAATTCCTTTTCAACACTTTATATGTTTGTTTATGTCATAAACCTCGTAAATGTCGTAAACAGACAAGTGAAGACCCAAGAACATAATGTCCCTGGCTTGTTTGTGACAAATGTGAACACAAACGAAAAAGAAGAAAATCGTAATGATAAATTGAATGATGAAATTGGTAATTATTCATATAGTTCTGTCCATTTTGAACACCATATTTCCTGTACCTGTTACTTGGTAACGGAGAACTAACCATCTTAATCGTAGTATTCATTTTCCTTCTTTTGGAGACCATATTTCTTTATACTTTTTACTCGGAAACGGAGGACTAACCATCTTTTCCGTAGTATTCATGATTGATTTGTTCTTATTTGCTAGAGGGTCATCGCGCTACGTGTCTCGTCAATAAAGTTTTGATGGCATCGACGGCTGTACTGGGGTTCCTCCTTCTGATCACCGTGACGAGTTGGATCGCATCTCGATGTCGACCTTCTCGCTGCCCGAGGAAAACACCAGCTGATCAGGTAAAATAATGTACATGCACATACTAGTAGACGATAGTTATCATCAGTATGTCGTATGTCATCTAACGCAGTCAGAATTGGCAGTTGGTGAGGTATTTCAGCAATTGGGGGTTATCAATGTGGGTTAGTGAACGAGGGGTTTCTGTCAAAGTAGCCTACACATGGTTATGATATTGGTCTGAGCTTGATCAAAGGGACAGGGATCAGAGACGATGTTAACAGTGCCAAGCGTGGTTTGTGTTTAAAATATTTTATTAGGAACACTTCGATGACCAGCAGTAACCTGCGACGGGTCAAGCCCTTTACCTTTCTCCATTTCACGAAAAATGATAATGTAGGAAATAATATTACCAGAAATCGGTGATTTCTGAAATATGTTGTCAATTACCTAGATACCTAGTTGACCATGCGAACGTAAGACCAATGTAAGACATGTAATTAGTTGCACAAGCCACGCACAACACATACCCAATAAGATGTCTTGCAGAGTGTCAACATTGCAACTCTTAATCACATGTTTTCACCAGATCACTCATGTGTACCTCGACATGACAAGGTCCAGTGGTAACACCAGTGAAGCCATTGCCATGCGTACCCTTACATCGGCTCCACTAAGTTCACGTGACGTATGCATGGATCTTCCCCAAGTTCCCCCAAGCTGCACCAATCCGACAACCAAACCCGCTGATCCCGTGTTCTACGAATCCGTCCCAGACGTACAAAATGTGGCAAGCTCCTCGAAGTACGACGAGAACACTGACGAGTTACGAGACCCGGACGAGGATGAGTTCGGTTATATCCTCCCGAACCCAAGATCAAAACAAAATGTCTAAGCGAATCCGTGGTCCCTCGCTCAAATCACACAAGCGTAATTCCCGGGCGTAATTCGGGTACTCAGATGGCAGTAAGGATTGGGGTGGGGTAGGTGCAAATGTACACACAGACTCAATATACAGTATGCCATCGGAAAATGCCTCAATTCGCCATCCAATTTTATTTATTGAAAATGCAAATGGTAGATCTAGCAAGATGGTCCATATTCCCCAGCTGTCAAAACTATGATTTGTAAGCTGTTCACTAGGAAGCGTGTAGAGCAGTTGACGCAGAAACATAATGGCGTAAGGCGTTTTCCCTTAACGGAGTATTGTCTTTTGCACACAATGGTTTAATCTACTGGCACTAGCATAATTGTTGTCCCATCCCAACCTAATGATATCGTTCCTCATTCAAAATTAATATTTTTTTCTAAAGCTCCTTACACTCACGTAAACAAATTATGATGCAAGGTACACTGGTCGTAAGCAGCGCGCCAATTTTTTGATAGCGTATTGTGTATGTATGTATGTATGTATGTATCTGGACCTTATCGTGAGCGTACTTGTCTCCACATTTGCCTGGCGGGGATTTTTTTTTCTAATCATGGCCAAAAATGTCATGCTATGATATCATTATTTGAGTACTTACAAAAGTAAGTTATTTATAAAAAGAAGAAGTGATTATTGCTTTGCGTAAAGTGACATTGATTGTACGAACTAGATAGAAAAATCTTATGCAGAGTACTTCATAATCATTGTGCTGTATATATTTTATCAGTGAAAAGACTTCCACGTTTAGAAAAGCAAATAGGATATAATTCACTGGAAATACTTAAATGAGACTTTAGAATTATCATTTTTCAATTGTTTTTGTTTTTGTGTTAAAACTTTTAATACAGAGGGAAACAGTAAAAAAATATGCTAAATGCAACTATTTCCCCTTTTTGGGGTAGCGGTTCAAAACGTTCATAATGTGAAAATTGCGCAAAGATAAGTTTAATCAAGCTAGTATGTAACCATTTGGTATGGTGACCGGAAATGTATTTGCGATTGTGCATCTTGGGTGATGTCGTCCGCCTTTCACTTTTACAGTATACATGAAAATGTTATTGATACGTACAGTATTTCACATCACCATTTTGAAAGTTCTTGAAATAAAATGAAGCGTAAACTAAGGTGTCTTTTTTATTTTCCTCAACGTTGCGAACTCTCTTTGATAGCTTACGGTACTGCAAAAGCCTACTGTATATAGGACTTGCATCTCTTTAGTCAATCTACAACGTTCAATGTTATTTTTTTCAGTTTGAATGTGTGCATTTCAAGATCCTGACATTGACTTGTATAGTATAATATAGTAAGCAAATAATCAACGTTGGTGAAGGCAATGGGACGAAATATCACTTTCGAGGCGATCGGGATGTAGCTATCTTTCCGAAGCTTTTAGCTGAGGAAAGATAGCGTATACATTCAGATCGCCGAGGAAGTGATAGTTCGTCTCATTGCCTGAAACCAAAAGTTGATTATTTGCTTTATATTCCACATCTGATACCAACAATCTATAAAATAAATGACAATTTAACGTACAAAAGCATTCGTGTCGGTGCGGCTACATATTCACGCGACGCTCCGAAACCCGGAAGCAAATTGACTTTGTGCACATTGCTATATAGACTCTACAAATTCCAACGAACACTATGACATGGTGATGCTAATTTGTAAGATTTTGACGGAAAAGCAAGAAGTAATCGAAATTCTCTTACCTGTGCGGTATCGGTGAGAACATAGATCCTCCGAGAATACTATTCATAATTGTAATAAATTACAGGCAAGTGAAATTCTAGGTCAATTTTGGTACGAGGTGGTAGAGAATTGCACACTTCTTTGGTGAAGTACTGTGTGGGGGAAATGGAAGGCTTGCATTGCTTTGTACGTACGCGCGCGGCGCAGCGCGCTATAACCAAAAATTTTAATTTCCGCGCGCGCACCGCGGTGTCGTCTGCGCCGATAGTCCGAGCTACGCACTTTTATTTCGCGCGTACTCAAAATATTGATCACGCGTTAGGACTGTGAGGAGTGAAGAGATCAGCGAAACCAAAAAGTACTATCACCTAGAGTGTAACGAACTTTCCTTCTCAAAAAAAGTACTATCACCTACAGTGTAACGAACTTTTCTGCTCAGGTGATCAGATGGGAAAAACTACGCTTCATCACGTGATCAACTCTTGACCAATCATATAGCAACATTCTTAGTATGTGGAATATAATTTAACATATAGACTATAGAAATGATTGTGCATGCAAAGCGATGACATATGTTTTACGTATATAAGGGAACTAGCATCATTGTCTCCCCGACAGAAGGAGCATCGGTAGTTTGCAAAGAACTATATCTCACATCTACCAGCCTCTATTTCAATACAAATACTTGAGATATTTGAAATTCGGTATTAGGCCTACTATATGTATCTACATATTCAGGTACAAGTAACACAATGTACAAGTCATGCAGTAGCACCATTTATTTATACACCGACTTAGTATAAACAAAACACGGTCATATCTCATGTATATATTAATAATAACTACTAAAGGCATAACGGTGCATAATCATACATTTATATGCATACCATCCTATTTGTGTAATGTTTGTATATCATCCTACCTGTATGTGCACTGCTTTTGCATAAGCGTGTGCGGATATACCTAGTAGAACTATATCAGTTTGTCTTCACCTTGTAAATATCACTAAATCAACACATATCTGTAATCATCATATGTTCTATCGTTGTTTTATGTACATCGAGTTTGTAGTCGACTCTCTTGCGAATTGCTTCTTTCACTTTGTGTGCGACGTGTGACCTTTTTACAAGTAATACGCACAACTAAGATAGAACAGGAGTTTATCTTGCAAATAAAGGGTTAAACCAAATGAATTCACCGTAGGGAGAAAAGGCAATCACATCAATGACACATTGAGTATGCTTAGAATCTCTTATTTCCGTAATACTTGCAACAGGGATATGTCATAGGTACATGTGTTAAAGATGTAAATTGAATCCCATATCCTCTGACTAGGTTTACAATATCACAGAATAAGAAAGTGCTGGAGATTGTTTGATATAATTGATTTCATTCATTGTATATATCTCCTTGGTTGTATACGAGTGGTAATAATACATCCATAATATAATGATGACAGTGATTGCAAAGGAATTTCATGTTATTTTGTAAAGAAACCTTTCGTGTGATGTAATAGACACATGTTGTTACTGGACATGAAGAAGGTGGAAATAAGAGGATTATGTTGCTTTAATTTAATTTTCGATGGAGAAATGGGATTCCAGACCAGCTTATTGAGCGAGATTCCTAACATGAATCAATGTAATATAAAAACATTACATATATATGTGGTGGATGAAAGGGTGAAGTGGGAACATGATCGAAGAAGGTGTGTCTAGGAGAAAGATGGATAAACAAACTAAACGAAGATTTGAGGGTCACAGAGAAAATCACGTTTAGCAGAGGAGAGTTTTTTAACAAAATGATGAAATGTCACGCATATGGGAATTGAGCTGCAAGGGAAATGTGTAAGAATATGGGTGGTAGTAATCATATACATGCACGATGATCGTCATCATGAAGCTACATTAGAAACCACAATCAAGCAGGACATGGTACTACTTGACTTTGTGCTAAATATACATTTTAGAATCATCACGACAATACATGCGGCCTTTACCCTACTAAGCATAGGGTAAGTGCTAGTTTCACTAACTCAACCAAGCCTTGTCTTCTTTCTATGTCGGTGGAGATTGTGGAGGGCATGTGAGGCATGTGAGCGTATTGATTGAAGGAGGGTAATTGTCATGTTCACAGTCATCGTTTTTCACAACACAAGGAAAATGAATCATTGTCATTAGTTTAATCATTAGTTTGCGTAATACGATTTCAAGTACCATGGCTCCTGAATGTCAAAACTATTCTAGATTCCTCCTTTGTTTTAAGTTAGTAGGAAGTTTCGAATGTTCTTTAAAACATTTTATGAAGTGGGGCGTACTGCATAACAATATTATTTTTTACATTGAGCGGACTTGTATTTGTGAGAAATTATTGTGTGGAGCAATTACCAATGACCGCTATACATTCTTTTTTTTTACTTTGTGGAGCAATCTGCCCAAAATGTGTGGTAAATTGCACCGCTACACTAGAACAATTATTACCTTTACAATAATATGAGTTAATGACACGTTGCATAGTACCTTATTCTATATTTTATTCATGCTCGTTACCCTAATCCTCATTTCAGTTAGCATCATCGCTGTACAATTGAAGAACCTTTGGACTTTCCCGATGCTAAGTGAGATGTTGACATATTACTATGCAATGGAATATTACTAACGCCGCATTAACGACCAGTTACATATCTCTACATATCTATAATGTAGATATATATCTAAATGTTTACACAGCAAGACATGTCAAAATATTTAAAGGGCAATAACTTTAATCAGGGTTATAGTGCGCCTATTTAAAGACAGCATTTTCTAATCATCTTTAAATCCAAATGAGGGAGGCAAGCTAGGGAAGCATTTATTATCACTTTCACTTTAGAACGAGAGCAAGAAAGACTGAAAGAGAGAGCGGGTAAGGAGGAGGGAGACGGACAGAGAACCAGAGTAACCCGGAAGTGGAGGGAATTAGGTCCTATATCTTACATTTCATAGAGGACTTTAAAAGAGAGATATATACATACACAGAGACAGACGCTTAATGAAATGTATTACGTACCCACGTTACATTGTCCATGATACGTCTTCGTCGCTTGTGGACGAGATATTATGGGATCAACGTTTCCCGGTGAAACGTTAATCGTAGATTGCTTCTAAGTAGTTCGCGAGTACGACAGTTTACCAAATGCCCACGTCTGTCTGTCCGCCACAGAGAGGCTGATCATTAGGAGATAGAACGCACAGAAGGCTTCATCCAGCACATTGGCAACATGTGATCGTCTAAATGGTATCCTTTTCCCCAAAACATATATGTTAACGTCAGTGTGCGTAACATTGGTGTTGCGAGAAAGGTATCAAATGGAACATGATGAACAGTTTGAAAGACCCACTCTTTGTATTAATCTATTTAAATCTATGCAAAGAAATACTTGTTTGACGTAAGACTTCCACTTTGAATATTAGTAGATTCTTTTTAGGAACATCCCGCATATCTCTAGCCATTCAACATGTACTTATTTATCTAACGAAATAATGAATCTACCAACAGTGACTCTACCAAAAAAATAATTACACTACTTTTTTTAGTCAACAAACTTGATGTTAAGGAAACTGTCATCATTCACCGACAAACACATCTGAATCTTCATTATCTGGACATAAACTTAGTTTAGAGGCTACTTAAAAAGAAAGAACAGTGAACTGAAACCCATGAATACAGACCATTTCAACTATAGCTTTTTGCTCGTCAGATTTATATCCCTCATGGAAATAATCCTGTCCTTGATTGGTTAAGAGCACTGCACTTGACGAAAGATAGCTCTACTATCACCAAAAACTCTGAAGTCACATTTTCGGAGGGCCGGAAAGAAGGACAGTGTACCCTATCATCGATCAGTCAAGCTTTGCCCTTCTAAATTAAAAAAAAAAAAGTTTTTCAAATCCTCACAGTCTATATTGTAATTTGTTTACAACATTCCAATAAACATGCTGTGGAAAATCTACGTCGATCCGACTTTCAGTTTCACGACAAGGGCTACGGGAATGGACCCTTCTCAATGTTTTCGCACACAAAAAAAACGTAACCACGTATATTCATATGGAAAAGTTCAAGCTGCGCACACGCTTTGGCTACACTATCCGTGACGTCATGACGGATGACAGATAATACTTTTCTATTTTTATTATCTCATCCAATGTCGGAAAGTCGTATGTCGTGTGTATGTGGGATGTTGGATTCGATCTAAATCCGCCTTGAGAGCTACCGAAATCCATTAAAACATACACTGTCAACATGAGGGAATGAGAAAGATAAAGATTGAATAAAAGAGAGAAGAAAGAAAAGAGAGAGGGAGAGCGGGCGAGAAGGGAGAGAGATTGTATGAATGAAGCCTGTACGATACGCTCTGGCGCACAAGACAAGTACACTGTTCTTTGCGTGCAGTTTATGTTTTTATGGAAATACTCTCATACAATAAAAACAAAATACAATCATTTGTTCACACGCACTACTCAACACGACTCCAAAACATCAGACTCAAGTTCATAACTGTTGACAGTCCGGGGCTCATTTATTCCCACAACACCGTGCAGAATAGACCACCACGGTGTGATTGTACGTGTGTCAAACTATTGATCAGACCTGGGCCTAGCAAGGGACATGGCGATTGAGATCTCTTACGGGCTTGCAGCCTGGGACTATGTGGCTATTGTGGTATATTTCGTGCTCGTCCTCTGCGTTGGTTTCTACGTAAGTCCCAATTTGCATGTAATAGTCGAAATATACATTACACTTTACAGTGTAGTACATTCCATTGGTCATGCTATCATGCTATAGCTATCATGGTACATTATCTACTATTACTTGTACTACTACTACTACTACTACTACTACTACTACTACTACTACTACTACTACTTGGGCTACTATCATGGCCATGCTATCATGCTATAGCTATCATGGTAGGCCTACATTGTCTACTACTAATTCTACTACCACCACTACTACTACTACTACTACTACTACTACTACTACTACTACTACTACTACTACTTGGGCTACTATCATGGCCATGCTATCATGCTATAGCTATTATGGTAGGCCTACATTGTCTACTACTAATTGTACTACTACTACTACTACTACTATACTCCTACTACTAATTCGCATACTTCGTCTCTGACGACTTCTTTTTCTACTACCACTACTACTACCACTACTGCTACTACTACTACTACTACTACTACTACTACTACTACTACTACTTTTACTACTACTACTACTACTACTACTACTACTACTACTACTACTTCTACTACTACCTATTCTTCTTCTACTACTTCTTCTTCTACTACTAGTTCTACTACTAATGTTAATAACAAAAATCATACGCATGCATCTTCTTTGACTTCTATTGGTACTACCACTACTAATTTGCCACTATTACTGCTACTACTTATTTTACTTCTACCAGTGCTACTACTACTACTGCTACTACTACTACTACTACTACTACTACTACTACTACTACTACTACTACCACTACTACCACTACTACTACTTTTACATCTACTAGTTCTAATACTAGTACTGTTACCACTGATAATAATAATTCGCATGCTTCTTTTTTTAGACTACTGCTACAGCAACAACAACTACTACTGCTACTACTTTAAATACTGCTACTACTATTGTTGCTTCTATTGATGCTACTACTGCCTCTATTTCTGATATGTTTTTCTCTTTTTCCACTCAATTTAGCGTCATTTTAACTACTGCTTTTTACTGCAACGAAAATACTCCTCATTGTCAGCTTTTACACTGATGCTCTGTTTCGAAAATGTTGCATTCTTTGCGGACAGTATTTATAACGCCTGTAGTGATAGCAGCCTCTAACGCAATGAATTGAAACACAGATGAATTTTGTCTTAAAAACCAAGGATGTTTAAGTTACATGGAGTACCATCGGCCGTTTGATTAATGCAGATTCATTGTATCAATTCTGGTCATAAAAGAACGCTTTACAAAGATTTTCTCTTTGATCTTGATGTTCAATGCCGCCGATTCTCTGGATGATTTTTGCCTGGATTTGACGTATAAACAATATCAAATTCGCAGAAGAGTTTGTGGAAATATCCTCATCTCATATGCTTGACATGTAATACCTACGATGCATCTACATGCATAAAGATTCAATCGAGGAATATTGTTACAATGTGGCAAAAAGGTTCTAAACGTAATATCACGTTGCAGTACAAAAGTCTCAATTTCATGTTCCCTATCATATTCCATTAACAAATTGCATGAAACGTTACTTTCACATATTTTCCTTTCAGACAAGTAACATGAAAAACGTGCCCAGCCGCGCCCAAGCTAGTATTTTCATCTCAAAAAGGATCAAACTTCGTGTTCGCTTGTTCTCACTAACTACATAACAAGCATTTAGTGTCGAAATGAAGTGTTCAGCATCGAAAGCTGAAATGTATGCATGTATAGGAATATGCATGATATTATCCAAGAGAACGTGACGCAATCGCATGTGCATCATTTTGTCGAGAGCAGCTGCTGTCATGAAGCTTAAGTGGCGGATTCAAACCTTGTTCAAAGGGATGGATATCCATTTCTTTCAACATCCTTGTGAAAACGAAGTACTCAATATGTCTGATCTATACTTGCTAAACTTAGGTCAACTGATGTTGCACTGCGAGCACAACAGCCTACCGCAAATTTCACTTAACCTATTTACTAAAAATTCAACACATTTCCACCTTCCGCGTACCCAAACACGGCTTACCACTATATTATTCACGTCTACGGACCAAAATAGTGGAATTCCAAACACCCAAATACTAGTAAACGGAAAACTGACACAGTTTGACAATACAATAACCCTCATGCATTTGCGCGATGAACAAATACAATCTGAATATGCAGTGTTTCTATCCCTTCCTCTACCGCTACTTTTTTTTATTGAGTCATTTTAATGTAAACGTACGTGTACTTCACAATAACTCTTTGTGTGCCTCCCGCGCTATACGCTCTCTGTGTCACGCACGCAATAGGGCTTGTGCCAGGTTTTTGCGCACTTTCCAAGATTATATTATATTAGTCCTTGAGCGATGGTTGGTATAATTTTTAATCGTTCCAACTCTTTATATGATGGTATAGCAAGGAAATGTTGTTTATATAATTTTCAGGGAATTTTATGGGGGATATCTTTTTCATGACATCCCTGGCTTTATTCTTACAACATGTCTGTTTTTATTCAACCTATGTTTCTTTCACGTCCTTTCGCTTTCTGTAGGCCTATACAAGATTTGCATGCATATCAACGCTCGTGTTTGTACTCTGGTAATAACGATATGAAAGTCATGTGTAGCAGGGGATTTAAGGTTGATATGGTCCCAAGTTCATTTTCCGATTGAAAGAGGCCCATTTCATAGCTTATGAGAAGTTCCTTGTTTTACGAAAGAGCATCTCCGTGCACATTACTCTGAACCTCATGAGTATCCTGCACTGAGTAAATGAAACTGAATAATGTTGTAACAAGGGCAAAATAGAGAAATAAAATATTGTAGTTGTATCTTTGTGTTGGGCAAATACAGTGTCGCTCTCACTGTCAGAGTGGTCTGGCGATATTAAAGTCAGAGACCAGAATCTGCCATATCCCGTACATATTCCACAAATACGAAGCGATGCTTCTTCTGGGGAAGTGGCATCTTATTATTATCTAATCCGCTCGAAGCAAACAAAGAGTTAATACGATGCCCATATGGAATGCAAAAAGTATAATCTATTAAAATTATTTTAATGAATGATAAACATATAATGTTTATGATTAGATATATCACTTGTTTGTCAACAATATTGTGGATCCCTACATCGAATTATGCCAATATGTCATATCATGGTCCAGTTCCTCTAATTCATGTTTTTGTTTTTCCAAATTGTGCTTTATAACTTGAATACCATGCTTTTCTTGTATGAATTGTGATGAACTTCAAACTAGATCTTGAAAGAGAACATAAACTATGTTGGATAAAAACATGTGTGTTGTTATTCAGTAATGTTTATTTCTTAATTTACTTTGTTCATTTATTGTTCCATGTTCCTGATAGTCGCTTTGTCGGTCGAATCGGGGGACGGTTAGCGGATATTTCTTGGCCGGTCGCTTTATGACATGGTTACCCGTAAGTATATTGAATATGAGACTGAAAATCTGAACGAAATGTTCTTGGTGACGCTTCACGAATGTCTAATTCATTCTTATTTGAAGTTCACCTGTTAGAATTTACAGAATAGTTATCCGAAAACGATCAAAATTTGTTATATGTAGATACTGTCCGCAATTGTATACATATACAAATTATTTATGACAACCTTAAACGCAAAAGTAAGTCTAAATTATAATAACGTTTCTATCGTGTGATGATCATGGAACATTTTCTAAAGTTAAGTTATGATTAAACGCAACTTACGTTTGATATTTATCGCACATTGAACATAGAGAGAACAAATTAAACGCAAAGTTGCGTTTGATATTAAGGAGCTGCGTTTAATTCTGGGACTTACGATTAATCGTTACTTTTACTGCAAGACGACCCTGGTATAATTTGGTATATTTATTCCTATTTCTTTATATCGCGAATTGGATTTCTTGATATCAAGAATTCGACTTCTTGATATGAGGAAATGAATTCTTGATATCAAGAAATGGTTTTGTGTAGTTAAACAATGGTAATTCTTGATATCAAGAAATCGAATTCGTGATATCAAGAAATACAAATAAATGTTAAAACTGCTTGCCATACGGCATTGCATTTCCATTTCTCCAGGTCGGTGCCTCCTTGTTTGCAAGTAACATCGGCAGCGAGCACTTTGTGGGGTTGGCTGGCTCTGGGGCAGCCGCGGGGATCGGCGTGGCGGCCTTCGAGTTCAACGTCAGTAGGCTAACCTTGTCATTTATCCATCCATTTATTCCTCAATTCATTCCTTAATTCATTCACTCATTTATTAATTGTTAGTGTTAGTGATTGGGATTTCAATTCAATTCAATTCTTTATTCAATTTAACCAACAAGAATAATCAACTTTCATGAACAATGAGTAAAAGGCATCACCAGAAAGCCGATGGCTTGTGAGACGTGATAACCTAAGGAAGGTAATTGCCATCCATTTATGTATTCATTCATGAATTAATTCATTTCGTTATTTACTCCTTTATTCATTTGCTCATCCATTTATTTGATAATTAATTCATTCATAGTTAGTTCTTTATTCATTTCTTTATTCATGTACCTATCAATACATCTACCCAGTCCTCAATTACTCCCTTCATTCACTGATTAAAAAACAATATCATACATACTTCCTTTTCAAAATGAAATTTTGACCGCATAATAAAAGACCATATTCATATTGTCTTATTCATTTGTTTATCCAGCTGACAATCAACCAATACTTTGTACATAATATTGATGTATTCATTTATTCGACTGTACATTCAAGTATGAATTAAATCATTCATCTATATTCAATTCATTCGTAGTTCGTTCATTCATACATTTACTAATTCATTCATTCACTAATGTGTTCATGCATTCTTTTGTTTATGTATGCATTCATACATTCCCTCATGTGTTTATTCACTCATTGATTCATTGATTTAAAGTTTCATCATTGTATAATTCATGTATATATAAATGAACTTGTCGTTACGGATACTGAAACCACCAATGACATGGTTGATTAAAAAACACCATAGTCTTTGCGGAGGTCGAGATCCCCCCCCCCCCCCGGGCCCCTGATTGACAACCACAGGAAATCACAACTACCATGAACTATACTGCCAATGGATCTTTGTTTCCTTATAGTGTAAAAGTTGGCAAAGCGATCAATATACATCTTGAAGCGGATCAGTAAACATGGGGACATGTTTGTTAACGAAACTACTTTATTGGTTTTACTAGTATTCTTGCTGTATTTCCCAGGGGTCACAGTCCATAACGTGAGGTCATTTTACCATTTGACCTTCACCACGCCCCTCTTGAAACAAGATTTAGCATTTGTTTGCTTCCACCACTGTTTCATTCCCTTTCTTTATTTGGTTCTGTATCTTTATAGTATCATGTCCTTTTCTGTCACTCTCCTTCTCCATTTTTTCTGCCCTCCACCTTTCTCTCCATCTTTATATCTCTGTTTTAACCCTTTGTTTGCCATGTGTGACTTTGTTCACACGTAATACACACAATTCCCCATACAGCAGCATTTTATCTGAAACACAAGGTTAAAACACAAAGGTTAATGTCTTCACCCTCTCCACCTAAATCGTCCCTCTCCCTCCGCCTTCCTCATATGTATGTCTGTCTGTCTGCCTCTTTCTTTCTCCCTCGCTCTATGATTTTTACTCTCCCTATTTCGTCTCTCTTTACATTGTTATCACTGTTATCAATGTAGGACATCGGAACTTTAATTGAACAAACCATATGAATAAACAATGGCAACCATATGTCAACAGTCCAATCACATTCCATCCGTGATAGTATACATTTATGATTATTTCCATATGTTATTTTTTATAGCATCGTCTTTATGATATTTAAGATGTGCTAAGCAAATGCATCTAATAGCACTATTCTAAGTTTCTAGATAAAAATCAATCGGAAACATTTAATGCATCATGTCGAAATATCTCCTACTTTACAGGCATGACATATAAACCACAAGCAATGTTGTGTCAATATTCCTACTCTAGAATATAGGTGGAGCAATGCGATCTTACAAAGATAATTCAAAGGCAAATGATGAAGAACTGTTTGTCACGTTTCACAAAACTTCTCTCTAATCTAAAATTATGTACGTATAGATTTAAGTATGTATATTCCACATTACTCAACAAAGTTATAAGTCCATGAACATTTTCTCTACTTTTTTAGAGCCTTTGCGAATTCCACCAAATCAGCTGAAATATAAATTTAATCATGATAATAGTAACATTTTGGGTAAAACTGTTCCTTCTGTAAGTGAAGGAAATATATCGTTTTAACTTATGTAAAGTGTCCATCTCTGTATTGGACGACAGGCCAGCACTTACATACATCAAATGTCCAATTTTCCTTACGCGAGTACAATCAACAATAAAGGCCACCCCCAGAAATCTTTTATGGACAAAATGTCTTTATGAACAAGTGCACTTACATGTAAAGTGTTTTGAAAAGAAGTGAACACTTCAATTTTCTTAAGAGAAAACATGGTCACTGTAGGCAATGGTCTTTGTTAAACTGTTTGATTATTTATGGATGGATTGTAACTCGTTTTGAACAATTTCATGTTTGATAACAAAACAAATCACGACGCATATTTTCGATATAATATTGTCACGCGATGACCTACCCATCTATCACAGGCCTGTCTCTTGGTTCAGCTGCTGGGATGGGTGTTTCTACCGGTCTATATTGCCAGCGGGGTGAGTCAAAAGACCTACATTATGTGTCCTGATGGATATCACCCCATTTTTTTTTTAAGTAGAGCGTGTATATCGCACGGGGGCAAATCTCAATGCCTACTTTATGGATCATTGTAATTGTCGTATATATCACCCCAATACAATTAAATAGTGAGCCTTTATAGCCAATGGGGTTAGTCCAAATACCTTGATTATGAGTCTATATTCGTATTATTTATACCGCCCCCTCGCCAAAACAAGAAGAAACAAAAATGTGTGTGTGTGTTTTTTAAAGAGTTTATATTGCCAGGCGGGCGATTCCGAAGGCACAAGTTATACGTCGTGGCCATTGTAATTGATATTAACCCCAAATACAATTTCGCTTTACGTATACATTAACACGACAAACATATTCCAATTCGGATTCTCCGATATGATTACCCCCCCCCCCCCGTACCTCTCAATATCTCTTTATCTTTGGACCCATCTCTCCTTCATCAAGGTATCTACCCTACCCGAGTATATGACCAAACGCTTCGGTGGTAACCGTATTCGCGTCTACTTGGCTATGCTCTCCCTCATTCTCTACATATTCACCAAAATATCGGTAAGTATTTCTAACCTGGAATATACACTGTGATATATCAAATATCAGTATGTATTTCCTTTCTCAAATATACACTATTATAGAAATATCGGTGGCTCTGATGAAAAAAGTATACAACCTAAAGCGAAAAGCGGGTCCTCACTCGTAATGAAAACGCTTCTAGAACGAAACTGTTTGAATTACGATCAAAGTATTTTGATTCTACTTGGATTATTTATGAACGCATCGTGAGACCAAAGTGCACGAATTCCATTCAAGCCTATTACGTGAAACTATACTCACTGTCCTCGTTTCCTTGCGTTAATATCCCCACAAATATGGAATCTGAACTCTTTATCGTGTGTAAAAATAACAAGTATGTAAATAGATGAGAGTGGATTGCCAACAGGTATGACCTCGTTTCCCAGGGCATGCAGGGAGTGCGAATAACTCTTAAATGGTACGTACATACCATGGCATACTACTGATATTTACATGATATACAATCTCTGCTACAATATGAGAGTCTTCTAAGCATATTATTTTTCTTTGATCTCGGATGTTATTGAGGTGAATTTCCATTTATAGCATTCTACCATATCGCACATGAGGAAGCGATATTCTCAGGTATGAATACGTTTATCTGTGTATAACATACTAATCTTAGTGACCTTTGAAGTGTTTCGTTCTGCTAGCCACAATATCAATAACCCAGATAACAAAAAAAAAAGTTTTAAAAACTTCCAGGTAGGTTTTTTGGAGGTTTTGTGAAAACGTTTTATGGACGTCTAAATGTGGTAGGTTTTAAACGTTTGTTGGACATTTTAAAATGTTTTTTTTTCAAACTTTAAGAGAACCCCCCCCCCCCCCCAACCTTTAAAATCCTTTCGAAAGCTCGAGACGTCCAAAAACCTTTTGAAAACGTTTCTTACGTTCCGAAATTGCCCTAACCGGCTTTTATCTTTGTTGCCCAACAGTTTCTCTGATTCTTCTACAAGTTATTATCAGGGTTGTGTAGCCCTTTAATGGCCTTAGCCCCTCCTGTGCCAATCAAATGCTGCTATGTGTGATTTGTGTAGGTTACTGGTGACAAAATGTACCCATGTGACAGAAAGAGTTAATCGATATTATTGTGACGTCTGGGTGTGGCTAGGTGGACCTGTACTCTGGCGCGCTTTTCATCCAAGAAGCTCTACACTGGAACCTCTACTTGTCCATCATTCTACTCCTGGCCCTCACGGCAGTGTGCACGGTGACAGGTGGGTAGCCTGCGCGGGAGGAGAACCTCACATAGCACCGAACACGGAGAAGATAGAGAAGAAGAGGGGTGGACTAGTGGGGGATGGAGAAGATAGAGACGGAGTATGAGAGGGGTTGGGCAATAAGGAGGAAAGGGGAGGAGGAAAATGAGAGAGGGGAAAGGGAAAGAGAGGAGAGGAATGGAGGAGACGATGACAACGAGTATGAACAAAATAAAGAAGACCAGGGACTGGTGAACCAATTGGAGTTCGGAGAAGGAGGTAATGAAAAGGCGCTCGAAGACGATGGAGAAGGAAGAAGGAGGCAGTGTACGAGTAAAAAGGAGGAAAGCGATATGTGGTTGATGGAGATGAAGAAGAGGAGGCGATAACAAAAAGGGCAATAACAAAATGGAGAACAGGAGGAGGATGGACGAATAGGAGATAGGACGTGAGACAAAGTTTCAGACATTTTTGAGCCACTAACACAAAGCATGAAAAGTTGTTAATGCCTTGTGTGTGTGTGTGTGTGTGTGTGTGTGTGTGTGTGTGTGTGTATGTGTGCGTGCGTGCGTATGTGTGTGTATGTGTGTGTGTGCGTGCGTGCGTGTGTGTGTATGTGTATGTGTGTGTGAAATGCATTTTAATTCATATCACCATTGATCACATCTGATACTAAAATGTTTTTTGTTGATTCTTTGGTTGCATAATCAGGCGGTCTGGCAGCCGTGATCTACACGGACACTCTCCAGTTCTTCATCATGATGATTGGCGCATTTGTTCTGATGATCATGAGTAAGTCATACAAAGTCATGTTTTAAACATGGCAACAAATGATATTCTAATCTTTGTTTCTGTTTCAAAATTGCCCCCGTTTTATCATGTATATGGTTTAATGGTATTGTAGGGGATAGAACAAAATCATTAGAAAGTGTCATCTGGCAATTTTATCATGTTAAAGTACCTTTAGAGAACTCCCTCTGCCAAAGATATCATCAGTCCATGACAATTATTTTATTCGTTTCACAATTAATGCCTACTTATTAGAATAGGGAAAGTATAGATCAAAATTATAAAAAGAATATAAATAATTTATTGCTTCTTAATTCATATTCGCCTTGCGCAGGTTTTATACGGATCGGAAGTTACAATGCACTACGAGTACAGTATATGAACGCTATACCAAACACAACCCTACAAAACCCGGACGCCCAGTGCGGGTATCCGAGGTCGGACTCGTACCAATTGTTGCGGCATCCCACGCAGTCAGACATCCCATGGGCAGGGTTCCTTTTCGGACAAACTCCTGCATCCATTTGGTATTGGTGTACGGACCAGGTATGCACGCATCACTTTTACGCATCATTTAACCCTGTATGTTACTAGTTGAAATCGTCCTAATGGAGAATGAAACCCTTTAAATAAATTAGTTTTAATAAAAGCAGGAAATCAGAAAGAAAGATTCACAAAGGGTTCAAAAATCGGTCATACTACAGTATATAGAAGCTGTGGATTTTTTAAAATCATAATTACAAGCACTAATACCTGATGACTAACCTTCATAGGTAACTCCATTGGTCTGAAATGATGTACCATAACTAGAAATTGTCATTGTTCTTGTTATCTGCGTAAACAAGACAATAGCCAGAACATCACTTGTCTACCTTCAATTGAAAGAGCAAAATTTATAAGGCTCGTGATTTATATTTTTAACACACATTTCTTCAATATAATGTGTGTGATTTTTTATTTGACCAGCTTTCACCAATGCGGTTTTGTTACCTGTCTGCTTTGAATGAATTTAATTCACTTTCAGGGTGTCATTCTCCTTTGGTGGTCTTTTTTCGTTACTCAGATGATGGTGCAAAGAGCCCTCGCAGCCAAAAGCCTGTCCCACGCCCAGGGCGGCTGTATTTTCGCTGGTTACATCAAGTTCCTCCCTATGTTTCTCATGGTGTTGCCCGGCATGATCAGTAGGGTTCTCTTCCCAGGTACGTAATCCTTCGAAATCGATCTCCAGATGTATTTTACAAATAATATTTTTTTTGGAAAAATTAATAAATGAATGAATGAATGAATGAACAATGATAGAATAAACTGATTCAAATCAATTTAATTCAAATTATTATTAAAAGTCAATATATAATTAGTAGCCCACCTTTGAAATCTCCATACCATATGTAAGGAAAAGTCATCCTATAATGCATCACGCAGATACATCCGGAATTGCATTGCATTCGTACTCATTTCCGCTCCCATGTACTAGTGTATGAGACCAGAAGTGGATGTGACCACACACGATGCATTATGGGACGAATCTTATACAGCATAATGGTTCGTTCAAATATGAAAAACATGATTAGTAACACGCAGCTCAGTAGTTCATATTTTATAACGGATAGCCACATGTTCTATTTAAATTAACAAGATATTGCGAAATACATCCAAATGATGCGCCAATACATCTCATTTCCAGTGAATTATATTGTGCCTAATTACTCAACAACATATTGAAGTTATTGTAACTGTTCATATATAAAACAAAATCCCTCAGACGAACTGCGCTTTACAGCGTTAGGATAAGATTGAACAAACCAACGAGGTTAAGAAGAGAGCTACTTTGGGACCTAGTTTTGTTGAATGAATAGTGTGTTGTTCTTGCAGTTCTCTTTGTCGACATAAAAACAATTATAAAACATAATTCCTTACATAAATGCTTCAAATTTTTTCTCAAAGGAAAAATATGTTTACAGAAATGATGCTAAGGAAGTAAAAAATGTCAAGTCAATTTAATGTTTAATAAATTGTGTGTTGTATTTGCAGTTTTCTTTTTCGACATAAAAACAGCTTTAAAACAAAATTATTTACAAAAATGCTTCACATTTTCTTTCAAAGTTAAAATGTTTACAAAAATGATGCTGAGTAAAAAAGTAAAGAATGTCAAAACAAGTTAATGAATCAATGAAGCTCAACGGCATTGGCAAACATGTTATTCACTTGTCATAAGGTCTACTAACGCACATGTGCTTGTGGTAATTAATTGCATTGCCCAATGGCTCGTATCACGTATTAACCAATCATCCATGTATTCTAAAACTAGAACAATATGTTTATGTTTCAGGAACGATACGCACTAAAGAACTGTGACGATGAGTATGTCAGAAGAATCACGATTCCATGTGTCATTGTTCATGAAACATTACAATTTTGGTACTTCTACATTCATGACATTTCTGTTTGGCTCCAAAAAGCTTGCACATGTTGTTTTTATTGAATTAGCAAAAAAAAACTTTTATGTTATTATTCTCTCAATTTTAATAACAAAACTAAGTAACTGTACGTGTACAAATCACATTTACAAATAATAGATACATATCTGTACCTAATTATATTACATGTGGAGTACCCCAGGCCTCCCTACCTGCGACTACTCTTTTTCCTCATATATATGTATGATCTGTCCACGAGTGCCCCTTCACTCAACTTGTTATCACTTGTCGATGACACAAGTATTTATTCAATCCGGTGAAATATGTTCTGATTATGTGAAACACTAAACTCACATCTGAAAAAGATATATGAATGGATGTCTGCAAATTGTCGTATTCTTAATGTAAACAAAACAATATGCATATTGTTCAGTACCGTAAGCAGAAATTTCATCACTATCTGATTATTTTATTGAAATAAGAATTTGGAAATAATTAAAAATGTCAAATTTTCGGGAACTATTGTCAATAGAAAAATATAATAGAACTATCACGTATCCAAATTGTGCAATACTAGTAGTTGGTATATGGGCATTGTAATTTACTCCTGAGAATGTTTTAAAGATGTTATATCATACTCTTATATTGTGTTTCAATCTTGGGACGCAAAATTAATGTAATATTGTCCGAACCTATGTGTTACAGAGCAAGCTCTACGAATTATTTTCCCTTCTCCAATACATCCCACGTTACTTCTCTTTGTCCAAATTAAACATATTTTGTGATGTATTATATGCTTTCACTACAAATAGATGTTTCCCATGTTCAATTTCTGTCAAGATGTATTACTACTTCCAATTGAATTACCATATCCATTCATACATACACGAAACGAAAATGATATCCACACTCCTCTAAAACAAGCCTGTATTATAAAACAGTACTAGTCCTCTAGAATGGCTTTCTTGTATTGGTTAAACGAGCCAATAGCGTAAATTGTATTAAACTCCAACTAAAACGATACATTCTCTACGTTCTCCTTTATTCTAGTTAATCATAATGAAGTCTCCTTTCTTTATTCTTCCCTTTATCTTCATTAAATATTATGTTGTGTACTTGTATTTTGTTATTTTATCAATTTTCTTTTAAATGTATAAGTACTGTATTCAGAGTGTTTAAATACGACATTGGATCATTCCCACAATCCTACGTGCTTTTGATTGGCTGCGCCACAAAGTTTTAAACATGTATCATTATCTTTTTTTTCAAAGTGGACATAAATTGAAATTGAAATTGAATTGAATTATAACAAAACACACATTTCAAATAAATATTGTGAACTTATTGGGCATGTGGGAGGATCGCTATTAGAAAAATTTACAATGTAGAAAATGTATGATTTCGTTTACCATATTTACAGTTAAGAAGCAGCAAATCATATATCGAGTGCACAATTAAATATTCATACACATTTAAACCAATGCACCGCAGTTTTAAGTAGCTCATTTTGAAGCGACAAATAATAATTATAACTGCAATAACTAATATTTGCACAACTTACTCTAACTTTTCTACACCGTTCTCATTTCCTTTTCTTTCTTTTCCTCTTTATAACTACTTTGTGACCAGTTCACAATTCTCAATCACCACCCACCCTCTTCTTCGACCTTCATTTCATCCCATCTATTTTTGGTTCAAAACACCGAAAACTAAAGTTAAAGATAGTCTTGTGTAAGTGTTTTAAAATATAAAAATTCACCTTTCCTCATTATTTTTCACTTTTCATTTTCCTTTCCTTTCTTCATCCCATAAGTGGTTCAATTATCCTGAAGAATTACAACCACATCGTGTTACCGAAAGTTTTACTATTTTCTAAATAGTATACAAATATTTCATGACCATGAGGGATCTTGTGGAATCTATTTGCACCGAGGTTAAGTGGAGGGCGTGCGGTACTATTTTCCCCGAGACCGCAGGTCGAGGGAAAATGGTACCGCACGCCCTCCACTTAACCGAGGGGACCAATAGATTCCACAAAGTTCCCGAATAAAGATCATGAAATATTCGTTTTATATCCTTCATTAATATATTCTTTGTTCATTAATTGAATCCTTACCATGGACCTTGTAGTGCCCATGCTCTAAGCCCCGAACGCAGGAGCCCGATTTAGATATTTTGTTATTTCCTGCGGCTTGAGCAAACCAACGGAAATTCAAGTTGCACCTCGGCCGCAACACCGCTGGAGTTCCGGCAGCGCGCCCAATGATTTTCCGCTACAACGCTAAAAAGCTGCTGGAAAGAAATGTATCGCGCAGATTTTGCGTGTCGCGCATTTTTTTTTTTTCGAGTAGTTTTTTTTATTGACAACTTCAATTCATATACAAAATAAATATATATAACAACTAGAACTTTGAAACATAGTATTTTCATGAATGTTACAATGAAACACAATGTCATACATCTTCCAATACATAATTATAAATAACATTGATGATAGTTATATGCATCAAGAAGCAACTTCTACAGAAAATTCCAACATAATGATTTTTTTCCAGTGTCCAATAAAAAACATAAGAGAAATTTTCCAAATACAAAAGTGAATAAATAAATCATTGATACAATCTAAACGAATTGAAGCCATCAGCATATAGATTTTTGACCATCACCTCGGCCTCTTCACCCAAATAAATTCGGAAACAAACTCAGCCCTTGTCATTACCCCCCCCCCCCCCCTTCACCCTCCCTTGAACACCCCATCCCCTATCCAGTGGAGAACTGGCTCTGGGCTCCGATACATGGTCTAATATTGAAGTTTTCCCATTTACAGAAATGGATTGTAAGGGTCCCCCTCTTTGTTGCTAATTTCTTTTCTTCTCTTTGATCCCCCATAATACTATTTTTTATTTCAATCAATGAAGGAGGTTTTTTTAATTCTCGGTTTTTGTAAATAAGATATTTAACTAAAATCAAAACATGATTAATTAATTGATATTTACCTTTACTTTTCTCCTGCTTCCCGAAAAGAATTTCCTGCCAACTAAATTGATTTATTTCAAAATTTAAACTTCTTGCACATAGATCCCAAAGTGATTTTGAAAATTCACAAGTATAAAACCGATGTTCATACGTTTCTTCTTCCTTTTCACAAAATGAGCATAAATTGGTCGAAATAAGACCAAAACGGAAAAGGTGGTGGTTAGTGTATAAAATATTATGCAAGAGTTTATACTGGAACTCCCTTAATCGACTATTCAGTGTACAATATCTTAGTCTTAAAAATATACTTTCTATTTCCTTATTGGTAAGATCATAATTCGTTCTAATTCTGTCAAAAATAGATGGTCTAATTTCATTTTTATATAACAGCTGTTCGTATATTTCTTTTGATTTCAAAAACATCAAATTAGTCGTTTTCTTACCCAAATTGAAATCGATTCCAGAGTTATGCTTTGCATTTATTTCAATATTGTTCTTCCAACTAACAGGTAAACAGGCATAAATATGCTTAATCTTTTCAACATCATTTGCATCTAAATTCAAATTAAAAAAATGTGTATTAAATTTTAGTTTACCGTTATTATCCAAAATATGATGCAGTCTATAAACCCCTTTATCGTATAGAATCTTATCAAATATACAACTCCCTTTATATCGAATAAGCTTATTATTAAAAATCACCACTTTCCCAAACTCTGTACTTCTAATATGTCTTATATTTACCCACTCTTCTAACAATTCCATGTAAAATTTGGAAGCTGTTACTTTCAATAAACCTGGTATATAGTCACATGAAAATAACAGATCTCCACCCAAATGTTTAGTGGCAAAATTAAAGTACCGTTTCCATTTCATATCTTCATCTTTATTTAAAAGTCTTTTAATCCACATTATACGCTGTGCCTTTACCTGTACAGGGAAGTTTAACGTCTTTAATCCTCCTTGCTTATAGTCTAAAAACATTGTATTCCTATTAATTTTGTCTTTCTTACCTTTCCATAAAAAATCAAAAGTTAATTCATCCAATGATTTATAAACCCACTTAGGAACAGGAGTAAGAGACGCTCGGAAGAGTACTTTAGAAAAGATATGCACCTTCAATAGTTGAATTTTCCCCATGAGTGTTACATCCCTTAGCTTCCAAAAGTTCAAGAGTGTTTTAATTTTGCTTAAGATTTCTTTGTAATTTAGATCTTCTTTCTTATGTTCATCTAAGGTGAAAAATACTCCTAAAACTTTAAGAAAATCCACGGTCTCGCCGAAGGAGAAGTCATAATGCAAATGTTGGCATGAACCTAATTTTAATACTTTAGTTTTGTCATTATTGATTTTTAATCCAGAAAGTGTTTCAAAATCTGCAAATAGAACTTTTAGCCTATCCACTGATTGTACATTACGAGCAAAAATTGTCATGTCATCTGCATAAAGAGCTAATTTGATTTCTTCATCTCCAAATTTAATTCCTTCAATCAGATTATCTTTTCGTAATTTATGAGCCATTACTTCAATACACAAAATAAAGAGGTAAGGACTAAGCGGATCCCCTTGCCTAACCCCCCTTTTTATTTCAAAATAGCCGGTGGAATTTCCTTCATTTAAAACGCAACTTAAAGTGTCAGTATACAAAACTTTGACCCATCTCTGAAAGGATGGACCAAAACCAAAAGCCGTCAGAGCATTTTGAAGAAAATGGTGTGATAACGAGTCAAAGGCCTTCTCAAAATCTATAGCAAACAAAAAGCCAGGTAGATTAAAATGGGATGTATGAAAAATAACATCATCTATAGTACGAATGGCTTCACCAATATTTCTACCTTGTATGTAACCCACCTGATCCCCCACAACGATTTCATTAAGTATTTTCTTGATTCGCTTAGCCAAAATTTTTGTTAAAATCTTATAATCTACGTTAAGAAGGGATATGGGTCTATAATTTTTCAATAAAAGAGGATCTTTCCCATCTTTAGCGATTAACGTAATAACTGCTTGTTTTTGCGACGAAGCCAATTCCCCGGAACAATATGCCTCATTTAAAGAATCTTTTACTAAATCTCCAATATCCGGCCAAAAAGTATAGTAAAACTCCGAAGAAAGACCGTCATTTCCAGGTGATTTGTTATGTTTCAATTCTTTTAAAATTTCTAGACATTCTTTGTTAGTTATTACTCCTTCACAAAGTTCTCGAGATGTCTCCGCCAATTTAGGTAATCCTTGAAAAAATTCATCAAAGAGGTTATCCGAACACACGCACATTACTTTATCATACAACTTACTGTAAAATTCCCTGATTTCTTTACTTATTCTTTTTTCATCACAGCAGATGTTTCCATCTCTGGTTTTAATTTTTTTAATTGTGGTTTTTCTTTTATTACTTTGCATCAACTGGTTGAAATAACGCAAGTCTCTTTCACCACATTCATACCAGGAGGCACGAGATCGAACCTTAAGACCTTCATTAACATAACTATAGATTTCCCTTAATTTCTCTTTTGTATTTTTTAGTTTTTCTAAGGTATTTGCATCAGTACGATCTTTCAATTGTTCTTCTAAAAACTGTATTTCTCTTTCTAAATCCGCTTTTATTATCCTTCTTTTATCAGCCAATTTTTTCGAGAATTTTTGTGTGAACCTTCGAATTTTCATTTTTAGAAAATCCCATAACAACCTTTTATCTTTTATTTCAGATTGCAATTCATTTCTCAATTCATGAATTTCTTTCTTTAATTCTTTAACATAATCTTCATTTTCACATAAGCTGTTATTAAACTTCCAGTATGACCTCTTCCTACCAATAATTTCATTTTTTCTTTTGTCGAATAAGTGTACAAAAATTGAATGATGATCAGGGGCCACAGATGGAATTATATCGCACTTTATAACCATTTCCTCTAAACATTCTGAAATTATCCAGTAATCAAGTCTGCTTTGCATGAAGGGGTTCTTTTGCGTATATGTAAATTGTCTTTTCAGGGGATGTCTAACCCTCCAAACATCAAAAAATTGAAAGTCTTCCATAAATTTTCCAAAGTCTCGATTAAATCTATTTGAAATCCTATTTAGAGATTGTCCGTTATAATCTAAATTATTGTCCCTGATCATATTAAAATCACCACCTATTATAGCAGGGTATCTATCTTTATTCAACTTAGCAAGGGTATTTCGTATTTTTTTTAAAAATTGCAATTGTTCATTTTCAAAGTTTCTTGTAGGAAAATACACATTTCCTAAAATCAACCTAACCCCTTGAAACTTACAATCTATGAATATAAATCTACCCTCATTGTCTCTTAAGACTTGTATTATCTCTATATCTACCGTTGGCGCAATTAAAACTAGTACACCCTTGCCATGAGCTGAACCATGACTAAAATAACTGGTGCCGTCCCACGATGAATCCCATCTATCCTCACATTCCCTAGTACTAAAGGTTTCTTGCAAAAAGACAATATCGGCCCCTTTATCTTTACACCAAAAAAAGATACGGTCTCTTTTATCACTATCTCTAATTCCTTTCACATTGAGGGAGATCAATTTACAACTAATCTGGAGACTCATGAAAAAAACGATATGAAACAATTAGCCGAACACCGGAGCCAATCATCCACCAAAGGGGATCCCAAAACTTGAGGCCCCCGACCCCTCCCACCCCAAACCCTCCCAAAAACCCAGGGCAACTCCGAAGAGTAAGCTTCATGCTGTGAGCAAGAGGCAAGGTGGGAACAACCATGACCATCATAGGTGAAACCCTCTCCTCGGACAATGAAAGAAGGAAAAAATAAAATAAAAATAAGAGTAAACTAACAGGCACTCTAAACATAAAAGACGACATCAAAACAACACCTGAACAAGACAACAGACTCGCACTGCGTTTCGCTACATAAATACCACACATAACAAAGGAGAGTAGGGCTTTCCCATGGGGTCTCCTACGAAATCCATTTCTTACATAAGTACGTAAAATCTGTCAAGAGCTTGAACCTTGCCCTTATTTTATGAAAGAGCATTCTTTCCCGGCATCTAGGATATCTAGTGTGTGACCGGGAATTTACAACCGTTTAACATAACAAAGGTAAAAGCAATGTAGGAATAAATTAAGCTGAACACGGATCATTGAAATGAGAATAGGCGAACAGCGATTCCAGTGCTGTAGAGTGTGTTTATAATTGTCCAAATGAAAAGGGTAAAAGCTTCGAAACCCTAAAATATATATTATTTTTTTTATGGTAGATCAATAATGAAAAAAGTACGGAAAATGTTAATAATATATATATTTGCTATTTACAGCAACTTTGGCCTATTGAGTTCTCAATTTTTTTTATGTCCGTGTTCAACCAAATTATTTAAAATGCTTTAAACATAAATCAAAGTTTCTTCAAATTACTTCCTGATCATTCTTCCATCAGCTTTTAAACATTTCCGAGAAAATTAGGCTGAAGAAAATTGCTAATAGTGGTGCTACTTCCATCGATTGAGTTACAGATCTCTTCGTATTAGTTTTTCCAAAGAAAACATAACCGAGGTAAAAATACATCTTGAAAATACTTGTAAATTGCATGATAAACATGCCTATTTCTTATGGTCTCGCTTTATACACACAATATTATTGATCTCTTGTCATTTGACAGTCATATGAATGCTCTTTCCCTTTTTAATATTCCGAAAAATGTATTTATCAAGTGTATATACAAGGGAAAAAAATCTTCCTTTTGTAAAATAGAAAAAAATATCTTGACTCTCTGAAAACACTATAATTGATTCACTCGATTTCTCGTCCAAGCATCATGATTATGCGGACATACTAGCTCAAGCACTTTAAACTATGCTTCTTTCTCTATACAAGCTATGAAGTCATTATATTCCACTTTTCCTAGTTTCACAAACCTATGTCTATTTCACTATCTACGTATTGGATGTTTTTAATGTTGAGTATTATTCATTGTACAATCTGTCAATTAAAATTTCATGTCTTAAGATAGTATCACCACATGCCATGCGTATATCTGTGGCAAATAATCTGTGGTCTGTACTGTTTGATTGAATGATACAATAAATACATCAATGTACTGAAATAAAAGTCACTTTTCTTCTTCTTTTTTTTTTTTACATGAGATTGTATGCATAAATAGATGAATACTGGCTGTTCCACATTTCAACTTGATGTGTTTATAAAAACAAAAAAAACATAGCATATAACAAAAATACATTTATAGCAATACTATTCATCTTAGTCTTTTACAGTTAAATTACACATTCATGATACAATATTTTCTTTCAAAGGAGCTCACATTTTACAATCTTTTGTTGAATATTTTACCTTGAATCAATGAACATGATAAAAATGTTTTATTTTTCTATACTTTATACTGTTTTGAATTAATTCTGTATTTTCTTTGAGAAACTATCCTGGATTCAAACAATCATAGTATTGATTTCTATATATTCAATATTTTCAGAATATCAAAACAAACCAATGGAATTTTTATCCATACTCACTGTGAAAAAATCTTTTACAGTGAAATTAAATATTCATGATATATTTTCTTTCAAAGGTGCTCACATTTTTACGATATTTATTTTTTGAATGTTTCACATTGAATCAAAGAACATGATAAGTATATGGTTGTACAGAGGGTTGCTCACCTACTTCTTTTCAAGCGTTTACAAGTGCTGTCCAAGGTGATGTTGATCCCTTTTCTCGACACTCTAGGGTTAGCTTGATTCCATTTAGACGGATCCTCGTTGATTTATTTTCATTTTTCCTCAATTGATAGGCGTGATTTTCCAACTACTTCTTTTCAAGCGTTTACAAGTGCTGTCCAAGGTGATGTTGATCCCTTTTCTCGACACTCTAGGGTTAGCTTGATTCCATTTAGACGGATCCTCGTTGATTTATTTTCATTTTTCCTCAATTGATAGGCGTGATTTTCCCACTCAAACCTTCGCTTTTTCAATTGTAATGGAAGATCTGTGACAACTCGAAGCCGTGGACTATCAGAACTTGGTTGAGCATGGTGATTTTTCTTCAACTGACTTTGCTGATATTTTTTAAAGACTTCATCGCGATCAAACATACTCATAAAACGAACGATGATTGGATCCGGACCTCTGCGTTGTTCCCCCTGAATCTGGCGTCTTGGAAGCCTGTGGGCGTTTACGAACTTCATTTTACTCGTTTCCTCCTGGGTAAAACCTAACTTCTGTACGCTGCTTCTTACTTTCCTTTCAATATTTTCGTCTTTCTCCTTTTCTATTCCGTACAGCAGAAGGTTGAGTTTGCGATCGTGTAGCTCCAGAGCAAGGATTGAGTCCTTAATTTGTGCTTCCATAGCATTTTTCTCCTTTCTTAGTTTCGGAATTTCCTGGTTTTCAATTGCGCTTATTCTTGAAGCCGAATCAGCTGCTGCAACCTGTAGATCAGCAAGTGTTGTATGCATTCCTGAGATATCCTTCTTGATAGCAGCCATCTGAGAGCCCAATGTATCCAAACGTTGTAGAATCTGGTTAGACAGTTTTTGAAAATCTGCACGTGTTACCATGTCTGATGTCTTGCCAGCTTCTAATGCATGGTCCTCTTCCGTGGTGACTTGATTATTAGACATGTTCAAATCTCTCGTAGCCTTGTTAGATCGCAACAAATATGGCCCTCTTTTGTTCTTTTCCTTGTTTCCACTCATTTCATGTTAAAATGAGTTGTTATTCGCGGTTCATTTCGTGGATTTCGTAGGATTTTAACAAATTATTCAGCACCTCCAAATTGCGTGATGCCGTCGTTCCTCATGGCGCCCTCTGTCATCTCTGTCATCTCATCTCTGTCATCTCATGGCGCCCTCTGTCATCTCCCTCTGTCATCTCATTTACCTGAGATGAATCGATTCAAATTGTATCGATCACTAATAGCCAGGATATCGATAGTCCAGAGGGAAAATAGAGATTATATCCCTCATCAATATTTTTTTTTTTTTTTTTTTGCGACATGACATTCGACGGGTGAAGACGTCTTTTTGTGCAGCTCACTCCTCCTCCTTTGTATTTCAATAGAGCGGTGAATTCCGCGCGTTTCTCGTTTTTGCTAGTGGAAAGGGTGGCCTCACAGACGGGCGTCAAGCGGCCGCGGCAACGCTCAAGTACCAAGGGGGCAACAAGCCCGGTCTACAGCACTCCGGAGAGCCCCACTCTTCTACCTTCCATACAGAGACTGTTAGAATCTCAGACCGAGCAAATCAACGGTAAACTTAAAGATAACATCAGAGATTTGGAACTGAAAATCGCAACGGAGGTGAGAGCGATAGACAAGAAATTAGAGGATTTAACTAAAGCAGTCAGTTACAACGCGGACACCCTAGATAAACTACAGAGGGAAGTGATACCAGACATTAAAAACACAATTAAAGAGGACAGGAAAGGTTTTCAAGAGGAGTTGGACGGAGTAAGTGCTTATATCGGCAGAGAGAACTTGGTGTTCATGGGTGTGCCAGAAGTTGAGAACGAAGATTTGGAGAGCGCGTTGGCTGAGCTGTTTATGGAGAAGCTAAAAATACCGCGGGAGCACGTGGAACAGATCGAGTATCAGCGAGTGCATCGCTTACCGACCAGCACGAAGCCGCGTCCTATCAAGGCGCGCTTTTTTAGATTTAAACACCGAGAGATGGTCCTACGTAATGCGAAACACCTGAAGGGCTCATCTATATACATTACGGAGGACCTCCCCCGCCGTGTTAGGCGAGAGAGACAGGCGCAGCTACCGGCGTTGAAAGCGGCCCGAGCGGCCGGTAAGTTAGCACATTTTTCCCGATCAGAACCCTGGAAGCTTTTCGTCGATCGAGTTTTTCTCCCCATTACGGACCAGGAGAAATTCGTGGAGAAATGGGGAAGGAGAACGGGGGCAATTCAACTCCGCATTGAGCCTGCAAGGAATCGGCGCCCTGATAGTTCGGAGCACATACATCAGCAGCAGGCGAGAGTGGACCTCGAAGGAGGGATGGAAATCGATGCTACCACCCGGGGAATTTAAGGGGCATGATGTCTGGCAGTGTGGAACGAAATTCAAGTCTTCAACTCCAACGGGTCTCGAGGGAACTTCAGTCTCGCTATCTTGAATCAGACGCGCGGCCTTGGATCGGACGCGGCAACGGGCGGGAGCGGAATTAGCGGAAACCGATGGAAGAGCGGTACTTTAAAGGGGACGTGAAGTGCAAGGTATTTTTGTTTTAGTTTGCAAATAGTTGTACAGTTTAACAGTGGATGATAATTTTTCAGTGGAAATTATGTGGCCAAGGTGTTCGAGTGAGGAAATTGGTGGTGTGTTATCCAGTGCAGATTGTCATCCTGCTTGACGGAGATTTTGAGGAAATGAAGGGGAATGAAGCAGAGGCAAGAACCAAAAGTTTTGGATTATCATCATCAGTGTCTTGATTTAGATTAAAGATTACATTTCTTCGAGAGGAACAGTGAGTTATTTGAAACTTCTGATGACGCTTTACATACAGTTCTGAACATTACATTGACTTTAGTCTTGAGGTTAAAAATGACTACCAAACTTTTTTTTGTTCTATCGAGAAAATGAACTTCTTGGAAACCTGATGAAATGAACTATAAACTGCAAAAGCCGGAAGTGAACTTTTTGTGAACTTAAAAAAAAAAAGCCCTTCCAAAAGGGACTTGGTAGAATTTGAATTATAACAGATATATTTTGTTTAGGATCTACATAGAGAGAGGATATCTTGAGAACATGTTTTCATTAACTGTTTCTAGAAACTTAAACGAATGCACAGTTGATGGTGGAGCAAGTAATGTATTGCATAATGAATGGACTGTTTTCATTGTTTCAAAGGTGTGTTACTAGGATTATGGTTATTTCCAATGATAGACTTCATTTAACTCAGCCAGGGCTTATGGATGTTGACTATGTTTTTGTGTTGTGTTTTTTTTTTTTTTTTAAATCTGCGTGTAGGCCCGTGTTCACTAGGTTGCATTTTTTTATTTTTTTTTTTTTGAAATGTAAAACGGGTGGAGCGCGAGTTTTGCGCCCACATGTATTTTGCATTACAATTGGGTTTTACAAAGAAATTTTTTGAAGGTGGCGACTGAGGTATTCCAGGGTATCTTGAGAACATGCTTTCATTAACTGTTTCTAGAAACTTAAACGAATGCACAGTTGATGGTGGAGCAAGTAATGTATTGCATAATGAATGGACTGTTCATTGTTTCAAAGGTGTGTTACTAGGATTATGGTTATTTCCAATGATAGACTTCATTTAACTCAGCCAGGGCTTATGGATGTTGACTATGTTTTTGTGTTGTGTTGTTGTTTTTTTTTTAAATCTGCGTGCAGGCCCGTGTTCACTAGGTTGCATTTTTTATTTTTTTTGAAATGTAAAACGGGTGGAGCGCGAGTTTTGCGCCCACATGTAGTTTGCATTACAATGGGGGTTTACAGATTTTTTTTTGAAGGTGGTGACTGAGGTATTCCAGGGTATCTTGAGAACATGCTTTCATTAACTGTTTCTAGAAACTTAAACGAATGCACAGTTGATGGTGGAGCAAGTAATGTATTGCATAATGAATGGACTGTTCATTGTTTCAAAGGAGTGTTACTAGGATTATGGTTATTTCCAATGATAGACTTCATTTAACTCAGCCAGGGCTTATGGATGTTGACTATGTTTTTGTGTTGTGGTTTTTTTTTTTTTTAAATCTGCGTGTAGGCCCGTGTTCACTAGGTTGCATTTTTTTTTATTTTTTATTTTTTTGAAATGTTAAACGGGTGGAGCGCGAGTTTTGCGCCCACATGTATTTTGCATTACAATTGGGTTTTACAGATTTTTTTTTCGAAGGTGGTGACTGAGGTATTCCAGGGTATCTTGAGAACATGCTTTCATTAACTGTTTCTAGAAACTTAAACGAATGCACAGTTGATGGTGGAGCAAGTAATGTATTGCATAATGAATGGACTGTTCATTGTTTCAAAGGTGTGTTACTAGGATTATGGTTATTTCCAATGATAGACTTCATTTAACTCAGCCAGGGCTTATGGATGTTGACTATGTTTTTGTGTTGTGTTGTTGTTGTTTTTTTTTTTTAAATCTGCGTGTAGACCCGTGTTCACTAGGTTGCATTTTTATTTTTATTGAAATGTAAAACGGGTGGAGCGCGAGTTTTGCGCCCACATGTATTTGCATTACAATGGGGTTTTACAGATTTTTTGAAGGTGGTGACTGAGGTTCCACCTGGGGTCCTAATAAAGGATCGCGTTATGTACTCCTTTTGTTATAGTCGTCCTCGATGGACGGATTTCACAGATAATGATGACTGCTATAATTTGAAAGGTAGTGAGTTGTTACGTCATGTTATCATTTGGGAATGTGTTTACACCTACCTTGGTGTCCGGAATAATGCTTATTGACAATTGTTGTGGTAGGTAGGCCTGCCTCTTTTGTGGCCTCGCAGGGGGCGAGGAGTGGTCTTGGGTTTGGTGAGCGGGGCTCTTGCGGGTTGAGAAGAGTACACTTTAATTTGAAATCTACAATGCCAAATGGAAAACTGGCGGAGCGCGAGCTTTTTTGCGCCCAAAGGTATTTTGCATTACCATTGTGTATCATAGAATTTTTGTAGGTGGTGACTGAGGTTCCACCTCGGGTCCAAATGAAGGATCACGTTCTGTACTCCTTTTGTTATGGTCGTCCTCGGTGGACGGATTTCACAGATAGTTGTGATTGTTATAAGGTAGTGAGTTGTGACGTCATGCTATTATTTGGGAATGTGTTTTACTTCTACATTGGTGTCGGGAATAATGCTTCTTGACAATTGTTGTGGTAGGTAGGTCTGCCTCTTTTGTGGCGTCACAGGGGGAGAGGAGTGGTCTTGGGTTTTGGTGAGCGGTGCTTCTCAACCAAGTTGGTTGAGAAGGGTGTACACTTTTATTTGAAATCTACAATGCCAAATGTAAAACTGGCGGAGCGCGAGTTTTGCGCCCACATGTATTTTGCATTACAATGGTGTATCATAGATTTTTTGAAGGTGGTTCCACCTGGGGTCCTAATGAAGGATCACGTTCTGTAGTCCTTTTGTTATGGTCGTCCTCGGTGGACGGATTTCACAGATAGTTGTGATTGTTATAATTTGGAAGGCAGTGAGCTGTTATGTTTATGTTATTATCTGGGCATGTGGTTACTTCTACTTTGGTGTCGGGAATAATGCTTATTTGAAAATGGAGGAGGCAGTCAATCGGCAGCGCTCGCTCGTTCTATAGAAATCGTGAGCGTTTTATTTTTCGTCTCGCGAAATCTCACGCGCAGATTTTGCTGCACGTAGATTATGAAGGAATTTGACATGCTCGCGAGATCTTTTGCTGAGGTCTTCTGTAAGCATACTGATCAGGATTTTTTTAGACAGGGATTGAGATTATATGTTTCTTAATAAATATTTTTAGTTTTTATCGAAATCCGCAAAGGCGTTTTTATGTTATTTGCCTTCAAAAATAGGCCTCAATTTTTTTTTGAAATATGTAAGCTCTCAGACCTTGCTGGATGCTGACCCTTCTATGGATTGTACGGCAACGACAGTTACGGCTCTAAAAAGCCAATACTTCAGCGGAGATTCTGATTCCAATATTGTTTGGGCTCAAAAATAAAACATTTGAGCTATTCGTCTTCAAAGTGACGCGAGATTTTAGAAATCGTACGGACTTCGCAACCGATATATACGTAAGCTCCCAGACTTTGCTGGATCCTGACCCTTCTACAAATTGAACGGCAATACCAGTTACAGCTTTGGAAAGCCGGTACTCCAGCGGAGAATTTGATTCCAGTTTTGTTTGGGCTCAAAAATAAAACATTTGAGCTATTCGTCTTCAAAGTGACGCGAATTTTCAGAAATCATACGGACTTCGCAACCGATATTCGTCCGCAGGCAGCAGAAAACACACGATTTTATTTTCAGCTCGGTAGTCGTGACCTTCGCTTTACCTCTCGAACCGCGAAAAAGGTCTCTTTTTCAAACTGCGATATCTCCATGAATATATCATATTTTTGTACACTTTCTTTTGTAACTGTATGTTGGAGGTCGACATTTACTAAGGGTGAAAAAACATTTCATTGAAACAGGCAGAAAAATATTGAAAATTCGAGATAAATAATGTGGTTCTAATAAAAATTCAAAAAAATGAAAATAAACTCTATATTTCAATGTCAATCGCTTTTGAGCCCCTAATATTTAGAGATCATCTGAAGCGGAATTTATTGTACTTTATGGAGATACCATTATTTTTCAACCTCCCCCCATAGAAGGGTCAGGATCCAGCAAAATATCAACCATGTTCAAATCCAGAATGAGCGAGATATGACGAAGTTGTGAGCGATCCTAACCAGTCAATCATAGTCCGCGGACTATGATTGGATCGCCTTGGATCGACGGTAGAATTTCGTTATTATCGTGGACTATGATTGGCTGGTTAGGATCGTTCACAACTTCGTCATATCTCGCTCATTTTGGATTTGAACATGGTTGATGTTTTGCTGGATGCTGACCCTTCTATGGGGGGAGGTTGAAAAATAATGGTATCTCCATAAAGTACAATAAATTCCGCTTCAGATGATCTCTAAATGTTTAGGGCTCAAAAGCGATTGACATTGGAATATAGAGTTTATTTAAATTTTTTTAATTTGTATTAGAACCACATATTTATCTCGAATTTGCAATATTTGTCTGCCTGTTTCAATGAAATGTTCTTTCACCCTTAGTAAATGTCGACCTCCAACATACAGTTACAAAAGAAAGCGCACGAAAATATGATATATTCATGAAGATATCGCAGTTTGAAAAGGAGACGTTTTCCGCGGTTCGAGAGGTCAAGTGAAGGTCACGACTACCTCGCTGAAAATAAAATGAGCGTATTTTCCGGTGCCTGCCGTTTGGCTGGAGGAGAGGAGCTGTTTTATTTCCTTTGCTCGTTCGATTTGTCATTTGTTGGAATAATGTTTTTTATTTTAGGGGATTTTGTTTTGGGGTTATGGTTAGTAAATAGTGAGTTTGGGGGAGGGGAGGTAAGGGCTGAATGCATAATTCCTTTTGTGGGGATCAAATGGTGCTTACGGAGTTTAAAACAGGTGAGCTATGGTTTGATTTTATGGATATGTTCTAAGTTCTGGTTGGTGGAGGGCATATCATGGTGGACAGAGACAATAGTTGAGAATTGTAGCTGTCGTCTCGCTCCCTTGGAGATAATAATACTTTTAGACAAGTTTTTAGCTTCCTCACAACATAATGGCCCAAAATGTAAGAGACTTTAAATGCAATTGTATTTCATTAAATGTTAAAGGGTTAAGGGAAAAGGGGAAAAGACACAGAATTTTTGCTTGGGGTAAGGAAAAGGGGGAAGATATTCTTTTCTTACAAGAAACATATAGCACACAAGATGTGGAAAACGAATGGTCATTAGAATGGAATGGACAATGTATTTACAGTCATGGGACCCCCCACAGTAAAGGTGTTTTGATTTTAGTTAATCCTTCATTAGATTTGGAGTTGAAAAATGCTATATCTGATTTAGATGGGAGATATGTATTGATAGATTGTGTTTTGGAAAGCTCAAGGGTAATTTTGTGTAGTGTATACTTTCCAGTTAGAGGAAAAGGAAGAGAGCAAATACAAGTATTGAAGGAGCTAGAGGAAGAATTGAGGCAGTTAAATAAAGATTCTCTTCCGGTTATAATGGGTGGGGATTTTAATATGATTCAAAATGAAGAGTTAGATTATGTAGGTAGGAATAAACCTGTAGGTCAAAATAGATTCAATTTGGAAATGGAAAATTTTATGTATACATGGAAATTAATAGATATTTGGAGGAATAAAAACCCAACAAAAAAACAATATACTTATAGGCAGAAATTACCATTCATGCAAAGTCGTTTAGATTATTGGATAATCTCAGAAGATTTGGTTGACCTAGTGGTAAAATGTGAAATAATGCATTCAATTGCTCCTGATCATTCGGCAATAGAGTTACGTCTTTTTGATAAACGTGAAACACAGATAAAAAATAAAGGCTCTTATTGGAAATTTAATAATAGTCTGTGCAATGACGCTGCTTATGTTCAGCAAATGAAAGAAGAAATTTTGAATTTAAAAGGGGACTTACAAGTAGAGATTCAAGATAAAAGAGTCCTTTGGGACTTTTTGAAATTAAAAATTCGTCAATTTACGCAACGTTTTTCTAAGACACTTGCTCAAAATAGGAAAGAACAGAGAAGAAAACTTGAGCAAGAGATTGAAGATTTAGAAAAAAGTTTAGTAGATCAACCAAACCAAGAGACATGTAAAATACTGGAAGAGAAAAAACGGGAATTACAAATAAGTTATGATTATGTTAATGAAGGAGTTAAGATTCGCTCCCGTGCCTCTTGGTATGAAGGGGGTGAGAAAGATGTGCGATTTTTTACGCAGTTAATGCAGTCAAATAAAAGGAAAAGTACCATTAAAAAGATTGTTAATGAAGAGGGGGAAATTATTCATAATGAAGCAGATATAATCATTGAAATTAAGCACTTTTATAGTAAATTATATGCGAAATCGGAGGTGATCCACTACTTAGACAATCCCTTCTTTCTTTCAGATTTACCCACGTTATCTTTAGAGTCTAGAAAGTTGTGTGAAGGATTAATATCTGAAAGGGAGTGTATACAGGTTTTAAAAAAAATGAAGCTGAATAAATCACCCGGGAATGACGGCCTAACCGTAGAATTTTATCAAACTTTTTGGCCGGTTATAGGGCAGTTAGTTGTAGAGGCCTTTAATGAAGCATATCAATATGGGGAATTATCGGCCTCTCAAAAGCAAGCAATGATTATTCTAATTGCTAAAGAGGACAAGGATCTATTGCAAATAAAGAATTATAGGCCTATTTCATTACTCAATGTGGATTACAAAATTTTATCTAAAGTTTTGTCGTTGAGAGTTACACAAGTTTTGGATGAAATTATTTTGGAAGATCAAATGGGATTTATGAAGGGCAGAAATATTGGTGAAGCAATACGTATCATAGATGATATGATATTCCACACCTCACATTTTGATTTACCGGGTTATTTAGTTGCCATTGATTTTGAAAAGGCTTTCGATTCAGTTGCTCATAGTTTTATACAAGAGGTCCTTTTGTCTTTCGGTTTTGGACCGTCATTCCGGAAATGGGTGGATACTATCTATAATAATGCCCTTAGTTGTGTTTTTAATGGGGGTAAATCCACAGGATATTTTAAGGTCGAAAAGGTAGTTAGACAAGGAGACCCGTTGTCACCCTATCTTTTTATTTTATGTATTGAAGTTTTGGCACACAATATAAGGAATGATAAAGATATCTTAGGCTTACCGTTCGGGTCAAACGAAGTCAAGCAGGTGCTTTATGCGGACGATATTACTCTATTAGTACAAGATATTGAATCCATCAGGAGATTAGAAGTGGTTTTTGAGGGTTTTAAAGCGGTTTCCGGTCTCAAAATAAATAAAGATAAGACGAAATCGTTACAACTTGGAAGTAGTCAAGATGAAGATGGGGAGTATGGTGGAGTTTTCGGGCAAAAAGTGGGTGTTTTAAAGATTTTAGGGGTATACTTCACGTTGGATCCCGATGTGAAGGAAAATAAGAACTATAAAGAAATTCTAAGTAAAATTAAAAAAATATTGACATGGTGGAAGCAAAGAGATTTGACACTTCAGGGTAAAATTCAGTTATTGAAGACTTTTATTTATTCTAAGCTTATATATATTGCCTCTCTCACTCCGGTGCCAAATTGGGTATATGATGAGTTAGAAAGTATTGTTTGGGATTTTATTTGGCGAGGAAAACCGAAGATTAATAAAAGTGTTTTAACTTTAGGTTATGAACAAGGGGGTTTAAAATTAATGCATTTTCCATCATTAATAGACGCTCAAAGAGTAATGTGGGTCAAAAGGCTTTGTTATGGTAAACAAGAAATGAAATGGAAACAATATTTTGAGGAATGTACAAAGCAGATAGGAGGCAAATTTATATTTTGTTGTAATTATTTAGTAGACCTTTTGGATTTGTCTATACCGCTATTCTATGCGAACTTATTAGAAGTCTGGGCAAAAACGAAGGAATTTAGGGGTAATTATAATCAGGTACGGAAGGAAGTCCTTTTAAATAATAAAATGATTCGAATTGAAGGAAAATCTATTTATAATGAAAATTTGCAGTTGAAGAATTTTTTTAGAGTGGAACATATTATAGACAGGAGTGGGGAGTTATATTCGGCGGCTTATCTTTATAGTAAAGGTCTGGTTTATTCAGAGGTTTTGATTATTCGAAGAATATATGAAGTACTTCCATTAGTTTGGAAAAGGAAAATAGAAAATACGGAACCAGGAACTGATACATGTGATGAAATGACTTTTATAAGAAATAGCTGTAAATTTTCTTTAGATACGAATACATCTAAACAAGTTTATAATGATTTTGTGGAAAAGATAAGAGATAAGTCATCTTTGAAAGAAAAAATGAGAAATGTACATACTCGCGAGTTTTCTGATACAGATATAAAATCGGTATTTAGTAGACCTAGAAAAAGTACTTTGAACTGTATATTGAGGGATTTCCAATTTAGGTTATTACACGGAATATTATATACGAACTATCATTTATGTAAATTCAACATTACTGATGATAACTTATGTTCATTTTGTCACAAAGAGGAAGAGACTTATAAACATATATTTTATACGTGTGAATTTGCTGGGATGATATGGGAACGGTGCAGTAACCTTCTTGATTATATAAATTTAAAAAACTTAAGCTGGGAAGAGATTCATTTTGGAATTGACTTACCGGACAAAGGAAGAGGTCAATTAGTTAATCATGTTTTAATACTGGTAAAACGATTAATTTTCTTAGGAAGAGGAAAGAACACACAAATAACTGAACAATCGGTTAAAAGCCAGATTGAACGAGATAGGTTAGAAGAAAAAAGGATAGCAGTTTTGCATAATACATTATCAGTGCACTTGAAAAAGTGGGAAAATTGGTTATGGTAGGGCTTCCCTGCCTTGTGAGTCTTTATGTATTTGAAAATAAAATAAAACAAACTAAAATAAAACGTATATTTATTAACATTGAAGGAGTGGGACGACAATTCAGAAGTATTTTTAGTATCCACCAAGATATGCCCTGCAACTCGTTCTAGAGATGGTAATATGTATGCTCCTGTTCCAGAAGAAATAAGTGCATGTATAAGAAGCCCGGGGGGGGGGGGGGGGGGTGGAGGGAAAGGAGAGGGCGGGGTATAGTGGAGGGGTGGGGTAGGGGAAATGGAGGGAAGGGCCTTTTTGGTGTCCTTTTTTCTTATCTAATTTATCAATGAACACAATGAGCGAATGATATGTTTTTCCTTTTGAACAGCGATTAATGGTTGTTTTTCTTTATTGTTGTAATTTGATGTAATTCTTGAAAAATCTGACAGTTTGTATAAATTTGTTATGATCAATGATTATGACGAATATGTTTCTGGAAATAATTTATTTATTTGTTACAGTAATTGTCATTTAAATCATTCATGAATAATTGTTTAATGTTCTGTAAAATTGGTGTTCATTGATTAATAAAACACACGTTGAAACAAAAAAAAAATATATTCCAGATCGTTGATTGGTTGAAAGGGTGTCACATGACCACAAATAAATGAACTATTTGGAGGAAGAGAGCTCAGAGGGAAGAAAAGTACTATTTCGTGACGTCAGAGGGAAAAAAAGTACTATTTCGTGACGTCATGTCAAAAATAGTCTCTTTTTTCCCTGGACTATCGATATCCGGGCTATCAGTGATCGATACAATTTTCATCGATTCATCCCAGGTAAATGCGCGACACGACAAATCTGCGCGATACATTTCTTTCCAGCAGCTTTTTAGCGTTGTAGCGGAAAATCATTGGGCGCGCTGCCGGAACTCCAGCGGTGTTGCGGCCGAGGTGCAACTTGAATTTCCGTTGGTTTGCTCAAGCAGCAGGAAATAACAAAACATCTGAATCGGGCTCCTGCGTTCGGGGCTTAGAGCATGGGCACTACAAGGTCCATGGTAAGGATTCAACTAATGAACAAAGAATATATTAATGAAGGATATAAAACAAATATTTCATGATCTTTATTCGGGCACTTTGTGGAATCTATTGGTCTTCTCGGAGAAGTGGAGGGCGTGCAGTACCATTTCCCCTCGACCTGCGGTCTCGGGAAAATAGTACCACACGCCCTCCACTTAACCTCGGTGCAAATAGATTCCACAAGATCCCTCATGGTCATGAAATATTTGTATACTGTTTTTGACATGACGTCACGAAATAGTACTTTTTTCCCTCTGACGTCACGAAATAGTACTTTTCTTCCCTCTGAGCTCTCTTCGTCCAAATAGTCATCTATTTGTGGTCATGTGACACCCTTTCAACCAATCAACGAACTGGAATATATTAATGAGGGATATAATGTTAATTAATAACGATACAACCAGACAAACCAGCTAAATATAATTTGTTGATCGGTCCATCCGTTATTTAACATTTTAAAAACTACCCTTTCGTGAATATTTCAATTAAATCTTAATTTCACATTTTCGCTGTGCCTTTTAGATGAAATAGCATGTGCGACGGCTGAGACCTGCCTAGCAGTTTGCGGAAGCTCGACAGGGTGTTCGAACATCGCCTACCCCAGGCTCGTCATGGCCGTGCTTCCCGTGGGTTAGTATATCAGAAGGGAATAATAACGACGATGATGACGTCGGCGTCAACGGTGATGGGGATGATGACGATGTTAGTAATGATGATGATGATGATGGCAGGAACAATGATGGTGGTGATGAAGACGGCGACAACGTTGATGATGACGATTCAAATGTATGAAGTGCACAATACTGTTAAGTGAAGTAATTACGATGATGATGATGATGATGACGACGATGATGATGATGATGAAAACGATCATGACAAACGTTATGGTGTTATGATGTATGCAATTATTATGATGATTAGGATTTCGATTATCCACGACTGTTATTGATGACGGTGAATGTGTCAAGGTTATTAGATGACAAATAAAATCACAATGTTGGGGATTTTTAAGTTGACATTGATAGTGATGAATGTGACGATAATGATGATGGTGATGATGATGACGACAAGGATTTATGATAATGATAACAATGCTGATGGTAATGATCTCATGAATTAAACATTTGGCCACAGCAGAACGGCATTCCCTCAACAACGGGTTTCGTAGTCGTAGCCACTACTACCTCTTACCTTTTAGGAAGGTATAACAAGCAACATGTCTTCATTTCTCGCCATCTCCCGGCAGGCCTGCGCGGCGTGATGTTAGCCGTGATGCTAGCGGCCCTCATGAGCGACCTCACGTCCATCTTCAACTCGACCAGCACGCTCTTCACCATCGATGTCTGGACGTACTTCAGGAAGAGGTTCAGCCGCACGGATCCGGGTGTCAGGGAACTTATGGTGGTCGGCAGGTCAGCTTTTCAGCCTCTTTATGTCCTATTAATTATCTATACCGCATATGGGGAGAAAGTCGTGCCATAATGCAAAAACATTCACATTTTTATTTACAGTCGTACCCACTTCCGTTCTCATACATGAGTACACCAGACCGAAAGGGGACATGACTACAAACAACAAATTCGAATTTAGGGACACGGTGTATCATTAGTCGAATATCGTTACATGCGGTATGGATAATTAAATTGTGCACCGACGGTACATTTACATATATTTTATATTGAATGTTATGCCTAGAACATTTTGTTTTGTACTAAAAGTGTGAAAGGAGAGAACAGTCCATCGAACAGCACAACAGATTGTGAAAGGTGTGATAACCTTGACAATCAGGCACATACAAAACCTATGACTGGAATAACGATCACCATTCTTTGTCTCTTTCGCATCTCACTACCAACTATCGTCGGATCGTTTGTAAGGCATGTGGCAGAAGTGGTAGTGAACTCGAGCCGAAATCATGGCAGAGCTCGGTTTTTGTCATCATTCCCAGGAGCCGGGTTTCAATGAATGTCAACGATTGTATGATTCTGAGATGATTCATTTCCAGGATCTTGAATTCTAACTGCAATGGGATCTAAGGTCAGTGATGATACGTCCCATACATCAGTACCACCACCATCCCTTATATCTTAGCTTTTAATTTTATGGCCATGGTGGTGTCATCGTGTTCTTCCTCCCCTCTCTTCGCTGAGTGGTGGTGAAGATAATGGTAGGACCGCGATTATGTGGATAACCAATGGACAAGATAGACGGATTTATTAGTTTTCGGGATAACCGATTATTCATAAGATCGAGGTCGGTCAGCTCTTATAATGCATAAACGTCACGTTCTTAATTAAGCTCTTAATCCTACAAAGTCATCATACTTCCCCTCCCTTCTCTCTCACTCTCTCTATTCGCAGAGTGGTGGTGTTAATCCTGGTTGGGATCGCGATCCTATGGATACCGATCATTCAAGAGATCCAGGGAGGTCAACTCTTCATCTACATCCAGGAGATATCGGCCTACCTCGCCCCTCCCATCGCAGCCACCTACCTCGTCGCCATTCTCTGGCCGCGAAGCAACGAAGAGGTGAGTCCCACCCTCTCCGGGTGTTGACCCCTACTGCAGTAGAGCTGTGCTACCCTGGTGTTAACTCGCGCTGGCGTTAAGAGTGCAAACTGGGTGTTAATTGACACTGGACTTATATAGTGCTACCTGGGTGATACCCTCAGATTGGTGTTTGGAGTGCTACCAGGGTGTTATGTCAGATTGGGTTTGTGAGTGCTACCAGGCTGTTAATCGACACAGGGTTTAAGAGTGATACCAGGGTGTTACCCCACAGATTGGGTTTGAGAGTACTACCAGGGTGTTACCTCATTCATAATGTTATGTTTGGGGATATACAATACAGGACATTTAATACATTTGTTAATCATGTTTAATGATCAATATTTGCTTTATTGTCTAAACGCTATACGCTCAATTTATACACTTCTGAACAACAAAGGTTACCTAAAACTATAGTGCGTGTATTAGTGCATTCATGCAGTGGTGACCCCAACACGAGACTCAAACATTGCGGGCACCACAGTGGTGTCGATATAGGCCTACACTTAAAAAACACATATTGTTAAGTTGAAGATTTGACTCATCGCGGTGAATACAAGATGCGTGAGATATCCGTTGGACTCACGATGAACGTATATAGTGGAACACGACGTTTCCCACGCAAACTGCAATGCTTCGTCAGGTGATTCGAGTCGAGGTAGGTGGACGCATTATATGTGTTCTTGTCCGGCACCGCCACCGGCACCGCCAACTCCGGACAAGAACACATATAATGCGTCCACCTACCTCGACTCGAATCACCTGACGAAGCATTGCAGTTTGCGTGCGAAACGTCGTGTTCCACTATATACGTTCATCGTGAGTCCAACGGATATCTCACGCATCTTACATATTGTTACTTTCATCGTTGAAGGAAAAGAGTAAAAAAAAAGTCGATGTGCAAATGTTGTGTTGAAAAACTAACAAATATTATGGCCAGATCACACTGAGGCGATTTGTCACCTCGAAATTCGCTCTGGATTAATCTAACATTGTCTAATGGGATGTATCATGACTCGCTTACACACGCAGCATAAAATCGCTTCAGTTTGACCGGCACTTAACCCGTATTATCTGCATTGTAGGGCTGTTTCTGGGCGTTATGTGGCGGATTCCTCGTGGGCGGTATCCGGATGATTCTCGACTTCGTCTACCGCGCCCCGCCCTGCTGGGGTGACCCCATCTACCGGCCCGCTATCGTCGCCAACATGCACTACATGTATTTCGCTCTCTTCCTCTTCTGGTTCACCATCCTCGTCAACGTCGTGGTCAGCCTCCTCACCGACCCGCTCAAGCCCAAGATGGTACATGATTCCAATTACGACTTCGTTTCCTTGTTCATAGTTTTGTTCTTATACAATATTCCTCGAGTGAATCTTTAAAGATGCATTATAGCCATATGTATTACATGTCACAACGGCGCAAGGATATTTCATCAAATTCTTCTGCGCATCCAATTTTGTTTACATGGTTTATGCGTCAAATCGAGGCAAAAATTATTCAGAGAATCGGCGGATTCGAACATGGGCTCAAAGACAAACTCTTTGTAAAAGCATTCTTTGTGACTAGACTAGAGGAAGAGTGCAATGAATCTGCATTAATTAAAGGACTGATGGTACTCCATGTAATTTAAAGGTCTCTGTCATCAAAATGTATGTCGACTTATGTTGATGCAACATAATATGTACATAACAAAATCACTAACTGTTCAATGGAAATATGTGTCCTATATTTTAAAATTATTTTTCTTTATTTTTTTCTCAGCACTGATAAGCCCCGCCTCCAAAATATCCTCCAACTGAAGATTCCCCCTGTGACATCATCAAAGGTAGAAATATGCAGGATAATAAGCAGAATTTATGCACAAACTAAACATTGCAATGACTACCTCCACCTGCCCACAAGAGCACCACATGTCTTCACACAATACCATCTAACAACCTTTCATGTGGGAATAATCGTTTCCTCATGTCAGAAATGTGCGAGCTATGTGATGCTATCATAAGCACTTGCAGGTAGTCATTGCAATGTTTAGTTTGTGCATAAATTATGTCTATTATCCTGCTAATTTCTCCGTTTGATGATGTCACAGGGGGAATCTTGAGTTGGAGGATATTTTGGAGGCGGGGCTTATCAGTGCTGAGAAAAAATATAGAAAAATTATTTTAAAATATAAGACACATATTTCCATTGAACAGTAAGTGATTTTGATATATACATATCAAGTTGCATCAACAGAAGTCAACATATATTTTGATGACAGGGGCCCTTTAAACATTCTTGGTAATGAGAGGGTTAACGGCCATATATCCTTCTCGCCTCGTGCAGCTTATCCGCACCACGTGGTGGACGCGCCTGAGCCGTGAGCGCAGGGAAGACGACTTCCGGGTCACTGATGACGCCATGAACGAAGCCGAGAAGGAGATGGAGCTAGGAGGTTTGTAGAAAAACCAACGCTATGAAAACAGTTCAACCATGAATCGTTCTTTTAAAAATGATTGAGAGCGACCAGGCCTCCAGATTCCAATTGTCTTACGATTCATTTCCACGCCAATGGTAATGGGGAGTTAAACCCCGGGATTTTTTTTAATGAGAGAAACCCGATGCTTTAAGGAATACATTATGCATTATTCAGTCAGTCGGTCATAAGTTAGTCAAAGTGAACTCGTTAAGTGTATCACATGTTATACAGGTATATGGTCACATATGGATTAATGGGACAATGTAAATTAGTCAACATTCCATATTTTCAAGGGACATTCATTTGGCTAAATCGCTGAATGAAATACAAAACCATCCACACTCTATCAAACTTATCAAATAATTTGTATTAAATCAAAGTAATTAAACAGGCAAATGTGAGAAAATGGAGGCATATATATATATATTTTTAAACACGTATCTGGATATTTTTCAACGCTTTTTTATGTACTATTTACGATGTTTTCCTCCGCCCTAATCATTCCCAGTAACTTACTTTACATCATAATACCAAAGGTATTGAGAGTTGGTTTGATTTGTTTAGAACGCTATTGAATGTACTGCTTGTGCTGTTTTTTTTTCTCCACTCCCCTTCCCCCCCCCCCCCCCACACACACACACACCTTCCCTCCACCCTCCCGCTTCTCTTCCCCTCCAATGACTCGTCCAATAGAAAGAGCGAGGGAGGGGAGGAGCCGGCTGCGGTGTGCGTACGACTGGTTCTGCGGCTATGACGACACAGCGCAAGGCAAGATGGCGCTCAAGGAACAGGAGAAACATCTCCAGAAGATCACATCTCTCAAACAAGACCCGCGCGCCAGAATCTTCCTTAATATCAATCTGGTCTTGATCATCGGAGTGGCAACCTTTATGTACGTCTTCTTCTCTACCTAGCGTACATGGTGGTACATTTGATAGCTATTACTCGAACAGTGAGTGAAAGGAAAGAGTGGAAAGAAGAGATGAATTTACATTGCATTGTCATCACTTGCACAAGACTGTTACAGTTTTCGTTTTCTATTTTCAAACTGACGTTAAATGAAATTGAAGTGGCTATAGAAAGAGATGATGTGTTGGGAGTTTCGGAGTAGTTATTAAGTATAGTTATACAGATAGCGACAAGAAAGGAAGAGAGAAAAGATGTGCTGAGAAAGGAGGTTTCGAAACAATCCTTCGGTTGTTTTCAATATAAAAAAAATATATCAGTCTCAACATCTGTCCGCCATCTGACTAGCTTGAACCGTGTATCGTTTTTAATCTAATATCTTGCATAAGCGCTTCCTCTTCTATGCGTACGAATATAAACTGTATATTTCTAAATTTTGATAAATAGCTTATAATCTCTTAACGAACTCAAGCGGGATGATATTGTACATAACTTGTTATTGGTGCTAAAGATTTGGTCAGAATAATCGTTATTCGGGGATTTTCAGCTTCAGAATACTGGATGAGGGGATTTTCACCTTTAGATTACTGGATGAGAGGATTTGTTGAGAACTACATCCTCTGTATAATAGGCCTACTGTTTAGATAAACATGATAAAGGGAAGTAATGTTTGTGGGACCCGTACTCAGTGCCGTTCTGCCTTAGCCGCGGGTCCCTACTTTAATTTCAACTCTCTCTCTCTCTCTCTCTCTCTCTCTCTTTCTTTGTCTCTCTTTGTCTCTCTCTCTCTTTTTCTTTGTTACTCTCTCTCTTTCTTTGTCTCTCTTTCTCTCTCTCCTTCTCTTTCTTTGTCTCTCTCTCTCTCTCTCTCTCTCTCTCTCTCTCTCTCTCTCTCTCCTCGCTATGTTAGTCGACTACTATTCAATAATGTCCAATTTATGAGTATAATTTTCGTACGGTAATGAGGAAATATCAACGACGGTGTCATAACATACCTCACAAATGGAAGTGGCCAAAACTAGTTTCACAAACACACTACTAGCGTTAATCACTGCCTTTAAACTTTCAAAGTGATTATGTTTAAATCGTCTCTAAAATGTCATACATTATATGAAGTATGTATCTTTATATATATAAAAAAAAAAGATAAATATCCTCTCGAAAAAAAATCGATGAGGAAGTGTACAGTACTATGACTTTATTTCGAGCAATATTTTGCTGTTCAATACTTGCAATAATGATATACATACATGTACTTGTAAAAGCTTCCTCGTCATCTTTGTTTAAATTTACTAATTCTCAGAAAATTATATTTGTTCATCTTCAATCAGGCTTCGTGACCACAGGGTTGTGGTGATTGGCATTTCAAATTGCAATTAATATTTAAAAATCAATACGAGATTATATATTCGCTGGATTGTGATTTAATTGAGGAAATGCAACTGGACAGGAATTGGGAACGAACAGAGCGATACGAAGGAAAAGAAAGATGAGAGAGTGGAGGAGAAGGGATGGGGAATGGTGTGAAAGTAAGGGAGTTAGACGGGGGAAGAGGAAATGGACGACTATGTGAAAGTAAGAAAAAATGACCGGGAGCGAATGAGGAGAAACGGGGATTGTGGGGCCAGTACTAAAACTGGTAGTTTCACCAAAGGAGGAAATAAAATTTACCCTAATTCACTGCTTTCATGATACATTGCAGGAAGTGATACTTTTTTTTTTTTACAAAGGCGAGAGGAAGAAAACGTGGGCGAGGCACAACAATAGAAAGATGATTGAATAATGGTGAAAGACAGATGAGTGAAGAATAGATTGAGAGGTTAATGATAAAATGAGAGAGTGAGAGAGAGAGAGAGAGAGAGAGAGAGAGAGAGAGAGAGAGAAAGAGAGAGAGAGAGAGAGAGAGAGAGAGAGAGAAAGAGAGAGAGAGAGAGAGATGGAGGGAGAGAGGGAGAGATAGTTGGGCGATCAGGAGTGAAATAAAGCAAGATGAAAATCTAGGTGGAAAAGGGGGACAAAAGAGTGTGAGTATAGAGAGAATGGAGGACGTATCAAAAGTAATTTTAATACACTCATTATTTCCATGGTGCACACTAAACACAATGAATACATTTTAAGTCAGTTCTTTTAGATAAAACACCAACCGCTTTGGGCACTGTATTACACGCCATGTCTACATCACCACGAGATTTGACGAGTTACAAAAATATAATGAGAAAGTGTTCAACATAATTCATTACATGAGATAAAGTTCCACGTTCTAGTCCCTCACTAGCATAAAACGGCCGAATTCGTTTTGCATACTTCAACTTTCTACATAAAATAAGAGCAAGCTTATAATGAAAGACAATTTCTTTTACATTCATTACGCGAATACTTTGCACAACTTGCTTCTACTGAATCTACACTTTTTTCTTACTCTTGATTATGAAGCTAGTGAGATTCAGTTGCATAGTGCCTACAATTCATACTGATTGTACATTTTTCACTTAAGATTTGGAAAAGAAACAACGGATTAATCATTGTTTCAGTAGAATGTAACTGCTATAAAACAGATAAAGTTGTATGAAAATTTTGCTTCACATAGTGATCCAAAACTTGCAATCAACACCAGCAAAATTCCAAATTTTTTCACGTAAATCAGAACAGATATTTCACATCCAATTTCATTTAATATACCTAAGAAATATCTAAGTCATATAGCCTTAGCAGTATAAAAGAAACTTGAATTCCTCTCAGAATTCGGAGTGATGTATCTTACATCTTTGGTCATACACGGACCATATCTATATATCATGAAAGAGCATAGTGAACAAATTAGAAATATCAACATTAGTTGTGATTGTTCATAATATCGGTTTTTTTTTCAAGCACCATTTCTACCCCCATCAAAATCCTCTACAATTATGAAAATATTGTACTATAAAAACAAGTCTTGTAGAAGAAATCTTTTCATACGAAAATTTCAGGTCAACTTGGTCTGGAATACAATGCATTTAGCACCTGGTAATATTGAACTGCATACATAATATGAGATAATCCATGACTACCCTTAAAGACAGGGTATCCCTTTTGCAGGTAAAAAAAATACAATTTTGTAAAAACCACGAAAAATTGAAAAATATACTGTCTTTAATAGAATTCCCATCCTAATACTGCAATAGAACTGGAAACTGACGTTGAGCGAAATTCAAGCGATCAGTAGATTTTGAGGAGGTTTTGGGCGGGTCGTTCAAAACCCAGAGCCTAGACACAAGAGAACGCTGTATGTAATAGTCCGGTGGATGCATTCAATTGGAGTAAATCCCGCATCGTGCGCTGAGAGGAACCATACGAGTATGAATGTAAACTATGCTCGCTGCGGTTCAAACGTAAACAAGGACAGTTGTTCAATTTTCCTAAAAAAAAGTTTGTGAAGCTTCGAGTATGAAATTGTTCATAAAAGTTATTGTTTGGGTACATTGCTGGTTTCTGCCGAGTTTAATGACTTTAACAAATAGGACACCCTGTCTTTACACCTTGCCCCTGCACTACCCAATCATTTTCTGCTATATGAAGACTACAAAGAAAAACTACATCTTAAACCTACTTTCAGCCTGGACACACATAGATAGGATAACAGACAATAACTAAAAGAAGTAATATATTGCATTTCCACAAGAAACCATAACTTACCTATCTGTCCACATAGAAACTGTTGTAAATTAAACAAAGTAACTCAGAGCTTACCAGTTCTGTTCAGCATTATTTGACTGAATTAAAATCAAATTGTTTCACATTTTTTTCTACAATTTAAGATTTGTGTTGTTTTATTTCCTGTGAGAAACAACAAATTAAAGAAAAGTAATAACAGTTGCATAACTTCCATGCTTTGGCTCCTATGGTACATGTATTAACTCCATCAAGGTCTGGCAGTAGTACATATATTTCAAACATTTCTCTTGGTAGAGAAAGTAACGTTTAGTACTGTCATCTAACCACAAAATAAGTACATAATGAAAGACATCAAAGTAGAACAGTTGGTGCTAAGTGCTAAATGGTGCTAAGTGTATGTATAATACTGCATTACAGTTTCAGCAGCATCTATATCATATCATTGGTATCAATGGCATATCATAACAAATACTAGACATACAATACCAAACGTAGCATGAATACAGATAAGGTTAATTGTAAGTTATGAATTATGCCATTGCATTCTGTAAACCTCTTGACCAAACTTGTGCTTGCAGAAATCTTGACTATATCAGACAAACACTGACAATATTGAACAAGCTTGTGCACAAACTTACAAATGAAAACCAATGTGTGCAGAGTTTATCTACATTTTCTTTTGCATGGCTATAATTTCAGTGGTATAATGAACACTTTCCTTTTCCAGTTTACGTGTTTGTAAATGTATTTCAGCAAGTATATCTGAGAGTAAGAAAAAATATGGACTTTCAGAAATGTTTACACACCAAATAAACAATTTTATAACAATGGTCCATAGTACATTGATCACAGGACAGAACATTTCTGAAGAGAAACTGTTAAGAACTGTGGCTAACTACATGTACTAACTACATGTACTTGGTTATACACATAATCTACGATTTTGTAAGCAAAAGTTAATCCCTCCATTTTGCTTTTTTCAGGGGCCACTTTTGTGTTTATTATGCAGTCCAGACATGGAATATCAGGTTCGTCTTTGATAGATTGCTCTGGAAAGAGCTGCAGGGAGAGTGAAGTTAAAAAAGATGCAAAGTACAATTTCTGAGAGTTGAGAGAATGCTTAGCTCTGCAAAGAGCTGTTGCATGATGCTTTGAACAGAGACTACGGAGTCTTCTTCCATGTTCTATATCTATACCTCCTCCTTGCTCACTACACTCTATGAGTAGCTCTTTATAGAACTATTTCCTACAGAACTACACAGTCCTTTTCAGAACTTCATGTGGATCACAAGGGAACCTCGCTCTATTTCTTCGATAGGAAAGGGATATTTGCTACAATTTAGATTCAATACCCCAGCACTCCTGTGCCGGACTACACACGGTGCTCAATGATACCTCACTCTTTTTCCTAGACACTGGAGGAAAAGTTTTTGGAACCCTTAAGTAGATGAGTCAATAGTCCTGTTCAGAACTACACATGAGGCACAATGAAGCCATACTCTATTGCATGTACTAAGATCCAAGAGGAAATGTTTGCTGAACCTCAAATTCAACAATTCAACAGTACTTTCTAGGACTAGACATGGTGTACCAAGGGAATTCAATCTAATCTAAGATCAATAAGGAAATGTTTGCTGCATAACAAATTCAATAATTGAATACTTTAATAAAACTAATAAAGTACTTTTTAGAACTAAACATTGTATACGATGAGAATTTGCTTTATTTCTTTGACTACGGTATGAAAGACTTACAACACCTAGAATTCATCATGTTTGGGGCCAGGGAACTCTCTGTGACTGATGACACCATCCTTGTTCTTGTCAATGTTATCAAACATGTGATCCACCGCTTCTTTGTGGTCCTTAAACTCCTCCAGATTGCCCATACCAGTCTTGTCCAAGTACTCATTCATCTGTGTGGGTAAAGGAGAGAGAGAGAGAGAGAGAGAGAGAGCAGCAGCAGATAGATATAGGTACAGGAAGGGAACGGGGAAAGGGAACAGGGAGGGAGAGGGATGGAAAAAAAGAGAGAAAGGGAGAGAGTCACAAAGAGAGATATAGATAGATAGAAAGATGGAGAAAGAGAGAGAGATAGAGAGATAGAGAGGGAGAGAGAGAGGGAGAAGAGAGAGAGATTATAGAGAAAGAGTAGAGAGGGATAGAGAAAGATAAATAGGTAGAGAAGGTACTTAAAAAAGACATGGGGAGGGAGAGGGTAAGAGATGGGGATAAGAGAGTGTGGGCACAGTGAAGAGGATAATTAATTGAGAAGTACAGTACACCCACACATATGCAAAAATGAAATCAACTGTCTATGCCCTATTTTATCCAAATGTATTACTTATTCAAATCACAACAAATATACCTGTGGTGTTGACCATAGAACTCATGCAAACTCATAGAATGCACATTGTGTATTGTGTAACCTTAATTATCAATAAGGACAGGCATATTTACATGTACATGTAAATACAGATGAACAAAGCAAAGGTGTGTGCCATATATGATATGGCAGTAAAGAAGCACTACAAAAGAAAAAAAAAGAGGGAGAATGCTACAAGCTTCAATTTGGGGCATGCAAAATGTTAGAAATAGATGTTACCAAATTACAAAGTAATTAAAAGGCAACAGTTTAGACGAAGTGTTCATAAAAGAGATGTGAACTTGACTGAAAGGACATTTTAAGAAAATAGAATAAAGTGAAAATATTGTTCTACCATACATACTATTTAGCAATCTAATAACAGAGATGAATAAAACGCAACTTTGTTATATGCGTGCATGATACACAATGCGCAGTACGCAAAATAAAGTGTACAAGGTCACAATGTTCTGGTATCTTTTAATGAAATGACAACATGATCGATTGTGCTATGAGCATGAGTGCGAGGGCAGGGCTGGTGTACGTGTATGGTACATCACTGGTGACCGTTCATGGACAATGCAAAAGGGTACCATGGCACTTACATTTCCCCCTGTTAGTTTAATTTCCATTCTATCTAGAAGCACATGCTGATATTCACTGGTTAGGGTTAGGATTGCGGTATGGTATCAGGATTAAGGTCAAGGCTTACGATTTGTGTAGGAGTTGAGACATAGCTTTTTGGCTGAGTTAACTGGTTTTATTTGGCAGACAGGATGAGGATGACACAACATGAGAGCAAAAAAATGGCTACCATACATGTATGGTGCATGCATATCAATGCGATTGTTGACAGAACCCTCTGTGACCTACCCTATAACTCTTCATGTTGCCTGTGTGGATGACCATAGAACTCATGAGAGCTTAGGGAATTGCTCCTGTCATGGTCCCTGTTACTGAAAATATTTTCTATCGCCACCTCAAGTGTCTCGACTTCCTTCCTGCCCCCTACTTGCTTCAAGAGAAAGGCTCGTATCTGAAAGTTTAACAGACAGAACAGGCGACACTGTCACTGAGGTAAATTTGCCACGACAGGACAGCATTGTTCACTGTGTTTGTTTCATTGGAGTCAGGCATAGAGACAGGGCATCCCTTTTGCAGGTCAAAGAAATAAAATTTTGCTAAAACCATGGAAACTGGAAGAAAATGCTTTGTAAGATCTTCCCTCCAATCATAGATAAGAAACTGAAGCTAAGCAGAATAATAGTGATCGCTAGTTTTCAAGGAGGTTTTGGGCAGGTCCTCCGCAGCCTCCCGTCTCTAGCAGCCTACAGACCGGAGACCGCTGCGCGCTACGGTCCGCAGCACAATGCATGCGTTCAATGGGAGCATGCCCACGGTGTCCGGCGCATCGCCCACTGACAGGGGCAATACGATTGTGAATGATACTACAGCCACTACATTTCAAACATAAACATCAATAGTTTACACACTTTTTCTGAAAATGTTTGTGATGCTTTGACTGTGAGATTTCACATACCTTATCGTTAGGGTATACTGGTGATTTCTAGCGATTTTCATGACTGTTGCAAATGGGCCACCTTGTCTTTAAGAGATAGCCCCCTGCAAATATGAATATCACCACCGCACTACCATGTGGCTTGATGATTGTAGCTAGCTTTCAGTGTTAAAGGACAGGACGGATAAAGCTATCATGAGGTAAATATGCTATAAATAGTCCCTGTGAAAACTTCAATTTCTTTCAAAGTGGAATTAAGCACAGCATTGTACACTCTAAATATTTCATGAAGTCAGATGAAGACCCATCAAGAAATAAAGTAGACGAGGCACTATATCTTCACTGTGGAATGGAACCCTGACCTCTGTAATAAAATATTTCTTTAAGTCAGGGTGTCCATTCAGCAGGTCAAAAAAATAAAACTTTGTAATAACCACGGAAAATGAAAGAAGATACTGTATTAGAACTTCCCTCCCAATGATAGAGCTGAAAACAAACTTTATGCGAACTTGTAGCGATAAGTAGATTTTGAGGAGGTTTTGGCCGGTCATCTGAAACCGATAGCCTTGAGAACGGAGACCGGAAACCGCTGTTCGCTATGGCCCATACCGCTCCACATCGCAGTGCCTTGCGTTCAATGGGAGTAATGCTTGCATCGTATGCTGAGCTGGGACAATACGATTATGAATGTAACCTATACTCGCTGTGGTTCAAACATAAACAACCTTAGTTTTTCACTTCTCCTGAAAATGTTCTTGAAGTTATCATTGATTTGATATGATTTCAGACATACATGTATACTGTTGATTCCTGCTGAGATCCATAACTTTTTAAAATGGGACACCCTGTCTTAAAAAACCTGCCTCATTTTCTATAGTGATCTCCAAGTCTTCAAAGTCACTGACCTCTGCAATATACCTGTGTGTCTTAAATGCAGTGAGGTTGTGAGTAGTAAACTGCTTATTCTGCTAAAGCACCCACCTCATCTTTTAAAGCGATCCCCTTGCCAGTGCAAAAAGTCTCCAATAATAGTCCAGGTATAAGGATAATACAGGGCAAAGAAAACCCAGTGTAAACAGAGTATTAATAAGTGAAAATGGGGTATAAGTTAGTGTGACAGGGGTATCAGTAATTACTGCTACCAAGCACCCACCTCATCTTTGGTGATCTCTTTGTCCTCATCAGCATCAATCTGCTTGAACAGGTTCTCAGTGGGAGGGGTATCACGTATATCCCGCACCTCAAATATGTACACAATGTCGTGCTCGGGAGGGGGTACCTTGGTGTCTGGAAAAAAATGGACAAAGATAAGAAAGAGAAAATGGATATTAAATTAAAAAAAAAGTAATTATCATGATTTCAAACAGGTCTGAAAATCTTGAAAGTTGCTACACAACATGATTTTCCTCTTTGTGGGTCGTCGAACCCAATTGATCACAATATTGCATTAAAAAAAATGTATCGCTAAACAATTTTGATATAAAAAAAAATCTTGTCTGACAGACTAATACTAAAAGAAAGAGAAGAGGGACATCATATCCAAAAAGTAAGCCTTTCATACAAGTCTAAAAATTTTGAAACTTGCTAGGTGAGATGACTTTCCACTTTGTGGGTAGCCTAGGCACTAGGCTGTGAGGTGCATGGGCACAACCCAGTCTGTTAACTCAGTCGGTATATGTTGTCCAGTTCAGCATGAAACATGATGCTTTTTAGGCTAATGCATCGTGTTTCATGCTGAACTGAACAAAATATACCACAGTTCAAAACTGCAGCTCCTTCCCTTTCTTCCCTTTCCCTTTACCCGATGCCAATTCCTTTGAGCTGTAGTGTATGTCTGATGACACAGACTACCGGTACACCCATATTACGTCATTGCTCCTCGGGCTTCCTCCCCTCTCATGAGAGGAGGAGCGAGAATGGGATTGGGGCACAGTCTGTGTTACCAGACATAGTTCTTAACAGACTGAGTTGTGCCCATGCACCTAAGAGCCTAGTACCTAGGCTACTTTCTGGGCTGTAATACCTATTTTAGATACATACAAATTGATTGCAATATTGCAGTAAACAATTTTTTAACTAAAAGAAAATCTTGTGTGGCAGAGTAATACCATGCAATGGAAAGCACTGAGTAGAGCTTCTTCTTCGTATGGAAGTGTATATAGTGCAGATGTTGCTGACATGCCAGGGATGTGTTCTCAGAAGGGCAAACATCCATGAATAGTTGACCCATGGGCTAAACTTGAAAGGGAAAGCTTATTCATTATAATAGAACTGGTAACTGACTTTTGAGCGGAAATCAAATTGACCTTTAGATTTTGACAGGTTGTCCCAAACCTCTATGGTTCCTGTAGCTTAAAGACAGCCAGTCCCTTTTTCAGATCACCACAACACCATCGAAACGTTGGCAAAACATATAGAGAAGTGTTAGCAAGCTCTATATTCACAATTTGAAACTGATACGTAGTGTAAAATTCAAATAATGCACGTAAACAACGTCTGATTAATAGTCTTTACCTCAGGCTCTTAGCAGTTTGTGTTGAAATGTCTGCTTTATTGATTAATCTGTTTATTAAATCATAAAACGCATTTGAAAAAAAATTGTTCTATGGAAGGAATAATCTCCAAAGTTTGGTAGTTACTCATAAAAATTAGGATTTCACACACGTATAATAACCACATAGATACTGTAACAAAGACTAATACTTTTTTCGTAGTACTAAAAAAGTCGGTTTGAAATTTAACGGCTGAAATTTTTTACATATACAGAAAGCTTCAACATGCTATATTCTTAGAAATGGTCTTGAATCACACTTTCTTCAATTTACGATCGTGATAGACGATTTCAAATTTTAAGCTTGCAAAAGGGACGGACAATCTTTAAAGACAGAGACAGCAATCAGCACACAACATGGTACTCCGCTCCGCACTGTGTACACAGAGGCCAGTGATTGTCCCGCTAATGCACTGGCCGCTGCACACAATACAACATGAATGAAGACTACTGTTGTGGCTTTTCAAACATAAACAAGGATAGTTTTGCACTTTTCCTGAAAATGTTTGCAAAGCTATGAGATTCCATACTAAGTGTATACTACTAATCCATTCAGAAGTTCATGACATTTGTAAAAGGGCCACCCTGTCTTTAAAGGTCATATACTGTACTAGGAAGACAAAAGGCCTTTGAAAAGGTAATCGTGAGCAATCTTCTTACCAATGGTCTTAAATTCATTTATTTTCAATTTTAGAAACTTGCTGAAAGTTATTTGCCCTTACATGATCCACATGTGGAGTAATTAGTCAAAATTGTGATTTCATTTGTGATTTAATCACTAATTACTCCAAATGTGGATCATTTAAGGGCAAATAACTTTCAGCAGGTTTCTAAAATGGACAATACATACATTTAAGACTATTGGTAAGAAGATTGCTCACGATCACCTTTTCGAAGGCTTTTTGTCTTCCCAGTACAGTATGTTCCCTTTAAAGTTTGTAGCCTAAGTGAGAATGCGGCTATTGACTTACTTGGCAGTCTGTGCCCCATGATGAGCTCTCCAGCAGGGATGAGGACCTCTCTCTTCTCCTTGATGCACATCCCATCCACTCCCTGATGCCAGCCCTTCATCGCAGTGCTCTCCTCAGAATGCAGGCGGAAGTGGACCGGGCCGTGGTTCCTGAAAGAAAGGAGCAACAATATGCATAGCTACCAACAGTGAAATTCAACAATTAGGAAGATTTGGGGAAATTTCATCAGAATTCAGGGAGATATCAATCAAACACATACAACCTAATGACAATAATCTATCAATAATCAGGGAGATTGGGTGATATGATGAAATCCAAAGCAGTATTATTGGTCAACTTTTGGGGAGTCTCCTGCAAAATCAGGGAGACTTGGCAGCTCTGCTATATGTTAGTGAAAGGGCTTTCTGTGGTAATTTCAATCATGAAAATAAATTTTATGCAAACATCTTATAGTAGTAAGGATAGCATGCTCCCTAAAAAAAAAAAAGTAAAAAATGTTGGAACCAGAAAGATTTGAACCTGCAATATATAATACTGGGCAGGGACTCAAACCATACAAGCTATTTCTAGTTCACATATTAAGACACAAGTAAATGGAGACCAGTACCCAAGAGACTCATTCAAGCTGTCTCCTTAATTCAGGAGTCTGCCGTAAGGATCAAAAACTGTATCATTGTCCCATGCTTTGGTGCTGTAACTTTCGATATCAACTATCAAAAATTAGAAAGACGCATCATATGAAAGAGCATTTAAATTTCTGCGCAAGATAATTCCATATATAAGGCATTTAGTGATCGTAATGATCTTTCAAAGGAAACTAAGGGTTAAATGATCACAAAAATCTTCAAATTGGGATTGCGCTAAAAAAGGTTTGAAAACACATTTTTGCTCTTAAAATTGGCATGATTATTGTCAATGGCACAGCTTTTTTCCCGTGTTGTTCTTTTTGCAAGTGACAGCCTGGCAACTCATGTTTTTTCCCTATAAAATTATACCTTGCACAACTACTTACTGCACTAGAGTTTTCTCCTTAGTTCGCAAGTTAGGTGGTGCCTACGAGAGCCCGGTATTGGTATTCCAGAACATGTCCTCTAAAGTCTTAGTCCACTCTCAAATAAGGGACGGTTCGACCACGCCCATTGCACATTAATGAGCCAATAGAGGAAGTGTTTCATTTATAAAGAGCCAATCACAATTACAACATCTCATTGGGACTTTCCCTAGGTTTCATCCTAACTCTGTGGACGTGCAACTATGTGCGCGCACATAAATCATGTACGCGCCTACGCGAATGAATGCTGCTCTCTTTTTTTGGCGTGACTTCCTAAGACTGGCTAAGACAGAGGGTGACTCTCCTAAAGTTTTCTCCTAAATATTCTCCTAAAACCTCTCACATGCGCATTCTGGAATACCAATCCTCCGTAACCTACAATTTGCATTATCTTACATAAAACTTAGGAGGGGACAAAGGAGAAAACTTAGGAGACATTTTGGAATACCACTAGGAGAACACCTGGAGTTTTAGGATAAGATTTCTAACTCTAAGTGAGCATTTCGGAATACCAGCCATACATACTTTACAAGACTGAGACTAGTGAGAGAAAAAACATACATTCACTGCTATGTTTTTTATGCTACCTTGATGTGCAATGCATTTAATATTATTCAGCATATAATGTTGGATGTTGTTCACTTCACAACAAACAGTGATTTGCAAAAGTCGGAAAATAAATCCCTTGCCTGAGTAACAACACACACAGTGCATGATTTATAAGTAAACTACAGTAGCAGTGCAACTTTGCCCTGAGCTAGAATACCCGCGGCGCGCGTTCGTTCTACTTACGTGTTGTCGAACTTCTTATTGCCCGTATCTGAGGGGTGGAAGGCTTCGAAGGACAGTGTCACATAATCGCCTGCTGCGGCAGATCTGTCGCAATTTTCTGGCTTGTAAAGGACGTTTATATTAACTTCAACTTCACTCATGACTACATTGAAGGCTGATATTACCAGGAAACAGACGCAAAGTGCTGCCATGACATTGTTCATTTTGATTTGACAGATATGACAGATGATGGTTGATTGCTTGCCTGCTTTCTAAAATCGTATACGCACGGCTGGTAGGTCTAACATACTACTAGTACACGTGTACATAAATTGCCCTTGTGTGACAGGGCATTATCCGCGCCGAGGAATTTGTCCGCATACCCATATACGAGCTCAGTGCGAGTTGCATGGACAAAACCCAGACTGTTAACAACTAAGTCTGGTAAAAACAGACTACGCCCTTATTACTTCACGGCTCCTCTGAGGAGTGAAGATGTGATTGGGGCATAGTCTGAGTTACCAGACATAGTTGTTGGTTGTCTCATAGGCCTATAAACATGTGTTGTCAATCTGAAAAATGCTCAAACTGTACATTAAAGCCTAACATAACTTTATTAATCGTCCGATATTGCTAAAACTTCCACTGATGAACATCTTTGCTTTCTCTGCATTTTTCTAAGCAACATAAAATTCGTAGTGTGATACAGTGTCCCCCTTTAAAATTTTGCACTCTGTGCTGTCGTGAAATCCGCCGGACATTATACCCCAGTCATGTTAGGCAAGCAGGAGCTTACAGGCTGTTACACTGAAGTGCATTGAGGCACATCGCCTGTACAGGGGATGGGGTGGGTGTGGTACACAGGGTCGGGGAGATAACGTGGCACCTGTATTGTATACATTAAAGGTAAAGTCGATCCGGATGTTAAATTGATTCTAATTATTGCAGAAAAGTGAAAGCAACACAGTTCTGAAGGCTTGACGAAAATCTGAAAGCAATGACTTTTTAAAATGATAATTTTGTGACATCACTTGTGAGCTGCTCTCCGTGTGATGTGTGATCTCGTATAAATCCCCCCTTTCTTCTTCTTTGTGTTGTTTTTTGTTTTGTTTTTTTTTTTTTTTAGAAATGAATCAATCATTTAATAGAGGTATTTGTGTCAACATGAATATCAATTATAGGCCTATATCCTTTTGAGAAAATGGAAATTTTCAAAAGAATTAGCACACAACTCATAGCAGAGGAACTCGCAAGTGACGTCACAAAATTAAGAATTTAAAAATGCGTAACCATATTCCTTTGACGGATTTTAGTCAAACTTTCACAAGTTTATTTCTGTGACATCTCTTCTTTTATTTACACAAACCTAACTATTGTGTGAACCATTTCTTTAATACGGCACCAGACATACAAATGACATTGAGGTTTTGCTCATTGCATGATCCCAAGAGACTTAGGGTGCGCCTGTCAGGTACATTGATGTCAGTGTAGTGTTACTTGATCGAAATACTGCAATTGGGATTCCTCACCCATGGCTTGCTTACCTATAAATATCTGCAGTTCAATCTGTATGATCTAGAAAAAGCTTCAGTTCAGTTTCAGTTTTATTTTTTTCATTTCCAACGAAG